>OW387801.2:1812500-2317500 GCA_936446665.2 Synanthedon andrenaeformis
GTTTTTAATCATTTTGTATTGTTAAAATATTAATCTTACATACTTCCTGCTAATATTATAAATACGAAAGTTTGTGGGGATGGATGTATGGTCTTTCACGCTAAAACGACTTTGGCACACAGGTAGTTTATTACCAGGATTAACATATAGGATACTTTTTATCCTGAAAAAAATGTTAGGTTCCCGAGGGATCGTCTAAAAGTATAAAAATTGGGCGCCACTGCCGCCTTGGTTGCTCCATCGTCGTCACAGCGATAAAGATGTCGGGGGTTTTAATACTCATAATTTCTCAGATGTTATATTTTTCATTTTCAAAAGCGGACGAAGTCGTGGTCACCAGCTAGTGTCTCATATAAGTATTAAACAATTATTGAATTGTTACTGATCAATACAGACCTAAACTAACGACCCCCCAGCTTCCATTAGGAACGGGTCGTTACTCGTTAGTTTAGATCTGTTTAGACTGATGTAAATAGTGTTTCCAATTTTTTATTTAATAACTAGCTGACTCCGCAAACGTTGTTTTGCCAAAAAAAAGTATAAAAATAGTTTTTAAAATAGTTTTTTTTTTGAGTATAAAAATAGTTTACAACCTATTCTTAGATCTACCAAATATACAAAAAAAAAAAAAAATCGGTCAAGCCGTTTCTGAGGAGTTTTGTTACAACACTGTGACACGAGAATTTTATATCTATAATATAAAAATGAATCCCTAAATGTGTTGCTAAGCGCAAAACTCGAGACCGGGTGGACCGATTTTGATTTTGTCTTCACTCATAGATAGAGGGATAATCAGGGAAGGTTTTTACGTAAAAAAAATGCACCCCGGGCGAAGCCGGGAGCGAGCCGCTAGTATAAGATAAAAATATTGTAGTACCTACTTTTAATACCTAGATCGTTTGGTCAACTATCAATCTAATGTAAATCAGCACAAGAAAGAAATATAATACTAATATCGTTTACTAGAGAAAGGGACCAAACGACTATTTATATGTTCCTACTTTCTACGAAATAAAACAACTCGTAATCTGTTTTTTTTTTAATCAGTTTAGGCTACAATTATTATTCTTATAGTTTTATTTAACTAGCTTTCTTCCGCGACTACGTCTAAGTATATATATATGTAGGATAAAATTTAGGTTGTTATTCTGGTGTATAAATTATAATATACTATAGTTCAGGAAAATTTACTAACAAATCAAAATTTGAGTCCCTTGGGGGAATTTTTGGTAGCTATAAGTTTCTACAATAAATATGTAATATCGATGGGTGAAAGAAATTTTTGATGAAATAAAAAAATTAACTTGCTTAAGTTAAAATTAACAGTTAGGGAGGTTAGAAGATAAAGAGTTGACTGGTAATTTAAAAAAAAATCACAGTGAGCCAAAAAGAACTACTAAAATCGCAGCCGATCTTAGTAGGGGAAGGTAAGGACAAAGAGTTAAGAATAAATAGGGAAATGGTTATTTTACGGTGGTCTTCTGTAAGGGGGTGGTTACTGCGATAGGAGAGTGTGCCCTACCACTACTGTTGTATTGCAAATGATTAAATTTTGTAAAACATAGGTAACTAATATGTTTTGCTTATGAAACACTCGACTTTGTGATAACGAATTACCGACTCCAAAATTAACTGATTATTAATTAAAAATCTATATATATAAAAATCTCGTGTCACGATGTAAGTTCGAGATTTTTTTTTTTTTAATTATATAATATTATTAACATAGCGCCATCTGTTGATACTTATTCAATACAGCAATTATTTATCTGTGAGTTCCATAAGGTTCTCACAGATGACGGTTTAAAGTAATTTATCGGCTGGATTGCAAAAAAGCACCCCGGGCGAAGCCGGGAGCGGGCCACTAGTAGGTATATAAGTAGGTATAAATAATTTCGTTGATGTTCCAATATGTTCCTTGCATTGAAGTATTGTCAATATTATTTTTGACTTTTTAGTTTTGAGCTTTTAAGTTCGTACGTGTCGAAGTCGTATTTTTTTAAATTATTTTTTTTAATCAAAGAATTCATTTCCTGTTCTATAATTCAAAGACATTAAAAATTTATTATGTATTTTGTTAACTAAGTATATTTTAAGCAAATTATTTTTTATTTTAAAATTATGGTTTAAAAATTGCTCATCTGAATATTTTAAAATAAATCACTTGGTACGTTGAACATCGCAAAATGTTTATTTTCTATATGTAAATTTTACAATCATGATAATTTTAACTGCACTTTAAAATCCATAATATAGAAAAATGGAGATTAGATGAAAGTAACCTCATAATTTTCCCTTATGTATGTAAATACTTACAAGTTTTGTCATTGTTTAAAAAAGTCCCACAAATGCCTGACACAGCATACATTAACTAAAATGACAACATGAATGAGTTAGACCTTCAAAATCAATCAAATCAAAATCAAAATCAAAATCAAAATATTTATTTATCAATTAGGTTTCTCACGAAACTCTTATGATCGTCATTATAAATTTAAATTTACTATTTACTAGGGTTTCGGAAAAAAAGCCAAGATGACGATCCTGAGAAGAAACCCCGAAAGAAACTCAGGATACTATTCTTTTTGTCATCTTTAAAATATAAAAATTACAATTATGTACACTTAATACAAACATAAAGTTCATATACAATACTAAGCAAAACATAGTATGAGCTCCGGATCCAAGCTCTAAATCCAGGCTTCATTGTCACTTAAATAATCAGTGACCTTATAGTAGCCTTTCGAGAGGAGTTTGGCTTTAATGACACCTTTAAATTTATTTATAACCAATTCAATACACGACAGTTCAGTAACCCCCTCAACAGATAGATTCATAATATCTTTCCTTTCCTTACATTTAAACTGCTTCTTAGTAATAATCAAAGAACCTCCTCTCAAAATATTTTTTCTATTAAAAGAGCTTACAACCTGGTGGTTACTGAAACTGTATATGTATTGATAATTATTTAGCCAATGCTCTGTAATACACAAAATATCAACACTATAATGATTCATAAACAAATCTACCTCGAGTTCTTTTCCTGATAAGCCTTGTATATTTTGGTTAACTATAGAAAGACTGCAAGAGGGTTCCTCCATTGTCTGAGATGTTAATTTAAATT
Source organism: Synanthedon andrenaeformis (assembly GCA_936446665.2). Lineage (NCBI taxonomy): Eukaryota > Metazoa > Arthropoda > Insecta > Lepidoptera > Sesiidae > Synanthedon > Synanthedon andrenaeformis. The sequence goes on from OW387801.2 coordinate 1,815,625, forward strand.
AAGCGGATCGGAGCCCATACATGTATTTTTGTTACAATGTATTATATTTGACTGTCCAATAGAGACAGTCCTGTCAATACATGGCTGTTCAATAGAAACCGCCATGGTTAAAGTCGGACTTAAGTCAACATATGGCTGTTCAATAGAAGCAGCAATAGTTGAAATATATCTTAAATCTACATTATACCGTTCCACTGGAATGGTATCGTTATTAATACAATATAGTAGCGAACTAGCTATATTACGTCTGTAATAATTTGAAATTTTATAATTGTTAATTGAAAAATTAAAAAATTTGCTGTAACTAAATGTGTTACTGTCAATTATTCTACACTTATTATTATAAAGTGACAAAGTGTGCAATTTTAAATTGCATTTATATCTGTAATTATTTTCCTCAGATGTCAATAAATTACTATAGGGAAAGGCAAACATAATTATATTTTTTACATTTAGATTTAACAATTTGTCAAGGAAGTAACATCCTTATGGAAACCATTTTAAAATGAACTACGAGTTTCAACTGGATGTTTCACAACTGTTTCATGAGCATAGTTCTTGGATGGTTGGTCCTTATGAAAACCATTTTAAAATGAACTACGAGTTTCAACTAGACGTTTCACAACTGTTTCATGAGCATAGTTCTTGGATTGTTGGTGACGCTTAACTTTTATGCACATGACACATATTATTTGACCGAATGGGTGTATTGTCTATGTAAATGTAAATGTATTTTGTCTGACAGTTTTAGGTAACGACTAAAACGTTTTCTATTCTTTGACAGGGAAAGGTTTTCTAGTTGTTCAATGTAAATTCGATATTTCTCATTCCTAATTCCAAAATAATAACAATTAGGGCACTTCCTACGAAAATAATATTCAATTAAAGACTACCTTTTGCCTGCTACTTTGTCCTCTCTCCTTTTTAAGAAAATTAAATGTTTATCCAATGTTTCTTGCTCATTATTTTATCTAAAACGTTGAATTGTTTTTTATAAAAAAAAAAAAAACCTTACTAACTTAGGTTAGATACCTTAAATCAAGAAAAAAAGCTATTCCCGAAGGGAAGCGGACGATATCGTGGACAAAAGCTAGAACTGACAAAAGAACGGTACAATCTTCAAGCTATCTTGGCTAGGTTTTAATAGCCATATACGATTTTATTCCATACTAATATTATAAATGTAAAAGTTACTATCTGTCTGTCTGTCTGTTACCTATTCACGGCTTAACTACTCAACTGATCATCTTGAAATTTTGCATACACGTCGATAGCCCTCTGTCTCTACAGTATTCTGTTTTAAAATCAAATATTTAAAAAAAAGACTAAGAAATACTTACCAGGTTCATCGTCCTCTTCAATTTCATTTTCTTCATCAGACGGTGCAACCGAATCTTTACTTCCTTCGAGAAAAACGGTGTTAGCTTCCTTCTCATATTTATGTATATCCACATTATTTTTTTTGAAACGTACACCACTGAACACATTCACGTCACCATTAAACTCTAAACTATTGTCCAAATATGAGTAAAAGTTCGTCTGCAAGCAACTTATCGACGGACTTGTTGTACACTTATTTAAAATACTGTCCCACAACACATTGCCAGTTCTAAAAGTGCCGTTGTGATACACATCGCCGAAACTTCTTCCTGCTACACCTTCTAGAATTTTCAGTCTTCTTACTATATCTTTGTCTACATCTTTAGCGTTTGTTTCATCACTTTTAACTACTTCAACTAGAGCTAATATTACTAATGCTATTTTGACTACATGCATTAACTTATCACTTCCATGAAATGTTTTTCGTTTTTCTAATGCATATCTTGACGACGCCATTGTTCACAGCATTACTGGTTGTCGCAGCTTTGGTTGAAGTTCTTAAGTATGCCTTACATTAAACAAAGGCCGGTAATGAAATTGTGAGTAGTCACCGAGCTCGCTAACTCCATTCTTTTTGGGCAAAATTATGTCAATCTTAATTCTTGAAAGCGATTTAATCATTAGTTTTACCGTGAGTTTTTCTAACATTAGTGACAGGAAGATTGTGTTCAATTCGCCGTGTCAAATTATATTTGATGTGTCTGAAACAGAAAGAAAAAGGAAAATTGTATAATAATTGTAAAGAATGTCGTAATGTGAAAGTCGATACAAAAAAAAATGAGCCAAGTATGGCAGTTGCCGATTCAATGAAATTCAATTGGGTGAATTATATTGAATTTATGGATAAAACAAAATATTGAATTGATAATATCGTAAGTGTTTTGAATTTTTAATAAGAACAGACATGGTTTCTAATTTCTCTATAAGGAATTGAATTAGGTCAATATTTTTAGAAAGTCTAGTCTTTCCATTATGTCCGTGCATTAAATAATCGTTAAAATCACGAATCAGATACTTTTTATGTGAAAGAGAGGCAGGCAAACTGAGATTGTCTGTCCACATGATTGTCACATTGTTGAATACCGTTTTCTGCCAACCCTGACAAGATAAAGGCTATGGGCAGAAAGTGGAGATAGGTATATGAGCTTTGGCGTCCCTCACTAACGCCTGAGCGCTAACAGCAAAGCGCTGGAACTTCACAATGATATTTTTAACCTTGTTAAATTAATTCATGCAATTATATGTGCAGTGCTTCAGCTATTACTGAAAATGATTTTGCAAGAAACATTAATAGAGCTTTGTTTGAGTAGGTTTGACTATATTTTTATTCTAAATATATACTTATTATGATGAAAAAACGTTGGGATCTCGGGGTATTTTTTAAAAATATAAAAATTGGCGCGGTGGTGGTGTCACCTTTGTCACAGCGATAAAGATTTCAGGCGTTATATTGCTCGCTAGTGACCGCTGCCGGCTTCGCCCGGCGACCAATTTTTTTATGTACAAACCTTCCCTGATTATCCTTCTATCCATAAGTGAAGACAGAATTAAAATTGGTCCAGCCGTTCTGGAGTTTTAGGAGACAAACGAACAGAAATTGATTTTTATATAAGACTCACGGCGCGCTCCCGGCTTCGCTCGGGGTGCATTTTTTTTACGTAAAAACCTTCCCTGATTATCCCCCTATCCATGAGTGAAGACAGAATTAGAATCGGCCCAGCCGTTCTCGAGTTTTGCGCTTAGCAACACATTTAGGGATTCATTTTTATAGATATAATAAATATTTCCTTTTTAACGCAGACAAAATCGCGGCACCGCGTTAATATGGTTATATATGTATAAAGATTTATAGTTATACATAGAGGTGATTACTAGATGTAAATATAGCCAGAGTAGTTTGATTTATTTATATACCTAGATATAAATACTTATATACGAAAGATTGTCGCCGGTTATTATAAGTGGAATATTAAATTAGCCATAAGCAAAAACCGGATATACTAGTAAGGGCTTTCTGCCTGGTTTACATCTTTGAGGGTCATGTAAGTTTTGTAGACCATTAACACTAGTAATTACTAACCCGTATTTCATTACTTGTGCGCATTACCCGCACTTGCACGTTGCAATCATAATCTTATCAGCACATGTGCTGTTTTTAAAAAAAAAAAAATTGCACTCATGACCGTATACTCAACTGTGTTTCACAATATTGATTAATATTGTGAAGAGAATAATATTTAAATTAACACTGAGAGGAGAAGAGAAGAATTTTTTGAGTTAATGGACTACTCGCCGGAATGCGCGAGTTATCATGTTTGATTTTTACCTATTATTTCACCAGACAACTCGCTCACAATAAAAAAACTTAATAAAATATTAAAGTAGAAACTAGATATTGCTTTTAAATAAAACATGTTGTTAATATAAATTACTATATTAAATATCAATAACATTTAAAATAATTAACAAAAATGAAATATCATATTAGAAAAATTAAATATGGTCATGTTATAAGAAAGTTAAACACATAAGACGTAATGACATTATGTTACATCTATGACACTGAGAGGTTAATGGGAGTTAATTTCATTGTGTCACATTAAATGATATTATGTCACAAGAATGTCCGATTAACCATGACATTAATTGTTTTTGTACTGGAAATTTTCGCTTAATTATCATTTACTAGCGACCCATCCGCGGCTTCGCATGGATGCAATTATTTTCTGCAAATTATATACATACAAAAACCTTCCTCGTTTATTGTATCGTTTACAGTTATTTTATAAAATGTATGTATACGAGTAGATATAGATTTTACATAGAATTTATTGTATAAAATTTTCTAATAATAATTTCATATTATTATTCACAATAAATATTATAAAGAATATTCATATTATTATAATTATTAGAAAATTTAATACAGTACTTCGAAGGTCACGAAAGCCTCGTCAAAATAATAAGCATATTAAAAATACAATTTTCTTTCTAAATCCAACAATAAAATTGTTTATATATATAATATTTCTAAATTATTATATTTGTTAATATAACAGCCATGACCTACTACAGTATAAGGTGTTAATTTTGATTTGGTGTTTTTTTTTTGTATTAAGCAGTGTTTCAAGCCGCACACGTCTTAGTACAAGAGCGTTTTTATATAGAAGTCTAATATAAAAATGCAATCAATCTATGATTAAAATCATAACCGAGCCTTATTAAATAACCGAATTTATACACATCAATAAACACTGGAATGGGCCTATCTAATAGATTCTCATTTCGCCGTTACGCTTTCCAGCGGATGCCCGCACGGTCGCGTGCTGACAAAGAATTATGTCTACTGGATGCGACAATAGCTCTAATGACATAAAAGCGTAGTTAGCGTGTCATATTAAGGCTGTCAAGTTTTTTTTTTATAACAATGAAGACATTCTAATTATAATTGAATTTATTATAGCACTATTGAATTTTTGATAAATTTATTCGTAGCTAAATTTTCACACATTGAAACTGAAAACCAATAAATATTGAATAACTTTTAATATCGATAGATAATATAGAATAGAATATAGAATAATAGAAGTCATCAAAACTTTTCAGGCCCTTACTCCACTGGTTTATTTTGAGATAAAATTGTCTTTTACTCAATTAAAGCCTTATTAGGTCGGAGCAAATTAATAAAATAGAAATAAAAAGAAGTAGAATAAATGACAATGAAGTTAAAGTTAGATGTTTAAGTATTCATAGAATTATTTTTTCACTTCCAGTAAACTTAGTTCTATTGGATCATAAACTGAGATCAGACTTTTAATTTTGAGAGCAGGGAAATTAAAACGTTTTATTATTTATAGCCGGTTGCCTTTTGTTTCTAGTTTATGAGTTTTCTTTCTTTCTTTCAATAATTTTAAGTATTTAGATTCATATTAAAGAGCATTTTTAAGGCTAGCTTTGTATCTTTTTATTTGTGAGGTTCAATGCTATAATTTTGAATATAAAAATAATAAAATTTTGAAAATATAATGCATTTTTATCTTTCGATACATAGGTATATGTCTAATCTTTTAGTAAAATTAAATTTTGGTTGATAAATTTAGTTTAAGTAAGATAAGTTTACATTTTAATTTTTTACGCTCGTTAAAACGCGTGGTAAAAGCTTTTCTTTATGTGACTGCTAGTGACACGCCCACGGTTTTGCACGGATTCATTTTTTCCTGAAAATTATGTACACAAACTTTTCTCGTTTATCGATTTTCCCATCTTATAAAATAAAGATAGGTACAGACATAGATTAGGATATAGCTGGATATAGCTAATAGAAACTAATAATAACTAATAATAGCTAATAGATAAATAAAGAAAAATATATCAATGTTTCAACAACAAAGCAATGTTTACAAAGTATGTACAAGAAATGCACATTAGCTGCGACTGCAAAAACATGTCTGCAACTATTTTCCAAGTCAATAAGTATATATAATACGCTTTTACATTCAACTTACCATTTGGTGAAAATATACAATTAACAAACCTAACCAAAATGTCAAAAAGAAGCTATAGGTATTTTAATAAAAATACTCTAAATATGTTTTTATTACAAAGTATTGCTCATGATGAAAAGGCGAATAGTTTCCTACCCGGGTCATATTTTTGAAAAGCCGCGGGAAAGAGAAAAGTTGGGGGAAGGAAGAAGTCGTGGCTGAAAAACATCAGGGAGTAGACCAGGATAGCTAACGCAGTAGAGCTGTTCTGACGAACAAAAGACAAGGCGGACTTTTCCGGGCTGATCGCCAACCTTCATTAGTTGGAGAGGCACTGCAAGAAGAAGAAGAAGAAGAAGACAAAATATGTTATTTAACAGTCATGACAGCCTGTTTGACGGCAGTAACTAAGAAAGTAACCGTTTAAAGAACACCTTGAAATAATGAATATATTAAGAAATATGAATCGCTAAATGTGTTTCTGAACAGTTGGCATTTTTTTAAAATTCGTTCAAGTCCGAAGAAGGTTCTTATGAGGAGAAAATTTAGAAAAAATACTGGGAAAATGAATCCGTGTGAAACCGGGGCCGGATCGCTAGTAATTCTAAAAAATGAATCGCCAAAACTGAACACACCAAGTGTATGCTACATAAGTAAGAACATAGGCTTTTGTAAAGGGATAACCGCATACAGGATTTACAGGATAGGAACCATACAGGATACCTTTTATAGAACAGGGGCCTTGTCTTCCTGGTTTACCTATACCAGTCAACTTTGAAAAGTAAATTTCTAGACCTGGTGCTGCCGGGAATCTAATCCGGGACTACTGAGCCCGGTGTTAGAACTTTAGACGTTTTACAGAATTTTAAATAGTTCTATGATTCGGTAGCGGAAAAAAAACACGAGTTACACAGGAAGCTACAGTTGTCATTGACTTCCCGGAAATATGTTGAGTCGGTGCATTATAGGCAGAAGCGATTAACATGTGACCCACTCCACTGCACACTGCACGGTGGTTTCTGAACGAGATGCGTAAATAAGACTTTCACTTCTGATTCCGGTTTGACGTGAAAAATACCATTTTAGACCTTTCTGTTTGCCTTTGAACTTGATGAGTGCTTTATATAGGCTTTACACGTGGGTTGAACATTAGGAGGTACTTAATCTTAATGACGATGATCAATAAAAGGTTGACGGACCACTTGATGAAAGTGGCTATCGTCGAGTACAAGATATCAGCCAGAAATTGTGTTATTTCTGGCATTTTTGCGATAGGGCACACGGCGTTCGCAGTCATTTTGGGCAGCTCGTCTGGCAGCAATAACCACCCCCACACAGGAGACTACCGTGAAATGACAGTATGTGTGCTGTTGAGTTTCGGTAAGTGAGTAATGCCAGAGCCCATTACATTATCTGTAACACTACTAGACTACTACTGTCTCATCCCAATACATTATCTGTAACACTACTAGACTACTACTGTCTCATCCCAATACATTATCTGTAACACTACTAGACTACTACTGTCTCATCCCAATACATTATCTGTAACACTACTAGACTACTACTGTCTCATCCCAATACATTATCTGTAACACTACTAGACTACTACGCTCGGCATCGCACTTGCAAGACCTGAGGTGTTTTTATTTATTTATTTAAATTAATAATATTTTGTATAATAATAAATAAAATAATTATATCTTTCTAAATCTAAAATATTCACTTTAAAAACTAGTGGTTCGTATTATAATATTTAGTTATAAAAAAATGCAGCGTGAAAGCAAAGAAAGTGGACATAAACAAATCACTAATAAACAATTAGTATAAAATATGTATTTATTATAGTCAGAAACATTAACAATCTTTTATTAATATTAATGGAAAGTTGTAAGTAATTGACGCTCTAAAAATAAAAATTATGTATTGAATGTTCTAGATCTGGAAGAAATAGTTGCTACAAGATTTTTTTTAGCTTTCGTTTCCACACTGGCTTTGCACGGCGGCTTCGCTCGTTTTGAAATTTTAGAGAATAAGATGTTTTAGTTGGTTAATTTTTTTTTTAATTGAAAGGGTGGTAGGCCAGCTGACGGTTTAATTGATGGTAGGTGGCTACCGTCGCGTCGCCTAACGACACAAGCAACACCCCGGGGAGAGGGTTGGTACAAGACCCTGCAGGAATTTGTTTAATGCTAGCTTGAAAAAGTCTATTTTGTAGCTCGATGGTTTGCGCGTTGCCATGTGGCCACTGCTTAGATTATGCACTCGTATTGAGATAATATGACACTTAATAAAATTTCAGTTGGACATGTTTTATGAGCACTACTGTGTTAAGTAAGTAATTTAACTTATCGTAGCGCTTGAAGTAAATGCCTCTCTTTGGTAACTATCTTTATCCTGTAAGTTTTTAAATAAGTAGTAAATATCCTTTTTAAACAGTTTTTTTATATTCATTCTTAATTATATATTTTTTATACATTAGCATATAAATATTTCTAAAGTACAATTAGTATTTTTGGTAGAAAATAACATTTAAAAAACACTGATAGCTGATTAAATACTACCCTTTTAGAATTATCTTCATAATAATTAATTTATTGATTTATTATTACACATACACATACTCCCTCTGTTGCAAAATCTATGGAGTTCCTTGTGTTATAATAAGATATGTTAGCCAACTACTTACAATCAAGTTGACCATCATCCTGTCCATCATAAAATACAGAAAATATTTTTATTTTACAAAATCCTTTGAGGTTATAGTTTATATTTTTCTAAATCTCCGATTATCCATTTCTAAGGAATTCTTTCTCAATAGATTACTATCCGATTACCAATTACCAATCTAAGCAAATCGATTATAGTATATCATATGAACAACTACAGTTCGTTGTGGTCCGAATACATTATCTAAAAATAACACTATTGGAGAAATTCTCATAAATTTGACGTCTGAGAGAAAGTACGCCTTTAGAATCATATCTGTTGGAACCGGTCTCCGTTTTGGTGGGTATATACCTTTATTTGGCTATCGTGTGTAAATGACCACATTCTTTTAATGCACTTTCGTTTAATAGCTTAATTCTTACTTAAAATTTTGAAGAATATTTCAGTTTAATGGGTTAGCCTATGACTCCTGAATTCCTCCATTTTGTTATCTGTCAAAACCTCTTTTCTCAAGTAGATATCATATCGAACATTAAGTTCTCTCGACGCGACGTTTTAAATAAATCAAACTTCTAACCTTCTAAGCAGAATCAACTATAAAGCAAGAATGTTGCAATGCTATTCCTGAATGAAAACAACGACGAAGAGAAGAAATCTGCCAAGGAAAATTTGTCATTGTATGTTTTTTGAAGAAGAGGCGTAAGACTGAATTTTGAGGATAATTACTATGAACAAACTTTCAATTAAAAAGATGCGAGTCGCAATCTGACCGATGTAGCCCAAAAATTTAATGTAAATATATTTAATTTAATGTGTATGTAGTTTATACAAGGAAATAATATCAAGGAGAGAAATTCCATCCTCAAGTGACATTATATTTGAAAAACATTGCATTTTTTTATAAGTCTTCTTCTGGAAGTAAAGTCAGTATGGATTACTGATTGAACATCTTAAATAAAAAAGTCCTTTAATAATAAAAAGATCAGTATAGAATTAATATGCATATTATACAATATTAAGTTCAATTCATAATTATGTACTAATAAAGTCAAACGATCAGAAATCGAGTTCTCATCACTACGTCATCGTCTGGTGAAAGTATCTCTAATTTGTTTTGCTGTAGATATTTGCTGTAGAATGAAAATAAAAGTGAAGAAACGGATTACCTGCTGTCGGATTGGAGGTCGATTAAATATTGCTCTGACACTTGTTCGTGGAAAATTTTAAAACCTGTTCAAACGTTTGTTCAATGTATGTGTTCAGTTTCAAGTTTTTATATGATGATTTTTAACAAGCGACCCGCTCCCGCGATAATACACAAAAAACAAATGTTCTCTCTTTGTAATATTAGTATAGATATATAAAAATTTCGTGAAAAATTCTCTAATTGATGGTGATAAATCGCATCAAAATCTGTTCGGCCATACAGAAAGACGCGAAAAGTGATCAGAATACGTGTATCGAACGATAAGAATACGTGTACCGAACGAAAGCCTAGGCCGTAGACGTTGGTCATGTTAAAATGTATTCATCGTCATAATAGAAACCTAATTCTGACGAAACTACTTCTGGTGTATGATTTTCTATATTTTTTTTTAAATCGGTATCTAGTCCATTGATTGTTAAACCTGTAGGAAATCGATTTTTATTAGTTTAGTCAAATGTCCTACAAAAACTGATCTAGGCAACACTACAGATAACATTTGGCCTAAAGGTTTAGTAACCAGGCCACAAAATTCCAAAAAAAAATCGTTTTTATTTCAGTGAGTTAGTAAGAGCTAGTATTATAAATTACTATGTCTGCCTTTGAATATAGGTAAAGGATATGTAATAAAAATATAATACATATCACACGAAATAATGTATTTACTTTCGCTTGGTAACCGCAAAAACGTCGCGCTCTGCTAGTATTTGTTATTCCAATCCAAGACATGTGGGTCGTTATGTTGGCAGGTGTTAGCAGGTGACACACTCATCATGATGGCGATGTGCATCTCCGTGTCATAATAAATGCACATATTATTTATATAGACATAAATGTGGTTCTAGAAATTTTATAGGCTTTTCTAAATGAGTGAAATGCTCGCTCGTTTAGTAGCGCATGGGGTTGCTAAATATAAAAAAAATTAAGGTCCAAAATGTTTTTGATATTTTCTTTTTGAATCTAACACGATAATGAATCATAAATGTCAATAAAAGTGGATCCTATAAGCATAGGAGCCAAAAGGCAAAAAAATATCCTAGGATCCCATGGGATCCTAGACGCGGGAATTACGTGGAGGGAGGCAAGATAATAGTTCAGTCCTTGTCATAATTTATACATTGTTGTGTGAATTTTAAAATACCTAATAATTAAATTTTCAGATTTAATCTTTCAGGCTTCATACCTACGTTTTATTTTTTTTCTTACTACTATTCGATTGTTTATAGCCCTTTTTATAGAAAATGCATTGACTAGTGCGTTGTAAGCGCACAACGATAGTAATAGATACTTAAGTGTGTAAGTCGCTTTATGATTTTCTTCAACAAAAACCTTTGAGCATGCGTTCATGAACCGCCTAATGACAGGTTGTCAACCCAACTCTACACAGAGAAGTCTTAATATAACCTGCGTCTTTCGCCAGCAACATATTGCATAGGTGGTCGTCGGTTTGACATACAAACCCACAGCGGAGATCGTAAACGCAAATCCCATTTTATTGCCTTTTTGTGTTGTGTGGTTTCCATTCAATGTGGCTAAGAGTAGCGTTTCTACAAGTGCGTATTATGAATTATAGCATCCGGCATCTTTGAACCCTCGTTCATCTAAAGTGTGGTATAAGCCACACAAATATATCAAGAAATTATCTTATTCAGCTTTTAGAGACTAATAAAGTTATTTTTATCTTTTAAATAGCTGACTCGACTGAATTTTACATACATGTTATCTGAAGTATAGACAGGATATAGGGACAAAGTTGCGGGCAAAGTCCGCATTGTGCTATCAATCGAACCAACGGGAAAAAAGTCTCAGGGTTATATTGTGGGTTCATCCAATCTTGCCTTGATACTCGTCATTAACAGACCGGTTTGAATCTGTTTAAATTCATGTTTGAATTATACTCTCCAAAATTTCACTTCGAAAAGTCAATGTCACGACATGTTAAATGTCATTGTCAATGAGTGTCAAACGATGTAGATTATTGTCGAATATTTCATACAGTGTCAATACAATTATATAGGTAGGAATAGTGATTTTCCCTAGTATAGTTAATCCTAATCTTTATATAGTCTATATAAGATTTACATAGTCTAATATACGAATATTATATAAAGATTAAATATTTGTATTTTGTTTGTAATGAATAAACTCAAAAACTACTAGACCGATTTTAAAAGTTCTGTTACCTATAGAAAGCCTCATTATCAGCGAATAACCAAGTTGTCGGTTAAGAAAAAATAATTGTAACCGAAAAACCAGGTTGTCGGTCAAGAAAAAAATTACTAACCGACCAACCAGGTGGACAGCGTGGTTTGTCGGTTGGTAATAGACGAGTAACATATGCTATATATTATATTATAAAGTTACGCGAACGTATAGTCGCGTGCAACAGCTAGTATAAAGTAAAGTCTCTTCCCGCCGTCCGCAGAAACGGATTACAGCGGTAGCCTTTCCCATAATTTTCCAACAGGACCGGTCAGAAGCAGCCTGGATCCATCGTCGCCCCGCGGCCCTTATCAGGACGTCTGTCCACCTTGTGGGTGTACGTCCAAGCAGCGCTTGCCGGTTCGTGGCCTCCACTTAAGAAAATTCCACTCCCAGCGGCCGTTGTCGTTTTATATTTTCACAATCGTATATCCAAAACTTAATCATCCTATTTAAATGGAAATGACTTCGCAATGGCTTTCACAATGACTTTCCATCTATCCAAATGATCAGAATCAAGCCAATCCCAAAAACCATCGACAAGCCCTGTGTGGAATTTTAATGCCCTCTTCCGAGCCATTACGTATGCTACTTTTGAATTACGAAAGTTTTTCTTTGACCTTGTTTTGTGCGTCATAATTTCATTCATAATGAGTAGGAACATTTTCCTTATTCACACTTGTAGTGAAAGTGTTAAAATCCACGCAAATACGTGTCGAGGATTGCGTGAAATCGATAGTGTATCAGTTATTTTACACAAATTCAGTATTATGTGTTTACTAGACGTCGTTTATTATAACAGCTTTTGTACCCAAGGCGTATTACGGTCTCTTAATCTTAGTGATACTTTTGACCATATTTGTACTGATGGAAAATCTTCTTATTAAAATGTAAAAAAATATATCCGTTAAGTTTTACTTTTTTGGATAAAAATATAATATTTTGTTACAGGGACTATGTATTGTAATATATTGTTAGTAGTTAATAACCTACCTAAAGCAAGGCCAACGAGACAACGCAAAGAATGTATACAAACCTTCAAGGGTTGTCAAGATGGCTTCCTATACCATGAATGAAACAGATAGCGCCGCTTGCCTCGTTTGAGATAAAAGAGGTCGGATTTGTTTGTTTACATTGTTTACGTTGTCTCCTTGGCTTTACTATACTATGCCTACTTCTTAAAGAGTTAGCCTGGTTAATTATTAAGCATTGCGCGTTTGCATGCGGGAGGTTCTTATTTCTCTTATTTCATTCTTAAAATGACAATTCATTCTTGAAAGGTGGAAAGGTCGATCCTAAGCCTTCCGAAATAGTTTACTATAGAAATCTTTAGTCACAAGAACCAAGTAAATTTTATAGTAGATGCAATTACCTTTTCTGTATCTTTGTTATCAGAGATTAATGATAATCTTGCCTTGAGGTAGATTAATATAATTAAAAATTTAATTAAAAATAGCATGTATTTTTATGTTTAGTTTTATATAGTGGTATTTAGTTTATAAGTTTCGTTTTAAAATCAAAATATATGTTAATTAATAAATAAAAAAAAAAAAAAATTTAAAAAGAAAATTAAAAATTATAAATTAAAAGCCAGATATCTTAATTGTGTAATGTACTATTAAAACTACATTCATTTTTTTTTATTAGAGATGGGTTTGCTCTTGGCCAACAACCAACCGATATTAGTACTAGTAGGTACACGGAAAAAAGGCTAGTATTGTTATTTTAAAATTTGACATTAGAGTCTGTCAAATTACTCCTTGGAGTCATGGAACATACTTTAGGTAGAAGTTTTGTAAGCTACGGTTAAACTCTTCAACAATCTTTTTTGATAATTTGATCACGTAGAGAAATCTCGATTTTAGCATATCGAGTCTCTGAATCTTTTTACTCAAACAACGTCCACCAACAAGGTCAACGATGTATGTCATCGCGTATGACAAAACTGACGTGTGAGAAAATGCTTTAATTTTCCGATTTTCCGAAAACTATTCGTCGATTAAACAGGTCTGATGAACGTCTAAATTACATACATATAAGCAAAATAAAAGCATCTATACCTACTGTACATTAGCTTAATTCTTTCGAATTACGCATGTAATTTTGATGCGATTTTTATTATTTTAGTACAGTAGTAGGTACTAAGCTTTGTAAGAAAGCTCAACTAGGCAATTATGAGCTATGAAGAGTGCTATGCACTGCACTCAACGGTGCTAGATCGAATCGGAGGATCCGTAGACAAACGAAAGTCACCGACATAACTCAGCGGATTATTAAGTTGAATAGACAATGGGGCAAGGCACATATCATGGCAAGCGCAGACAAGTTGGACTGACGACCTAATAAGGGCCGCGGGTCGACGCTGAATCCAGGCTGCGTCTGACCGGTTCTACAGGAAAAATAGCAGCGGACGTTCCACGGCTGAGATGATGATGATGACAGTAGTAGTACATTTAGTAATGGCGCGGCTCATTGCATTCCAACAGTAATAAACTTTGCAGCCCATTAGGCGGCAGTAACCCTACCCTTACAGAAAACCCCATTTGAGCCGGAGCAACACCGTGCGACATTATAGCATGCAACAAAGCCGCATGCCATAAAACTTAAAAATGTCGCACATTGTAGCAAGAGTTATGTGGCATGGCAGACTGTCGTACCTTGTATCCGGACTTGATGGATTACATGCCACATTTTGATACGTCAAAACTAGTTTAGGTCAATGTTTTGTGTATATTTTTCGTATAATTTTTATTCTGTAAGTTTATAAATGAGCCTCAGTAATCTGCTTTTAATTTTGATAGTAAACTAGTCCTTGGACCATCTCGAAGTAATGTGATTTTCCGCTATCGTTTCTTCTTCTGTCGTTTATGAGCTGCATGGCCTTGTATTTAATAAGTTGCTGCTAAAGTGACTTGATTAGCCATTTTCCTATTGACTAGACCAACAATTCTCCAATTTTACAACACGATGTTACCTCGGCGTAAAATAAGCTGCCGTATGTTTTCCATTTGTAGCATAGGTACCACAAGATGGCGCACGCCACAATATGTAGCACGCTACAATGTCGCACCATGTAGCTCCGACGTAAATGACGCGATGTTTCGGTGAATGACTAAAGGATGCCAAGGCGAAGACCTGCCAAGAGTGAAACAAAGTAGATCTAGGTAGGTAAGTAAGTAAGTACCTATCCTGTGTAAATAAAATATAAGTCTTTTTATTGAGGTCTATCGCGTTCAAATAAGAGTTTGCGAATAGTAGACAATACCGATAAGTAAATGATAAATTACAAATGAACAACTAATCCCAAACATAGTAGAGTAGGTATAAATTGAAGTCGCTTTCCATCTCTTATAACTCCTAAACCACGCAACGGTTTTCACCTTCAATAGATCGAAGTAAGATAATTTTTCACGAAAGTTTTGCATAGCTAAGTACCTAGTTTTCATAAAAGTAGAAAGAAAATAACAATATTTTGCAACCAAGTCGCCGAAACTGCCCGCGTCTGCTTCTTCCCTGACTATTTTAAAACCACTCAATATTTGAGATACGGTTTTCACTAATGAGAAGAGGGATAAAGAGGGAAATACTTCGAAATCAGCAAGCTGTCGATACAGTAGTCGAGAGTCGTAGGTACCACAAGTTAGCTAGACTATTAACGCCCAAAGCAAAAATGGGGTGTTATAAGTTTGACGTGTAGTGTATGTCTGTGTATCTGTCTGTGGCATCGTAGCTCCCAAACGGATGGATCGATTTTGATCCGATTGTTTTTGTTTGAAAGCTGACGTGATATTGGTCGTTACTGCCGCCAAACGAGCTCCCTAAATAACTGCGAGACGCTCACAAAATCAGCACAATCAATGAAGAATTGAAGAGTATGTATACGGAAAATTTATTAGGTAATAAAGTTATTAAAATAAAGTTATGCAAAATAAAGTTATCGAATCTAAAAATATCATAAAAATAATGTAAATATTCCAATAGATACCAAACATCACCTACCTTTACTCTTCATTTTGTATCCGCATTCTTGAACAACTCTATCCACTGTTACTTTCACAAAAGGAACAAAAAAAAATCTATTTGTTTTTGTTTACAGACAAGTAAACAATATAGGTTAGGAATAGAGGTCAACTACGTGAGACTAGCACACATGCGACTCGCTAGCAATCGGTTAACTTACTAAAGTTTTGAATTATCTCGAGTTAAGTGAGAGGGACGCAGAGAGTAGTGTGCAGCTCTCTGTCGCACAATTTTACGTAGTGATGATAATAAAAGTATCGATAAAAATTTTAGGACTATGTGTGTGTTCTATGTATGGTTTTTTTTCTGGATGAAAGGTAGCCTTTCTTGTATCCCTGTAGGCAACGTGTAGGAAAAATTTCATAATGATTGGTTGAGTAGTTAAGGCGTGAAAAGGTAACAGACAGACAGAGTTACTTTCACATTTATTAATATTAGTATGAATGAATTTTTCTTAGGAGCCGGAGAGGCTATAGCAAATCCGAAAGTATTAAAACGTAAGTTAAGTCAAGTCAAGTCACCCGTGGTCAAAAACTACAACAAAAATTAATTTAAAAAAAATCAACAACAATTGATAAGATAATGTGATATCTAACATAAATTTTGTCACTTAATGTTAAACTACATGAGTTCATTTATTGAAATCTTTAATTATTACGGCTACGTGCTAATTCTAATATCAAGCTATAGATCGATCGCTGCTCTTCTGAAAGTTAAAATAGACTTTAAAACTTATTTAAACTTTGTAAACATTAATTTGTAATTTTGTTTAAACTTTTAAGTACTCTAATCAAATTCTGTGTTTTTATAAACAACTGTCAGTTATATTACTCGTCGGCATTATAACACAAGAAATATTTATTTATCCATTTTCAATGTGACGTATCTCCCGTTAAATTCACATAGTGTAATAAAAAAATACGTAATTAATTTGTTGTACTTCGGTACTTAATTTGCAGTATACTCCGATAAGCTTAATACATATTTAATTGTAAGCTCTCCATTATCTTTTAAGAAAATTGTCACCTGTATTATTATAAGTCGATTTAAGCCATTCATATAAAGTGCTTGAATATGTCATAGTAATGTCTACGTTTTCATATATTATTTATATCGTGTTATCGATATCGATACACTGTCAAATTTGTTGCCAGCACTAAAGTTTGCCAAACCATGTTCAAGAGCAAGGTGAAGATCTAGGTCGTTGACCGCATATACAACGCAAAGTCAACCGTACAACTTTTAAACAACGATTAATTTGTTTGCTACTTATATTAAATTAATTATTTTTTGAAGAACTTAAATTAATTAATTATTTGTTTACGAAGAAAGTGTATTATATGGATTAATGTTTCGTATCTTAAAATTTATTTAATTTATAAATAAAAACTGTTTAGTGTTCAAAACCACAGAATCAGATCAGTCTTTTATGCTGGCACTTCACATGGCTATTTGTATTTGTGTATTTGGCATATTTGGCAAACAATTACCATGTGTAGACAGTTTATTTGACAAAGTGTTGCCCTTATTTGCCTATTTGACAAATAATACAAAATACGCGGATCCGTGCGCTTGTCGGTTTTTCGAGACACATCAAAGGGGTCAAATAGGCAAATACGCAAATAAACCGTCCACACAATGGCCATATTCAGAAACGCTATTCTATGAAAATTACTAACCGGGTTCGATTTTTATGCATAGGCAGCATCCACCAGCGCCTTGCTCTCCAGGGTCTTTGCAAGACTTTGTGTTTTTTGCCGCATAGCATGTAATAGTAACATGCATTTAAATAATAAAATCCCGCTGCAAGTTGAAACACGCCCATAGTGTTGGTAAACACCTTGCGTTCTGCTGTCAAATGTTTGTGTAGTTGTTATTTGACTGCCATGTGTGGATGGTGGTATTTGCTGTTATTTGCATTATTACCAGAACGTCAAATATTTTGCCACATACAACAAACACCTAATAGCGAACACAAATAGCCATGTGAAGTGCCAGCATTAAATTCAGTTTTAAGATTCAAAACGTTTAAAGATTTTTTTCAAAAGATTAATATTGTCATCAAATTACACATCTCGCTGATCCCTAAGCTAGACTATTATTGACAACAATTTATAACAACAATGTTATTTATCATTTGAAAAAACTTTTTAGTGTTATTTAATTTATGTAACTTAATTTAGTACATATTTACACAACTATGTGATATAACGGAGTATAAATATTTCTGTGGAAATATACAACTATGTGATATAACCGAGTATAGAGTGTTCTGAGGAAATATATAAAGAGCAAACAGATTCTGGCAGATATTAAGTCTATTAAAAGTTTGTGTAAATAATTTCGATTGGATCATGAAAGTTACTGTATGAAAGAAAAATCCTATGTCATTAACAGCTTACCTACCGAATTTTGGCCAAAATATTATTATTAAAAAAAGTCTTATCACTTTAAACTACCTATATTACCGCTTTAATTATATTGTCGCTTTAAAACTGAAATTCTATTAAGAAAAAAGATCTTTGAGCTTAAAGACGATACGACGGTTTGAATTTAGTACAGTATTTCTTATTCTCAATAGTGGACTGTATTACTTTAATAATAAAGATTTAATAGACTCAAAGCTGCATTTTAGGTCTACTGCAACATTAACAATAAAAAAAAAATTGCATGTTTTCCACTGAATGACCGTTAATCGATGACCAGTCGAAAATCCTTGTGTTCTTGTTGTCTGACGTTTAAAACAATTAATAAATTCTTATTGAGTGGCACTTTCAATCAAGTCCTCCTGTGCAATTACAAAATAAAAAATCATTGTTGTTTTTGTTTGTTTAAAATCAAAAGGGTAGGACGATAATGTGAAATACCTACAAGTATGGAATCCGACAAAAATGATACTGGGTCTTGAAAGGGCTGTCATGAAGCAATCAAAAATTTATCTTAAAGGTCAGTAAACAAATATATTATTCATTGTAGCACAAATAGTGTAACCGTAATAAAACTAAAAAGTTGAATTCCTTAACTAAGGTTTAACGATTTATGGTGACACTGACGCATTTCTCTTCGAAAGCGACAACTTCCAGGCACAGCTGCCGGCCAGGGCGCGATCGTCAACTACATCATTGAATGAAAAAATGCTACCAGTGTCGCCACCACGATGATATAATCAATCAACTTCACTTAGACAAATTTGGAACACACAATCTCCTTAAGTTACAGAGTTAGAATCACGTTGGAGTGAAAACTTATGATTCCCGGCGGATCATAATGCCATGATGTGTTTAGTTTGCAGATAAGATATTAACGTCATATTATTTGTAGTTTTATAATCTAGATAACAGTCGAAAAATATTTTAAAATATTGGGATTCTTTTCTCATTGGAACTTATTTTAAGCAACCCTTTTTTAAAATTAGCGTTCGACGGTCGACGCAGAAGCGAGATATATTAGTAAAATTATATGCGATAAACTTATAGAAATATTGATTTTCAAAAATTCATATAATTTATTAGTACATGGCTGAAAAAAACATACGATTTCTGTAAATTTTCATTCAAGAAAAGTATAATCAAAAGTGTCACTTTTAGTAATTTTTCGTGATATTAAACGTGTTATTTTAGGATCAAATGTGAGATATTTCTGTTTTTTCTTGGACCTAGTATGTGAAGTCATTAATGTTGTAAAAGATTGTGTTATAATTTTTTTAATAACTTGTATATTTATCTGCGTAGGCCGTCGACCGCTAGTTTAAAAAAAAGGGTGTTTAAAAATGTTCTAATGAAAATTCACTTTAAAATATTTTTCAGCTATTTACTAGATTATACAACTACAAATAATATGACGTTAACATCTTATCTGCAAACTAAAACATCTGAAACTACTGAAATCATAAATTTTGACTCCATCGTGATTCTAATTGATGAACGCTCTTGTCTCACGAATTTCAAAAAATATTATATTATGTTACACTTTCCATTTTATTTTACAAAATAAGAATTAGCAGTATTCCGTGCGTTGTTTTTTTCAAATTTACGAAGAAACATCTAAAAATTACTTTACAGTTACGATCACAGAACGTTCCGATACCGGGAATCGAACCCGAGCCTCCTGGGTGAGAGCCAGGTATCCTAGCCACTAGACCATATCGGATCTGAAAGCGTATACAAAATTATAGTATACATTCATAGAAACATATTAGAGAAATAATTTATATTTTTGTAAAAAGAAAAAATAATTTAATGGACCATAAAATGAATGTATTTCATTATGTTTAATTTATGATTTAATATAACAATTGCGTCACCATCTATCATAACAGAATAACTAAGAAGTTAGATGTAGAGTTATCTTATTTGTATTAATTTTGATTAGAATCTGTAGATGGCGCTATATAAGGTGATCTAATTAATATTTGTTTTATTAAAACAAGTTAATTACGGTGTAAATTGGTACAAAACAGATTTTAATCTCAATTCAGCCTTAAAAGTAATGTTTAGATTGTGAATGTTATTGCTAAATATTAATATTTTGCCAAAATAATTTAATCTAATTACCTTTTTAGTATAAGTACATTATTTAAATCTGTAATTCATTTTAAAATAAGATTTTAAGAACTTTATTAAAATAAGATAAATCTTTGAACTTCTTTAAGAATACACATTAATGTAACATTTATAGCGCCATCTACCTCCTTGTCGGCGAAACTTTTGTATGTACATTTATAAAAATATAAAAGCTCTAAAGTCTGGTTCAACGAGATTGTCGAGCACATATAACTTCATTAGGTAATATAGTCATTGCCATGGACTTTGTTCAATTGTGTCATTCATCAAATCTTTCATTTTGTGAAACTTTTTCCTATTCATCCTACTTTCTACGGGAACTTCGATGGCGCCTTCAACAATTTCTCCCTTATTGAAGTCAGCCGTAACCGTCTGTTTAGAAATCTCTTCATTTTTCAAATTGTTCAGCGCTTTAACCGCTTTTGTATGTTGAATTTGCCTGAGAGGATAAAAAATGTATTTCACCCCATTTATGATTCTATACTTCGGATAATAAATGTTATTTTTCTTAGTCCTTGCACCCAAAAGTTTACCAAGCCAGTAAACGTATGCGTTCTGTAACATGTCAACAATACCTCTTTTTTGCCTCGACTTAGATCCTTTTTGCTTGGCCTTCGTAGCGTCGTTGTTTGAATTTTTAAAAATAGAATACGACTTTATGTTGTTCAAATTTCGATCGTATCTCAGAATAGGAGTTACATATGAACTGATTGGTTTATTCTGTAATATATCTTCGTTTTCCATTTTGGATTGTTCTAGAATTGATCTGCTTTGCCACTGGCCATTTGCATCGTAACCTCCGCCGCCATAGTCTTGACCACCTAAATTACGAAATTGCTTATTGATATTATTTTTTTCAAATTTATATTAATTTATTTACTTAATTTATACTGGGAAAATACCTGCAGGCATCCAAGCTCCCCCACCTCCTCCGGCAGCGGCAGGCCAACCCTAAATAATAAACAGTATTTTTTTTTACTATGTAAGTACGTTACTAGAAATGTATAGCGAAATCAAGTGAAAAAGTATTGTAATTCAAGGAAAACACTTAAATTAATTTACTTTATTAATTTAATTGCTTCTTTATTTCTAAAAAATATTAAGTCGGTTTGTGTATCCTTCAAAACTCGATTTTAATTCAGTTTTCACTAATCGAAAGAGAGATAAGCGGGGAAGGTTTATTGAATATTTGTATACGACAATAACAATATGATTTCTAAATAAAGGAGACCAGAAAACATTACAAATTTGAAAAAAAAAATTGCTCTATCTTTTGGATATAGCAAACATTCTCGCATACTTTAATTTCTTGCTAGTATATCTTCATCAGACACTAATTTTATTTGAATAAAAAAAAATTCTTACCGCATCGCCGCCTCCACCAATAGCGCCTTTCTTTTCCAGCAATTTCATAATTAACATCATCTGAAATAAACAATTTTGAAATTAATATAATTTAAATATTAATGTCTTTAATAAATAGTTTAGGCTCACTATTTCAATGATAGCATTGTGTGCCTAATTCCCTACCTAATTAGGTAAATTGCTAAGTTTCTTCAATAATTTTAATTCGTTTTTGAACGTTTAGTTTTGTTGTTGTCGATTATTAATAATAAGTAGGCACATTATACCTATATATTAAAAAAATTGTTTGTTTTTGAAGTAGTTACTGTTCTCATAACATAATTTCAAGGTATAATATCAGTTACGATCACACAATTATTTTTAATCAATGTCAAAGATTGAATTATTCAATTAAATTGAGTAGACAGCTAAAATTTTGTTAATTACTTCATAATTTTAAAGTAATCGTTTGTCTTGTCACGTCTTGTTTACTTATTGCTATGAAAAAGCGTTTGATAATTCAAAATTATTCAAATGTTCATACTTTAAAAATAGTTTTGGTTCTTAACATACCTTAGACACCATAAAGGACATCATGCTAAACATCATTCCTTTGAAAGACATCATGCCCATCATTCCCATCATTGCTGGAACCATCTGTAACATTAACATTATGACATTGTATAGTGTTGGTATAATAATATATTTGTTTCATTTATATCACATTTTGTTTGTAGAGAAAAGGCAACATACTATCAACTCGTAAGTAATAGGTATTTTGAAACATTCTAAAAATATCTATTATTTCTGTAGAAAATAATATATATTTACATACATATATTTTCCATTTTTTTTTTTATAAAATTGTCACTTTTTTTATATAAAATATTAAAGTATAAAATTTGCGCCAGTGTGTGTTAGTGTCGTGGCGATGCCCATGTTACAAACAATTATTTTTCACCCTTCGGCCGCGTACGTAACCGGAGTTTTGTAACCAATTGCGAAAGAAGAAAAATCTACTTTCTACGATACTAGTTGCAATTGAAGATTTTTTTTGAACTCTTTCGTACCGCGGTAATCCTTTCGTTACTGGTTGCGAGCGACAGTTTTTATATTTTGTACGACACAAAATAATTATGAATTCGGAAGTAAAATTCCTATACCGAAACCAGTATCATGTAAGGAAAAAACCCATTTCTTAGAAACTAGTATCGTAAAAAGTAGATTTTTTTCTTCTTTCGCAATTGGTTACGAAACTCGGGTTTCGTACGCGGCCGAAGGGGTATAAAGTAGTGTGCTGTCCTGTCCCTTAGTTCGTAAATATATATTTTTTAATATGTATATTATGTAACGATGTCTCTTGTTTGTTGAATGATTTTTTCTTTTTCTTTTTTTAAATGTAAATGTGTTTGTATATTTTGTTTCTGACTGTAAACTTTTTGTGCTGTTGGTGTTTCCATTGAATAAAATAAAATAAAATAAAAAAATTATTATAAAAATACACATTTTTCTTAAAACTGACTGTCCACTAAGACTTGATGGTAGGTGGCGACTATAGTACCATAATAGTAAAAAAATATTTTTAGTCCAATTCTAAATTTTTTTTTTTTTATGAACGACAATGAACCTACATACCATCATGAATTTCATTTTCATGCACATCATAGCCATCATCATCATTTTCTTTTTGCCACCATCGTCGTGGTCGTGACCACCTCCACCCCCACCTTTGCGTTTCTTTCTTCCAACAAATTCTTCACCTGTGAAACGAGTTAACATCAATACTAATAATAAATCTGTAAGGGTCGGTCATGGAGTAAGTTACTTTGTTTTCAGAGATATCGTGTTTATAGGCTCTATACATGATACTGAAACTAAATTGACGATTTTTAGAATTTTTTTCTGTATGTATGTATGTTCCTCCATAACTCTTAAACGAATTAACTGATTTTCATGAAACTTGGTAGATAAACATTTGGACGTACGGGACACAGGATAGGCTACTTAACATTTTTCAACGCAGACGAAGTCGTGGGCACCAGCTAGTAAAATAAATAAAATTGTTCGTTATGTACCTGTGTTAGGGATAGTGATATCTTTTCCAAGACCGGCGATTTTCAAAACGTGGTTATCGAAAAATTTATCCACAGTTCTATCAATCAATAGAGACAAGTCTTCTGAAGTGGCCGTGGACGTTACTTCAACAGGTTCTTCGGAAGTACCATTCAATTTGACTAAAACCAACGAAAGGTTAGAGACTTATTAGTCACGTGACGTCAGTCTTCTTAACATAATATATACATACTTAAGTATAATAAATAATATTGTATAGGTAGCTACCCAAAGCAATAAAAGTTAAAAATTATTCGTCAGTTTTCATTCTTTTAAAAAATAAAGGAATATTTCCTTTGAGTAAAATTGGCTTTCTTTTTTTTGTGTCAAATATGAGACAGGCTGACAGTCCACTTGATGGTAGATTAC
This sequence comes from Synanthedon andrenaeformis, assembly GCA_936446665.2. Taxonomy (NCBI): domain Eukaryota; kingdom Metazoa; phylum Arthropoda; class Insecta; order Lepidoptera; family Sesiidae; genus Synanthedon; species Synanthedon andrenaeformis. Next base: position 1,839,972 of record OW387801.2, read on the forward strand.
TAGCGTAGCCTATAAACGCAAGCAAAGCCATATGAGTTGCAAATGCCTTTCCGACTAAGTAAAAAAAGTGAAGAGATAGAAAAATGGTTGTTTCTGTATTAGACAGATTCGTTTTTGGACAGATTCGTAATTGGTCAGATTTTTGATTAGTCAGTTTCTTAATTTGCCGGAAAAGTACAGTCGAGTGGATTCTATACTGTATGTTTTACATAATACATTCATGTCTCGTTCATGTAGACTTTTTAATGAAATTTTATTAGAGGATACAGATGTCGACCTGTTCCACAGTTCTGTAGTTAAAACTAAAAATATTATTGCCGATAAATTGTTTAATGGCCTACTATAAAATACTGTTATTATGGTTATTATTAGACTAGTTTGCTATCTATAAGTGGAATTTTTTTATTAAGTTTAAGCTATTTACTCAAACTGTTATTATGTAATTATACCTGTAAATTTCCCTAAAATAAAATAAATAAATATTGAATAAAACTAGTAAAATACTTTATTGTTGCACTACTATCGCGCTTGGGTTCCGGCATTTCTGATCACTCATCAAAACATTGAATATTGAAATACAATACTTCAACTATATCTTCATTTATTTTTAATCTTTAATTACATGGTTAGTTCAGGATAAACAGCGCATCGTCCCATGGTGTTCCTTTGGCGACGGTAACCACCTACCACCAAGTGGACCTTCAGCCTGTTTGCCACCCTTTATAATATCAAAAAACATGGCTTATCTTCAATTGACAAAAATTTTCACTTACCAAATCTCACATAATCTCCTACAACTGAAATATCACTCATATTTTCCAAGTGTTTCAAGTACATTAAAGTTTTATATTGCAAACACGTATACGACATGCGTAGAAGACATTCAGTGTATACTCCACTAAATATATTTGACGGATCTCCTTCAATATCATCGCTAATTTCTTCACGATTTACTTCACTCCCATTTACAATTTCATTACTAACTAAAGTGTTAACAGAAACAATACAGAAAAATAGTAAAATATTTGTCTGCATCGCCATGTTGTTTGTGACAAATGGAAAACCTTACTGTACCTTTCTTGTATTTATTTTATCTGTGCTTGTAGGATATTAGGTCGAAACACAGGGTGTATAATTTACATCTGATGTTTTGCGGTTGCTAAAAGTCAACCTTGTGATTTCACAAAAGTGTTTTCTTCAATATTAAATTTCTCGCTTACTTAGTTCTGATAAGGATTGTAAAATATCTTCAGGTACATTTATAAATGAAGACTTGTCTTTGTCAGCATTGTTAGTTTATACAGAGTTAACAATTTATAGATATGACGGATTTTTCTTTTAAAAAAAAAGAAACGGAAGATTTTGGTGAAGTGCACTTTTGACACTTGTAGGACTGACTTAACTGATATTCATGAGTGAGAATAATATATAATACTAGCTGACCCGGCAAACGTTGTTTTGCCAAAATATAAAAAAAAATTTTTTGGGACGGACCACCCTTAACATTTAGAGGTATGGAAAATAGATGTTGGCCGATTCTCAGACCTACCCGATAAGCACACAAAATTTCATCAAAATCGGTCCAGCCGTTTCGGAGGAGTTTGGCAACAAACACCGCGACACGAGAATTTTATATATTATGTTAGATTATTTTTATCAAGAAAATTGTAAAAAAATTATCCATGATATATTAGGCAGCTTATATTTATTCCTGAAACCTTCAGTCAAATTGAAATCTCCATAAGGAAAAAAATATTTCATTAAAACCTTTTTTTATTTCGTGTAATTTACACTTTAATAAAATTACTACTGATATTCGTTATATGACGGCCATTTCTACAAATATTCATATTTTTAATGTAGTTTTTGAAGAGTTTTTAAGAATATATTATAAGAAGAAAGAAAACTATCAGTGATTGAAAACAAGACAGTGTGCTATTAGCATATTAAATAAATTTCAGTTTAAATTCAAAATGTTCAAGCTACAAGGTCTGTCTACAACCTTGATAAATCTAAGTGCTTAACCACAAAGCGTGAATGAAAACTTAAGTTTTGTGCTATCTTGTTTGTTTTCTAGTTTGCCACTTTGTTTTCTACTACGATTCGAACTTGAAATATTTAAATACACTTGTATAAGTAAAAAATAATAATAATAATACTAGCTCGTGCCTGCGATTTCGTCCGCATTGAAAAGAAAAAATGAAAAATATAACCGACAGTGGCATCCTTTTTTTCATGTTTTTAGACGATTCCTCGGGAACATAACATTTTTCCAGGATTAAAAGGTAATAAACTTTCAGGTTATAATTCAGGTTTAAATTCAGGTAATAAACTATCTGTGTCGAATTTTGTTCAAATCCGTTAAACCGTTTTTGCGTAAAAAAAGTGTTTAGTTACTACCAATAGACGGGGTTGAGTAGTGAATAATATAAAAAAAACTTCAATATTATATTAATTTCTTTTATAAATACATAAATTCAATACATTATGAAGGCACTACATAGTATTTGGTATAATAAATTTAAATATATATTATTAAAAGTAGCATATAATTACAAAATAATCCATATCACAGTGACACATACTGCTTCAAAAAACAATAGCACAGTAAAATTAATTAAAAATAAAATAAAAGATAGACCAATGAAATATGAAATAAAAATGTATATTATGTGTAAATTCAACGGAAAAAATATATATAATATTAAGTTTTGAATACAAACGGTGGGAGAAATAAAATATAACATAAGAAATAAATGAAGATATTATGTACAAGAATATATACAATAATAAAACTTTAACACACCTTAACGTATTAGTCTGCAATAATCAACAATTAATCAACAACGAAGAGGAAATAAATAACTTAAGTATAAGTAAATAAATAGCTTAAGACTAATGCATTAATGACAATGTTCCATTTCGCTATACAAAAAGTGAGGCAGAATATAAAAGTGTGCTTAGTAAATAAAATGGCAGGCGATAAAATAATTTGATTAATTAAATAAGTGTAGATAATGCAAGAAATGAAGTGAGTGAGAAAAGAAGTGAAAAAATTGCAATAATAATAAATAATAATAAATTTATGTAATACGATGATAATAGGTTTATAAATAAATATATACACAATGAAGAAAGAAGCAGTAGAAATTGTAACCCCCCCAGTTCAAGCCACTCGAAAATGCAGTAGCAGGCTGATACAATATCAAGGCATCATCTGTACTTCCATCGACCCCTACCGAGATACGAACTTGAGAACCTTAGGATAGAGTAAAACGAATGAAGTTTATAAATTATTAATGAGTAAATTGTAAAAAGCAAGATGATTCATGAATGCAGTGCAGTTGTGCAATGATAATAATGTTATGAACCTAAATATCCACTTTGGCGAAAACATACTGTGGATATTTTCTAGCTACTAGTAGGGATGTAGGGCGTGTAACTATTGTAATTATTAGGGTCATATGCTCTTCTGTATCCACCATGATGACCATGCTCATGTTCATGGTGTTCTTCATGGCTGTGGGAATGATGATGAGATACTTCTGGTTTCGTTATAATCTCGTATGTCGTTGATTTGTGACCTCCGTGTCCTTTGAGACCAACCAGTGCAGATAGGAGCAGTGACATCAATGCTGTCATCAAAGCTTTGCCAGCTAGAAGGGCCAATGCTCCAAGAGCAGCAGCTGCCAAGGCACCTGTTGAAGAAGTGGTTAGTTTATTACAAAGATAAAAAGATGGAGATATAATAGTTTTTTTAAAAATTTAGGCTGTTGTAATAGTTAATCATTAAAATTAAGGGTAGTTCTATATTTATATAAAATATAATAAGAATTAAGATCTTCATGTTGTATACTTTTATAAACATAAAGAACATTTATCACGCACTGTCAAGAATCTTATTTGAAATATTTATTACTAATATGAAACTACGTGATGTCAAGTGGTAACATGGTGTCGTCAGGTCAACACCTAATTTTAACACTTTCTGATTGTGGAGTTAAAAGTTTAATGATGCAACTAATTTTAAACTCGGCAAGGCGTTATAGATAAATATTTGATTTACAAGTTAAATAAAATCTTTGATAATACCTTTCATCATCATAGCTGCAGCAAGCAATGCTCCACCACCGCCTTTCCCGCCTCCACCAAAACCACCGCCCCCTCCTCCACTTTTTCTCCCAATAGATTCCTTATCCCCTTTAGCCATATCCATAGCCTCTTTCGTTGTCTGAGGATCTAACAGTCTGTACCTCAAAGAGTGACCGTCCAAATAATCTTTCAGACGGTAAAGTAGAAATCTATTTAACTTCTCATCAGGCTTTCCGGGGAACTGACGGGATAATTCCGCGGCCATTTCGTCAGCGCTTGGGGTATTATTGGCTGTCTGATTCTCCTTAACAATACTAAGTCCTGACAACAGAGGCAGCTCATCACGGGAACTTATGTCATCCAGAAACGAGAGAACGTGTATTTTCAAACACTTGGAACTAAAACTTCCGTTGCATTCCTTGTGTAAGGAACGTCCAGATCTGTCACTGTTGTTCTTGGCGTTTTCAACGACAGTGTTCGTGTGTGATCCATCTATAACTCCTCGTGATTGATGTATGTAACACAAGATCACTATGGCAACGGATACCACACTTTTGTCAAACATTTTTGTCACTGTACACTTCACTGGTTGGTCAATTTTGTTTCAATGCACTGAAGTCATATCGACTGACGCTCGCACTGCACTGATAGAAGGTGCGACCGCCAAATAGATTTATACTGTCTCTAGTAACAACAAAAGTAAAACGATAGTGTTAGAAATTGACAAAACGAAATAAAGTCATCGATTGCTTTCCGAATCTTATTGTTGTAACGAAACCGAGCCACTTTCAAACAGTAAATAAACAACAGGAAAAAGTGATAAAAGCCAAGCTGCTCGGACTTTCGGCCGTTTACGGCGCGTTAAGTCATGTCTTTGAATAAAAAACCACCTGTACCACAATTACGCAATAGCATTGACAACTGGAGCTTATTTAGCTTACTTATTTATCGCTTGTCAATCATATGCGTTTTAGCTTACATTTATAAAAAAATACTAGCTGGCCCGGCGAACTTAGTACCGCTTCAGAATAAAAACCCGTTTCAGAATACACTATGTATGAATTTTTTTCCTGAATATTTTCGTTGTTCTAATAGTTATTCTGCTATTCGGGGAGGAGACAAATTCAAAAAATCAAAGATAAAAAAAAATCGGTACAGCCCTTCGGCTTATACTAGAATAGAAAATGTAATTCCTAAGTCATAAATACCTTCATTACGAGTTTTTTTTGGGAAGAATTTAACTTTGTCCTAAGTCTCATACTAGCTTTTTCCCGCTACTTCGTCGCTTTATGTTAATATGTATATATTTTTCAGACGTTGTTTTTAGATAATTTCTTGGGAACAGTATATTTTTTCTGGATAAAAGGTACCCTAAGTATGTCCTTTTCTGTATACCTGACAACGTACCTATATGCGAAGTTTCAAGATGATCGGTTGAGTACTTGAAGCCTGAAAAGGTGACATACAGACAGAGTAGAGTTACTTTCACATTTATGTATAATATTAGTAGATATATAAAGAAATTAATTGTTATTAAAATGAATTGGACAGTGAAATAAAAGACCTTAAAAATAATATAATATTGATTTACATCATTAAACCAAGTAGCTGCCCGCATCTGTTTGTTTTTCAGCGAACTTCTTCCAAAACACACAACGGATTTTGATACGGTTTTCACTAATGCGATAAAAGATAAAAAAGCTATAAAAGAGAGAGAGGAGTGTGTCACGAAACAGATTTATCGATTTCTTGGTTTGGTTGTGGAAAATATGTGGAAACGTTGATAGAAAATTTGGAAGCTTCTAAACATCCTGTTTACTTCATATTTTCATGACTTAAATATTAATTAATTAAATATTAGCTTTTAGTGAATGTGAATGGTTATTATATGTAATATTATCACGCTCCAAATATTGGGCATACTTACACAAAAAGGTGAGTGTAGACTTTCTCTTAGTTTGTAAAAAAAAAAACTATTTGATCAAATCGAGAAAGTAGTGTGAACAGCTCTCCTTATCTAATACTCTGATTGGTCTGCTTTAATGGGGCACCTCGTTATTAATGACATTTTCAAATTTGGGTTAAAATTTACTATAATTTTGGTGTAAGTTTTTAGTAATGTTTTACTGCTTTAGTTTTCTGGAGGATATTGGATAAAAATATATTTTGGAGAATACAATTTAAGGCTGTATAGCTTCATTCATAACCAGGCCATTGTATTTTTTTTAGAGAATTTAGTAATAAAAGTATTTCTTAATATCTGTTAATTCCTGTGAATATTTCATATTTTGTGAAAACCATAATATTCGAAATTAAAAAAGACATTGACTTAATTGAAAATGTTTTCAGCCATCATCTTTTTATAGAGTACTGCATTTAAAAATAGTTATATATCGATTTCGCAATATAATTATCTGTTCTTTCTGTTGTCCTTATCGCAATTCGAGAATAATTCAAGAATACCTACGAAAGATATAATTCCAAAAGTATAACAGATTTTTTAATACTTTCAAACTTAAATATCTTTTAAAACCCCATTTATAAATTACACGATATATTTCCAGTAAAATCTATAATTTCTTCTTACCTAATCGTAGAAGTTTCAAGCGTTAATACTAAAATTAACTAATGGCCTGATTAATTTTAAAATTGTATTTTGTCACAGTGATCTTCTTGCGATGCCTCTCCAGTTAGTGAAGAATGCGAAAGTTTATGAGATATATTATTAATATTATAGAAAATATTAGTAATTTTTTTGTGTAAATGAATAAACTCAACAACTACTGAATCGATTTTAAAAAGTTACACAGACGAGGCCACGTGCAACAGCTAGTATTATATAAATACCTATCAATTTACTTGATTATATAATTTAATAGGGGTATGAAATGTATAATTATATTATATTAATAATAAACAGTTTTTAAGAAAACAATTTATTGTTCTTTGGAAATGACAGATAAATTTATATAATAATTAAAATATATACATATACATGTATTTTAAATAGAAGTACACATTACAGAATATATATATAAAGTCAAGATAACAGCTATAATTATAACAGTAAATAACAACATTACCTATTACAACAAAAGAAAAATATTATACATACTACATAAAAATTAAAATAATTATAGAAACAAAAATAATATATAATTAAATACATATTATACAATATTCTATTTTTTAAATAAATAAAAAAGACTAATAAATAAAATATTTTATATGACAAATAATAGGTACATACAACACAGTCTTTTCGCAAACAAATAAATATATGCATGAAATTAAATAATATATATATAGATATGTAAATTATACAATAATAATAATAATGCACGCCTTAAAATAATGACTGAAAACATAATATTATAAAAAAAAATAAAAAAAAAAATTGAGGAATATTTATAAATACATAATTAAGTGTTAAATAGAATACATAAAGCGAATATCACATAGGTAACTAAACACAAATACATAAATTATATATTATTATAAATATATAAAACAAAATAAATAATATATAAAAATAATTAGTGAAATATAAATAATTAAATATGGAAGATATACTAATATAATATATAACAATTAAAGTAGATAAATAAGTATATATGTATATATAAATAAAAATAAATAAATAAAAAAGAGTCAACATTGAAAGAAGAAAAAAGCTTAATCTAAAAATAAATAATTTTAATAAGTTAAAGTCTCGTTGGTCGATATCGTATGTTATGACATTTAAAGTCTTTTACAGAACATATAAATACTTTGTATTCTTATTCAATATAATTAAGAATAAATTCAGAGCACATTGGAAAAAGACTTCCTTGGGTAAATTCCCGTGCTCAGATTTGGAAATTTGGAAAATTTAACGTCTCCTGACATTCAAGTTTCTGCCATAACCTGAGTGGCCGTAGCCTCCTCCCACGTCTTCGTGGGCTGATGAGTGAGTGTGCGAATGACTGTAGACGGGTTTTGCGATAACTTCATAAGTCGTAGACTTTCCACCTGACAGAGATTTGATGCCGATAATAGCTGAGAGAAGAAGAGACATCATGGCGGTCATAAGAGCCTTCCCGGCCAGCATAGCGAGACCTCCCATACCGATCGACATCAGGGTACCTGTTGACAAAATAATTAAATTAATAATCTTCTATATCAATACTAATAATAAATCTGTAAGGGTCGATCATGGAGTAAGTTACTTTGTTTTCAGAGATATCGTGTTTATAGACTCTATACATGATACTGAAACTAAATTGACGATTTTTAGAATTTTTTTCTGTATGTATGTATGTTCCTCCATAACTTTGAAACGAATTAACTGATTTTCATGAAACTTGCTAGATAAACATTTGGACGTACGGGACACAGGATAGGCTACTTAATATTTTTCAACGCGGACGAAGTCGTGGGCACCAGCTAGTATGTATATAAAATTCTCGTGTCACAGTGTTTGTAACTAAACTTCTCCGAAACGGCTTGATCGATTTTTATGAATTTTAATGTGTATGTCGGTAGTTCTGAGAATAAGTCGTAAATTATTTTTAATAAGGATGGCACACCACTTTTTTTTTGTATGGCAAAACAACGTTTGCCGGGTCAGCTAGTTTTAGTATAATTTTTTTTAGAATTCTAGATGTGAAATTTTGTGTGTAGACCTGTCTATTCTCAAAAGGATCTACTCTACATACAGATGTAGAGTTGAAATTGAAAGAAGATAGGTTATTTATAATTGAGTAACATCCCTTAATTAAGCATAATAGCTTGTTTTGTCAGTAATCTAAACTAATCGTATAAAAGATTGTACTTTTGTTTGTAATGAATGAACTCAAAAACTAAAATTCTCTCACCTATAGAAAACTATATTATTATCGAGTAACATTGGCTATATTTTATAAGTAAACAAAATATAACGCTGTCCGGTAAACGAAAAGATCATCGCGTTTCTAAGAAGAAAATTCATGTGAGTTCTGCCAACCTCTTGAGGCCGGTTTACCTATACTCTAGCAGCTAGATTCTAGCTAGACTAGACGATTATCAGTCACAATTGCAAACTGAATTTGGATGAGGAAAAAAAAGAGAAATATGACAGAGTAAGTGATGCTCATTTCCTCATCCCTTCCTAATCCCTTATCCTTAATCCTAAGGTTATCCTAATTCCTAGACCCTTATCCTTAATACTAAGATCTTAGAACACTTGCAGCTCCTGTGACGTTGCTTGTGTTATAGGCGAGGGTAGCCTATAACTTATCATCAAGTGAGATGTCAGCTTGTCTGATGACCTTTACATAAAAAAAGACATTAATTTAAGCATTTATCATTTTCAATAAGTTTAATTATATATTATATTTTATTGTACATACATACATTAGACATATATTAAGTAACCGAACCTATAATGTATCTTTCAATAAATATATTAAAAACTAAACATGTAAGAAACAACATTTAAAAAACGCTTAAAGCATTTTTTAAAGGAAGATATAGTATATTGATTTTCGTTAAAAATTGCACCTTTTATTAAATAATGAGTTTCCATTATCCATTAGTGTAAAGGGAATCAAATGATAGGTTGTAAGTATGGGGTGTTATAGAAAAGAGAGTCAATTTAATGTGTTGTTTTATGCTCTACTATTTCTGTTACGGTACATATTCTTTTAACTCTAGCTATTATAAATCACTCTACTCCTGTTTAGGGTTCCGTAGGAGTTACACTTTAAATAATATTAAGTGATTGTTTCGCAAATATTGCTAAGAGATTCCACAAATCAGAATGTTAGTCGATTTTATAAGGGGCGAGTAATAATCTTCCAAAAACGTGTAGTTATTTTTTAGACAGTATTGTTTATCTAACTAATGTGTGAAAATTATAATTTATATATTTTTGCTATAAAAAAAAAACATAAAATTAGGAACTTCCAAGGTACTTTTTTCCGAAATAAATGGATTGCAATGAGAAATAATTCTGTTTATTGTATGAGAAACTTTTAACTTCATTTATTTTGTGACCTGTTTTTCATAGATTAGCCCTAAAATTAAAATTTGATATAAGAAAAATCAAAGAATCATTCATATGAATTATTTGTGAAAAGTCTCAGTAAGGAAGAATTTGTAAGTCAAAACTTATTAACGTTATAGGTATCCTATCTATATAAATAAAAACTATATAAATAAAAATGAATCACTAATAGTATCAGTAAAAATCGAAAAAAATATATGCGAAAACGAAAAAACTTGACAAAACAAAGTTTTTTTTTTAAATTCTTAATTAGATGATGTTGTTTTGATTCTTAATTCAAATTGTTTTAATTATGTCAATGAATTTTAATTTTTCAATTTCGGTATATCAACAATGATATTCTATAACTACAATAGTTAAAATAATAACTGTTTGTATGAGAACAGAAGAAATGACATGCAACTACTAAACAAATTCAGTTATCAATTCCAAACACATATAAAAACTATTTTAAACGATATAAGGGGCAGACAGGCTGACGTTTTATTATGGTTGCAATACTCAGTGTGTATTAAAATTGAATTGTTTATGTTATTCATTTATGTGAATGTAGATATATACAATGTTACTTACAAACGTATGTATACCTCAGAGAACAGAGTAAGCATCTGTAAGCATCTGATATGTTTTAGTAAGCATCAGCTAAGAACAGATTTTTGAAAATTTCAACTCTCAGATCAGAAATGTCTCAGATATAATATCGTAGAACTTAAAAACGCGTATTGGTGCTAATATTACGATTATTGAGTATACTTTGCATAGTATAGTAATCTATATCTATACTAATATTATAAAGAGATAAAATTTTGTATTTTTGTATGTTTATAATGAATAAACTCAAAAAAAACTGGACCGATTTTGTAAATTCTTTCAATTTTCGATTCCCAAAATTAGAGGGGAAATCTATGCAATGCAGTTGGACATTATTTATATCACATCGCGTACTTATGTAAGTTGAATAAGTGCCATGCTTCTTGCTCTGTTTTGCACCGTTTATACTTAGATATGTATAATTGGAACTTTAGTCACGTGGTTTTAAGGATTTTTTGTCCTAATGACCTTAATTGCTCTGTAAGAATACCTATGTCATGTAAAGATATTAAAAAAAAATCCCTCAAGAAAATTTATCAGTACTATACGAGCATTTCAGGTAAATATATTTTGTGTTTTGGATGTTTAGATATGGATTATTTATTTATTTTGATGAGTTTATCTGAGATTTTATATTGTTACCAGCTACACGCTCCCGGCTTCAAAATAAGAACTATCTTATCTTTTAAGTTGGACCAAATTACACATAGTTACGTAGTTTTATCAAAATCGGTTCAGTAGTTTAGGAGTTCATTGGCGTCAAACAACGTGATACGTAATTTTCATATATATATAGAGATAGAAAATGATATTATAAATATAATTTTTGTACTGTAATGTTACAAATATAAGAAGTACTGTAATGTTTGTAAATAATAACTAAAATAAGGTTTAAGCGTTCAATGAAGAGTATTCAGAACAAGTACTTCAGTAACAAATGTTAACATACCCTTCATCATAAGTCCAGCAGCCATAAGTCCTCCCATACCACCCTTCTTGCCTCCACCAAGAACACCTCCTTTACCCCTCGCTTCACCCATTAAAGACCTAGCCTCCTCAGTAGCACTTTCATCTAACAGCCTCAGTTTCACTGAATGAGTATCCAAATAACTTCCAAGCTTGTAAAGCAGGTATTTATCCAATCTTTCCTCAGGTTTCGAAGGCATAGCCCTTGCTAATTCTGCCACAAATTCCTCAGACTTGCTTCCACTTTCACCCTGTTCCTTGACGACACTCACACCGGGTAGAAGGCGTAGTTCATCCTTGGAGCCAAGTTTTTCAAGAATAGATATAGCTTCGATTTTAAGACACGTAGCACTGAATATTCCATTTGTACAGTCTTTTCCCATAGCTCTAGCTGCAGATTCCACTGTGGGTTCTATAGAATTCTGAGTATCTTTTATTTCTGGATTGGGTAATCCAGAAACCGCCACAAGTAACACTAAGGCTGTTAGACGATACATTTTTTTTGCTACTTACGTCTGAATTGTAACGAATGCGGTTATGCTTTGATAAGATGATTGTTTCTTTCACCTTTTATATGTCTCACATAGACGATTAGTACGCACTTGTACGACTATAACGTTTTCATAGAAGGCTGGTTGCAAAAAGTTGTAATATGTGTTTCGAAAGATGATCTTAAGAGCGATGTCATAAGGTGGAATTTGGTTTGCAGTCATATCTCTTTTAAAGGCTTATTACGACGAGCAGTCAGTGGAGTAGAGGCATATATTATAATATGTAGTAGGTGACGTTTTTTTTTCAACGCATTAGTTATTTTTATAGCATTATTACATATCATTAACAAATGGCAGTTTGTCTCTGAATTAAATAATAATTAATTTTATCAAAGAACAGAATTGCTTTTTTGCTTTAATAAAATAAAATAATATTTGGGAGCTAATTTGTACCTTGTTTTTGTAAAAATGGAAGTTAACGTATGGCCGTCTATGTATTTTATGTAGTAAATTAAGTGTCATAAATATATGTTTTACCTAACAATAACAAAAAATGGCTACCTTGGTATTTAAAAAATGAAGAATATTTGTTAATTTCATGAATTCTTATTTATGTAAGATTTATGTACATAATATATTTAAAATATGGTGAATGTAATTTACAAATATTTTTGGTTATTGCATTAAAGAGGATTTTGATTTGATTAAATTAATTAATAAATTTGTAATTAAATATTAAATTATTATTTTTCCTTTCATCTTCATGCTCGTGTGGTTACGTAAATTAGTTTCTTGGTGAACTGCGATTTTTTATGTAAGTGATTTATGAGTGTTTACTTTCCAAATAAACTATTTCTTTGCATAATTTAATATTATCAATCAATATACCTACTTTTTTTATTTGTATGTCAATATTATTTTTGATTTTTTCTTAAATACTTCAATCAAATATTCTGACAAACGTCAATAATATTTCTTTTTGTAATCAACCAAAGTCAAGTGGTTACAAAACATTTGGACTGTTCCAGTCGATTTTTAACAAAGACAGGTTATAGGAGTTGAAAGCTAACCTTCAGGACTGAAGGCACTGGGATAGAAGCTTTGTTATAGTTTGTTGTCACGAAACAGAACGTAATTATTACTTTAATAATCTCATTAAGTTTTCATAACAGGAAAGAGGAAAGTAGTTACAGGACACAAAGCGTTTTGCAGTCATTTGGGAAGCCCGTGTGGCGGCGATAACCACCCATTTTACAGAAGACCACCGTGAAATGACATTAGTGTGTTGTAGTTACGGTGAGTAAGGGATGCCAGATATGTTTCTTATCCTTAATCCTACTATGGCTGGCAGCAGAATTGCAGCACCTCTTCCGTCGCTTGTGTTTTAGACGACGGTAGCCATCTACCATCAAGTGGACCGTCAGCCTGTACACATGTCGGCCTTAACATATATAATTTAAAAAATCTAGAATTTGTAATTTAAAAACTTGCAGAGTCTAATGCATGTAAATGCCTTCAAAAGTCAGCAAAAACGTATTAAGATTAAGTAATATTAAAGTTAAAGAACTTACCCTTCATCATCATTCCCATAGCCATCAGACCACCCATGCCTCCCTTCTTGCCACCACTGAGTCCAAGAGGATCTTTGCCACGAGCTTCACCGATCATGTGTCTTGCTTCCTCCGCTGTATCATCGTCAAGGAGTCTGAGTTTCACTGAGTGAGTATCCAAGAAGGTACCCAGTCGGTACAGCAGGAACTTATCCAGCCTCTCTTCAGGTTTAGCAGGCATGGACCTAGCTAATTCCGCTGCAACGGCTTCCGCTTTTCCACTATTTTCACCGTCTTTCACGAGACTCACACCAGGCAGTAGAGCCACTTCATCCTTATTGTTGAGTTTCTCCAGCATAGATATGGCTCCGATTTTAACACACGTAGCACTAAAAAGTCCGTTGACACAATCCTTGCCCATCGCACGGGCTACGGTCTCAACTGACGGTTCTGCATTTTCAGGGTTAGGTAATGCTAGGGCACTAGCTATAATTGATAGGACTACTACTGAGAACATTTTTGACACGTCCACTACACTTGGTTATTGTAGGAAATATGATTATTATTCATCTCGTTACCCTTTTTATATTATATGCTGTGGTCAGATGATTACTCCAAGTCAGCGGTTCCAAGTTGCCAAGCCGCAAACTTTTGTCTGCATATCTGTAAAAATTATGGCCAATCCAAATTCAGCCTTATGTTCAACAGCGAACATCACAAAGTCAAATGAAGTCAATCATCAAATTTCTCTACTGTCAACGGCAAAACTATGTTGTCCATTACCTGAAGATTTTCACAGGGTCATTAGTAGAATTAGATCGCTAAAAAGTCTGTCGAAATCGATTTTGAACTTTACTACCTTTGTTAAGACGATTCGTTTTTGCACATTCAAAAGCTTGTACTTGTGTTTTTTGCACTCAACTTGGAGTAGTTCAATTAAATACATGCGTGTTTTTGAGTTTAGATTTTTTTGAGCGACGTTTTGAATAGCGAAACGAGTTTTGGTTTGTTTTGTTTTTATTTTGAATTCAACTTTCGTATTTGATTTTTTTTTTCTGTTATAGTTTTTTATTTGCTATATTTTACAGCACTCATCTTCTTTCTAGTAAAAAGTATGGGTAGATAATTGAAATGTCTTTATTACGTCACCAACTTTTTATATTCTAAGACTATGTAACTGTACTGGCTTTGCTTGTTTGCAGTTCACTAAACGTTACTTTAATATGCCAATGAGATAATAAAAGTTTAAGCAGAGTAAGCCATGTAAGCTATAATTATAAAAAGCGATTTATTTTTATTTGTAAATTTTATTACAAATATTTTATTACTGGAGAACATTTCCCTATGCCTTCCTAATTCCTATCCTTAATTTTACTATGGTAGGCCACTGTGCCCACGTACCAACAAGTGGTCCGTCAGCCTATCGGTCGAGTTTAACATGAAAACAATAGTGTATCTTCTGGAAGGTTTTTGCAGTGAACTCTCACGCAGAGGCGTCTCTAGCCCATGTAGAGCACGGGCTCTAAGGCTCTAGGGGGCGCTAGGGTAATGATTGCACCCGTGTACCCTAGCCCCCCCCCCCCCCCCCCCGGCGTCATAACACCGACCGGTGCAGGTTCATTGAAAGTGCCGCCTCTGCTCTCACGAGAACTCCCCTTGATGTTGCTTGTGTCCTTAGGCGACGGTAACCACCTACCACCAAGTGAGCCGCCAGCCTGTCTGCCACCTTTATATTATAAAAAAAAACTTAAAAAAATGACAATGGAATGGCCTCTGGAGTCCTTTACCGACGAACAGAAACAGAATAATTTCTCAGTTATCTTCTGTTGAGAGATGGTGTGATCTGTGTGTCAAATTTCATCAAATCAAAATGTAATCCAAAAAAATTATTTACCAATTAGGTTTCTCCAATAAACTCTTATGATCGCCATTATAAATTTAAATTACCAGGGTTTCGGAAAAAAATGCCAAGATGAGAAGAAACACCGAAAGAAACTCAGGATAGTACTATTTTTGTCATCTTTAAAATAATCATTTCAATTAATTATCAATAAAATCAAAGTATATAGGTACAATACTAAATAATCAGAGATTTTATAATCCGTGCATTAGTTTTTTCGTGATGTAACAAACATATAAATAAACTTTCGCATTGATAATATTATTACGATTAGGATGACGCAATATGCCCAGACACCATTAGCAGAATAGTAGCAGTTTATTAAAAGTATTTAAATTTAAAATGCAAATGATTGGTTATTTTAATATCTTTACATAATATAAAAAAGTAGCTTTCCGCCGTCTGTCCCTCTGTAACTAACGCTTAGATCTTATAAACTACGCAACGGATTTTAATGCGGTTTTCACTAATGGAAAGAGCGTTTGTTGCACTCGTGCGCAGCCGAGAGCGGGTCTAGTTTATACTAATGTTATAAAGAGAGAAGATTTGTGTTTTTGTATGTTTGTAATGTATAAACTCAAAAACTACTGGACTGATTTTAAAAATTCTTTCATCTATAGAAAGCTATCATCTGTAGCTATCACCTATAGAAACATTATCAGCGATTAACATGGGCTATATTTTATGAAGTAACGTGTGCGAAGTCGCGTGCAACAGCTAGTATTATTATAAAATCGTAAACGATCCGTGTCATTATATTTAATATAAAAAAAATTACAGCTTGTATACTTCTGTTACCGAGATCTTTTTTTTTTCTAAAAAAACCATTAATGTAAATTATCAATTATCCAGATAGTTTTTGTTTTAATTATACATATAATAGTGATCTATGCCTAATAATTTTAGACAAGTATAACTTTTTTGTTTGTAATCCGATTGGAATGAAACAAACACTAAGGGCCAGTTTTATAACGATCCGTTAGTTAAATTTTATATCAAATAGACGAAAAAAAGATCTAATAGTATAATATAGAGTATTATAAACAACTGTTCGTTAGTCAACAGTATAATTTGACAGCTAGCGTTTACTGCCTCTTTACTGACTATGATAAGGTCGGTTTATCTTACGTATCGTTTATTTTGTTATTTATGTAAATAAATGTGTTTGTGACGCGACACTTGACAGTTCTTGACAGACTACAACGAAACCATCGACAATATTCATAAACTTCGGCTTATTTTTACGAGCAGCTACCGAATGTTTAATTTCTTTTATAGAACCACCGTCAGTAAACGTTATTGACAGACCGTTAACCGTTCGGTTACTAGCACTGTAACGAACGGGAAAAAGGTATGTCGTTTATAAAACTGGCCCTAACCCCGGTCACTGACATGCGTGCAAACATTCTTACATTGTACGAATCTTTGCACGCATGTGAAGGAACGTGACATTCATTCGCAAACTCAGCGAGTAGGCAAATGGGTTCGCATACTCATATGCGAATGCGTTGAAGGTGAAGATGATTTTAGTGCAGTTTAGTGTTTGTCCAATCCATGATCAAATTCAATTTACGCCACTCAGTACACGATACGAACTCTGAAAATGGTAAACGAGATGTCCGTTACCTACGCAATCAATACGCAATCGTACGCGAAACTGGTCGCACGAATGCTTGCACGAATGTGTGGGAGACTACGCGAAGGTTTGAGGTTCGCGCGCTTTGATGTGCGTTAAAAAACCGACACTGCACGGAAAAGCGCGAATGTAGCAAAAACTTTGCATAGTCATTTGCAAATGTCGTCCTACACTTGTGGGTTCGCGTATTCGCGCGAATGTGAGTGACCGGCATAGACTATCGGCATCGGCACGGCTGAGGATTTTAGGTGACAAATAGTAATATATGTATATATACATTTAACGTCATGGCAATAAAGTAGAAATGTCCAATATATATGATGGTAATAACAAAATACCGCTTCGGTACGCTTGAGGCTGCCGCGATGGCAGCTTTGAGGATGCTTCGAGATGCTTCGGTATGCTTCGGCATCCTTCGGCACGCCGAGGCAACACTCGGGGATAGTTTGCCCTGAAGAGACGCGAGCTACAAATATGATGTCGAGACGCTTCGGCATGCTTAAGGATGCCTCGGGATCCCTAAGGACGTTGCAGCATGCCTAGGCATAGTTTTCGACAGTGTGCGCTTACATGTCCCTATGCCGAAGGATCCTTTTCCTTGCCGATGCCGATAATGTGCGCCGAGCCTAATGTTACGAGAAGCCTCCTGCTACAATAGATCAGTGTAAACCGCATTCAAATAGGTAAAGCCGTTTCTGATATTAGCATGTACAAACGCACAGACAAATAGACAAAAAATCTAAGGAGTATTTTTTTACCTCAATAACATAAGTACAACATGTACAGATGTTTTATTTTATTTTAATTTTAATGTAGGCACAGTATATATAGATTTACTGATTAATATAGATATTCAAAATTATTAGAGAAAATAATTTCTAAGATTGCTTAATGTAAATTTTTAGTATAATTTCACCAAATTTTCGTTTTTTTTTTAAATCTGAAATTTGCGCTTTATCTGATGTCGACGTGGTCTGCTTAGCAGGCCTTACAAGTAACGGTTGCCATATGAATAAGATTTTCAACTAGCCTCTATCAGCGACTTTGCGCATAGCTTCAATGTTTACAAGAGATCTTTGTATGTTAAGAAAGACTTTGACGAGCCTTTTGGTCGAGTGGTTAAACTGCTTGCTTTAACACTCTGTTTTAGGGATCCCAGATTCGATTCCCGGAAAGCCAACTGTGGAAATTAACTTTACATATTAGGCTCTGGTCCGGATCTGATAAGTAGTGACAGAGCACACTGGTTTCGCAGTCATTTGGGCAGTCTGGCTGGCGGCAGTAACCACCCCCTTATAGGGGACCATCGTCTTACCATCGTGCAATAACGCTATGTGTGCTGTTGCTAGCTAAGTAGATGAATTCACCTCAGATGGGCGGCGTTCGTGAACTCCAGGACAATCACCCTTATTCCGTATCATTCAGTTTATGGATAACGCAACCGTTATAGACATTTTTTACATTTAAAATAAAATATCGCATTGATTTTAAAGGTTAATATATCTATAATTATGGAGGTTATCCATAAAGTGAAAGATACGGAATAGGGCTGAAAATCTTCTTCAGAAGCACGCAGGCAAACATCAAACTAGTAACTTTCTAATTTAAAAATAAAACGTGAAGAAAGTGCAAGTAATTATATCATGCCAGTACATCTGCAATTATTTGGGGTGACGTAGAATTGGTGACGAGAAATTAGGAGCCAGAAAGCGAGAACCACTGCCCGACTTGCTATCTAATGACTGGCTGACTCCCATCATGATATTCGTGTAGCGTGAACATTTTGTAAATGACGAACTGCCTTTTGTATTCGCTGTGCGGACTTTGGTTTCGATACTATTTCCTTGCAGTAGTAGCAACTGCTATTTGTTATCATAAACTGGGCATTATGCTCTTATAGATTCTCTATGATTCCTTTTAATACAAGAGCTACATATATTACATTGTATAAGTAAGCCAGCTAACATAAAATATACCAAATGAATCAAAAATATGTACATAGGTATTTTTGTTATATTTTAATATTATTCTTTTTGTATGTAGTTATATTGTACGATTTAATAATAATATATTTCGGACGAATTGCATTCAGTAACAAGTACAAATATTAAAAAATAATTTTCAAATATTAATAACAATTAATATAAACTTAAATCTAAAATTAAAATATAAATATAATATAACTACGACACATTTCATTTTATATCATAAACATCTCATCCAAAATGGGCTTTCGGAATCGTATTGAGAATGCTTAACTATAGTAGTTGATTAATTTTGCAATTTTATTGATTTAATTTATTTTGTTTCATTTAAGTATTTAATTTACTTCGGATTTTGAAATTTAAATAAGAATTAATTAGTCCATTCATTTCTACTTACAATTTTTTTTTATCCAAATTTATAGTCTTAGCTTTCTTAATCGCCATTTTTAAGATATTCAACGTTGTTTTGAACGCCCAACTTTATTAAATATAATATAGTATCGAATGCATTTACCAAAACAAAACACAAAGTGAATAAAAAGAAATTCTTTTTTTTTACACAATTGACAGACATTGCTCGTTGACGGGTAACTATCCCTTTCGATAAATGATATCAGTGTTGGCAAACATATTATATCGAAACATACAATTTAGTTTCGTTTACTTTCTATAGATTTTCCTTATATTACACTATGACTAATAAATATAAGTTTAGTGTCTAAGTAGACATTGAAATAAAATTGTTGCTTATAAAATACTAACTTTTACCTGCTACTTCGTCCGCGCTCCTTTTTCTTAAATGTTAAAGTATTTATTCAATCTTTATTGCTAGTAAATTTTGTCAGGCATTGATTTTTTCATTGTTAATGTTAGATAATACCTGCCTCGAGAACAGTTTTTTTTTCTGGATGAAGATATCTAACACTAAAATGAGATAGGCTCATTTTCTATATACCTAACAAGATATACAGAACGCATTTCATGAAACGCAATCACAAAGCTTTCTCCCAGCGTAGCGTAGCCTGAGCGTAGCGTTTACGACTGTACGTTTTTTCTTGGCTAGGGCCCCTGAAGGGAGATTGCGCCAAAGTTATCTATACCTATCCTAGCTACAATAAATGGGCTTCTTCAAGAGAGCCGTACTAAAAAAAATCCTGCGGAATAGGCACCGCATCTGCGTCCTCACTTTTGTTTCTTGTGTCCTTAGGTGACGTAACCATCAACCACCAATAATATTATAAAAAAAATCCCACGGTAAAAGTTTAAAAGACAAAATAATATGTAAATAATGGACATTCCAAATGCAAAAATGCAAAAACTAAATTCTCATTTAGTAGATTAGATTATATTAGACAAGATTAGATTTAAGTTTAGTACAATGGAGGTTGTTTGGAGCTTTTACTGGTGCATGTTATGCTCCCTATAATTGCGGCGACGACGTCCCTATACCTAATGATATTTATTTTGAACACTGTATTATAGTTTGATGCCTGCCTCGTTGAAGGCCTTGTAAAAAAAAATTAAAAAAATAAATTTCAGCCGCAGGATTTCTGAATTTCTGCTGCAGAATTTCTGCTGTACATACATCCAGATTTATATTAGTATAGATAAAGTAACATTCATATACTTATCTCTATGAAGTCTCTCAATTAATAGAGTGAGATCCCAGTCACCCCAGACTTTTTCTTTCATTTTAGAAGAATTTCATCTTTCCTAAAATGACGTAAGTCTGGTGTGACTGGGATCTTGGACTATAAGATAGTAGGAGTTATAGTATTTGAATTTTGAATCGAACACAACAATGTTCACATAATCAATACACAATCTGCAGTTTAGCCTCCGATCAGTCGGACGAAGCAGTCGGACCACGCGGTCTCAGGGCCTCAATGAGACTTTTTTTTCTAAGTGAAATTTTCACTATACCAGTTTTGGTTTTTTATTTCTATGCGAAACTATCACGCACGCATTAAGCGTTGTGGAAAAAAAGAAAAAAAAACAGCTCTCTCTAGCGGTTCATGACGGTTACATTTGGTTTTTTTCTTTTTACTTTCATTGCCTAGTTTCATAAGTATTACTTTCCAGTCTAGTCTTCACAGATGGCGTTGAACATGATGAATTAAGTTTCACACGATTGCTCGACAGATGGCGGGACATGTGTAAGATTTAAGCAAAAAAAAAAATCATGAACTGGTTCTATGAATGAATCTATGTTATTTTTTCTTCGTGTACTCGGCTCAACTTGATTTTTCTTTCATTCTCGTGAATTTCTTTTTTTAATGTAAAGATCGGCATGCAGTCTAAGGTTGAACTTATGGTAGAGGTTGCCATTAAGTCTTGCCTACGCCAATCTATACTTCTATACTTCGATTTTTTCATGTAAAAAGTGTTAGAAGAAAACCAACTGCGCTATTGTTTGGAGAATAGTTTCATATGATATACTGACATGTTTTTCACTCGATTTTATTATTTATAACTGTTATTAACAATTTTATGCAAAAATCGCTGTTTTTTAGTTTTTTGCTTATAAAAATTAAAACTATCGGGATAATCATGATGGAATCATGAAATTGTAGAGAATGAAAACACGAAGAAAATGAGAGGTCTATCATCTTGATTGGACCGTTAGTTTAGGAGAAAATCGGGAATAACCGGCCAAAGTGCAGTTTTTTTTTTTCAAAATTTCATAACTCGGTTATTTTTTGAGTTGTAGCGCAGATATTCCGGCCAGTATTAGTTATCAATATAAGTTTTATATGTCAAAAATCAGGCACTGTCCGATGCATAGTTTTCGATCTGTGGCCATTCGAATTTTTTACTATGCAATTTTCCAGCAGGCCTGAATGGTCCGATTTCAATTTACGTAAACGATTTCGAAAGTAGAATTTTCATACTTCAAAACTTTCATCTTGGTTTTCCTTTAAAATGCTGAGAAGTATGTTAGAAATGAAGCTGAACATCACGAGAAACGGTCGAGCGCGCGAGAGCAGGCGGCGAGGAGAAGCATCTATATAGTAATACTGTTGCGCCACGCGTATTTCATGATATTTTCATTTATATTTTTAAAATAAAATATAAATATTCATTTCTCAGCAACAAATAAGAATATCGGAACTCATTTTTTTTTTAAATTGATGGTATTGCAAATCTATTCTTAAGGAGTAAACTACAATAATTATTACTGTTTACACTGAGCACTAAACAAACGGACAAATCTATGTCAGTAGGTTTCCACATTCCAATGTTCATCCCAAATACATAAATTCATGTGCTTATTAATGCAACGGTAAGTATGGGAATACGGGCCTGCGTTGTAAGCAGGTGTGTAACACATTATAATGAGAAAACAGTAAGTGAAAAGTACCTCAAACTAATTTCTAATTATTATCCTACTTTTTTTTATTAAAGATGCATTTGCTCTTGGCCAGCATCTGGCCGTGTAGCGAAGATGAGGTCTATTATGGAGCGAGCTTACCCAGAAGATGCCTATTCACTCGAACTTTGAAAATATTTGGGTTATATGAGCTCGGAAACATAGACGCCGGCAGGGAGTTCCAAACCTTGGCATTGCCCATTATAAAGGATGTTTTAAAGCGCTTGGTCCGAAAAAGAGGGTTTCGATAAAATGAGGATGGTAACCAGCCGTACGTCTGAATGTCCGATGGAAGAAAAAAAATATAAAATTGACAAAAAATAAAGAAACAAATATCATTCTATTATGTACCTACTAGTGCAAACCGAAAGAACTTTCTTGCACTCAATACTTAGCAATATTGGTAGTGTCATGTAGTGTGCACGAGACAGCTCCGTAGTTGATATCAATACTAATAATAAATCTGTAAGGGTTGGTCATGGAGTAAGTTACTTTGTTTTCAGAGATATACAGCCTTACCTATAAACGTTACTTAAATTTTAAGTAATACTTAGGAACCACTTAAGAAAATTTTTTACTTATAAACGTTGCTTAACTTTAATTTGTTGCTTAGCAATGTCTGAATGAACTGTCAAACACTACTTAAGAAGATAAGTAGTGATTAGTTAATAAGATGCTAAGAAGATGATTAGTTGATTTTTATAAGTAAGACAGATCGTGTTTACAGGCTCTATACATGATACTTAAACTAAATTGACAATTTTTAGAATTTTTTTTTCTGTATGTATGTATGTATGTATGTATGTTCCTCCATAATTCTGAAACGAATTAAGAGCATTCATCAATTAGAATCACGCTGGAGTCAAAATTTATGATTTCAGTAGTTTCAGATGTTTTAGTTTGCAGATAAGGATGTTAACGTCATATTATTTGTAGTTTTATAATCTAGTAAACAGCTGAAAAATATTTTAAAGTGAATTTTCATTAGAACATTTTTAAACAGCCCTTTTTTAAACTAGCGGTCGACAGCCTACGCAGATAAATGTACACGTTATTAAAAAAATTATAACACAATCTTTTAGAACATTAATGACTTCACATACTAGGTCCAAGAAAAAACAGAAATATCTCAAATTTGATCCTAAAATAACACGTTTAATATCACGAAAAATTACTAAAAGTGACACTTTTGATTATACTTTTCTTGAATGAAAATTTACAGAAATCGTATGTTTTTTTCAGCCATGTACTAATAAATTATATGAATTTTTGAAAATCAATATTTCTATAAGTTTATCGCATATAATTTTACTAATATCTCGCTTCTGCTTAGACCGTCGACCGCTAGTTTCAAAAAAGGGCTCTTTAAAAACTTATCTAATGAGAAAATTATCCCAATATTTTAAAATATTTTTCAGACATTTACTAGATTATAAAACTACAAATAATATGACGTTAACATCTTATCTGCAAACTATACACATCATGGCATTATGATCCGCCGGGAATCATAAATTTCTGATTTTGATTCTGTAACGCTCTTAACTGATTTTCATGAAACTTGGTAGATAAACATTTGGACGTACGGTACACAGGATAGGCTACTTTTTTCTTTTTCAACGCGGACGAAGTCGCGGGCACCAGCTAGTTTTGTTAATATATCTTTAATATGAATTATTTTCTACATTTTTTGGTTTCTCTAGATTATACTTAAATGTTTTAATATGTAAACCTACACTATTGTTTCTTACAGCGACTGTGTCATACACGCAATACTTAAAGCAAGTCGTTGAGAATGTCAATGTCACACAGACATAGAGTTTTCTTGTGTGAGTCTCATGATTGTGGTTATAAAGCGGCGATATTTTATTAGTTTTTTTACACAAATAAATAATGAGTACAGAATAAACTTTCATTTCTTGGAAATAAAAGGCATGGGAATTATTAATAATTTTATTCTTATGGTAAAGATACTCTTCGGTATACATTTTCGTCTTGAAAATGATAAATAATTAAAAAAAATGGGTATTTCGTTTACAGACAAAATTGGGATAGACTCTAACTAATTAGTTTAACATAATAATAAAACATATAATATATTTCACATTATAATAAGTTTGCTCTGGCACGTTTGGAGTTCGAATTAGATATAGACTTTCAACTAGAAAGTCAAAAGTAAAATATAACAGGTAAAAGTAACACGAGAAACAAATTTATTAAATTTATGATAAAAATCGAAGAAGTAGTAAGAAAATTAAATAAAACAAACTAGTAATAAAATAAAAAATAAAAATAAAAATAAGGTAAATAAAGACCCTGATTAAGTTAGGGGTACTGGACCATGCCACCCCCTTTTTTAATCCACCCTAGTAATTGGTCGAGATTAATTTTATATGTTTATTAATATATTTATTATGTTAAATTGTTAATATTTGTTACAAAATAAATGGCCGACGAGGGGGGTGTAAGCCCCGGGAGGAAATTTAAAAAAAAACGACTACTGATACTAAAATGACTACTGATAACGAATTTTGATTTAATTTTAATTTATTAATTCTTTAAACAATATTTAAATAAACCAATATTTAAATAATTTTAATCAGAGGCAGGTTTAATTTAATTTAATTTAATCATTCCAGCGAGGTGCAGAGTTGACTCGCGGGCCTAGTCCTATTTGATGAATATGAATAGATAATTTTTATTTCCATTTACAAAATCGCTTCAAGGACGCCATGAACTTGCTATAGATACACCAACTCTCACAGAATATGTGTAGGTACATTGGTAAAAGAGGTTCTTACACGCTAGCCCGGGTTCATCGGCCGACTTTCACGACGGCCATCTTTGATGCACGATCCATCTGTGATATAACCAGTATAACCTCACAAAGGATGCTTTGTGATGTCATTTGTTTGAAATGAAAGTTGGACTTTTTTTCAGTCGTTCTTTTGTTGAATGGTGTGATGCAATTCGAATAATAATTTATTTGTGAAATGATCAAAATTGTGGATCAGCTTAACTTGCGGATAGCAGTTACTACCAATATACTTATAGCAGTCTAAATAGCAGTGATTTTCAAAGAGGGATTATATTCGAAACAAACTTTTGCCTGTTACCATCTTTTATTTCATCACAGCTCCTTTTTCTTATGTGTTACACAATTTATTCAATCTTTATTGCTCATATATTTTTGTTAGGCGTTGATTTTTTCATTTTTATTTTTAGACAATCCCGGAGGCAGATTACATTTTTTCAGGATAAAAGGTACCCTATGTCCTTTCCTGTATCCCTGACTACGTTTGTGCAATATTTCATGATGATCGGTTGAGTAGTTGAGGCGTGATAGCGTAACAAACATACACACTTACTTTCGCTATTATAATATTGGTTAAGGTATGTTACCTAACTTCTACCACAAATTTCTTAAAATGTAAATTCAAGTGATGAAAGCGTAAAAAAATAATAATTAATTATAGGTATATTTTAGGAAGAGAAGTATCCTTAAACTCCTATGGCAATAGAACATTTTATAATTGGAACTAGCGACCAGCTCCTCGCTTCGCACTGATGCAAATTATATATCATCTTCGTCTCATATCGCGCTTTTCTTATGGAAAACTGCATCAAAACCTGTTTTGTGGTTTAGAAGAAGAGAAACAGATAGAAGTAAGTGGTCAGAGACTTAATTTTATTATATAATATGTATAGATGTAGGTAAAAGTCTTAAAGTATACCTAAGAAATATTATCGGCGTATTAACACATCTCATAGGATTGTAATAGCTCATAAATTACCAAAAGTCGAATAGAGAGATTACGTTGTATGGACAATCGCCGGCTGCGACCCAACGCTCACTTTCACGCAACTTTCGACTTTCCGAGTATGGGCCACTTTCACCTACAGCTCGCAAAAAAGACCACATCCGGCTGTCGCGAGGCCATTGCGAAATACTTGCCTCGACACCTGATCGCGCCTCACTTGCGACGATTGCTTTATGCTCATCACTTATTTGTTTATTAATAAACAATTTATAGTTTGAATCATGTGATATCAGTTAGATATCCATCACTATACCTACACAATTTGACGAGGTCTTTAGATGAATAGTTAAGGCTTTAACTCTCTGGTTCAGGGGTCCAGGGTTCGATTCCCACGGCAGGGCTATCCTTGAAAATGAACTTTTTAAACATTTCGCAGTCATTTGGACAGCATATCTGGTGGCAGTAACAGTACAAAAGACTATCATGCTATAACAGTTTGGGTGCTGTTGTATTTCGGTGAGTGAATAATGGATGGCAAAGTCCATTGCCCTATTATGCTTGATCCCACATCCTTAATCCTACTATGGTCGACAGGAGCACTTGCAGCTCAGTGGCCTTTCGTGTGTTATAGGCTATCTGTCGACCTTAACATAAAAATAAATTGACTTCATTGACTGAATTAAATTCAGGATCACCGTCATGATGATCACTGTTGGACGTAAGCCTTTGTAATTAAGTGCCACCACATTTCAACCGTGGTTCCAAGATTCTACTACATTTATCAGTTGCGAAACAGGTATGTATGTCCCTCTTAAACCCGTTTAAGCTAACTGATTCTTCGAGCTCTGTCGATCACCTTGGTTCTCTGATACTTACTTCGTTAAGTGTTCAACCATTTACTGGCTAATAATATTCTAAATGCATTTAAGCCCTTTTTAAATTTTTTTAGGACCAACAGACCGGCAGGAACAGAAAGGTTTAGGTTCTGTAACTGGCAAAACAATATGAGTTTAACGGAAAGCTTCAAGAAGATAATATCTAAGCTATCAACAATAATTGCTGTCCTTAAAAATAAACCGAATAATCCATGGATAAACTACCAGCACGCTTTCGTTACGTGTGTAAAGCTTATGGAACAATGTATGGATATCCTTTGCTGACATGTTATTCGTAAGAGAATTCTAATCTTCTTCCCAGTTGGCGTAGTGTTCGCAGTATTTTGCTGTTTCACTTTTAATTTCTTTGTAGAAATGCAATGACAAATTATTTGCAACTTTAAGACGTCGAAATACTTAAAGTATTCTTTTCAGTAATTTATATTACGGCCGTACTACGTATATTTTAGTGCAAACGTTGTCGTTTGGCTTGTTGATGCTAGTTTAAAAAAATAAAACTTTTGTTTTTCTTTGAAATCACACATGCAACTGATGGACTCATTATTTACCATAACCATAAAACTCAAAACAAAAACTACTCTTGTCTATTACAATTTGTCTGTAACCGTTATCTATATCAAATTTTGTCGTGCCTTTAGATCCAGTGATAAATTGATTAATAAGTTTCTTATAAATCATGTCTTTCAGATTACGTAATACACTATACTCATCGAATAAATGTACTGATAAAAACCCTTCTCTAATTCACACCCGAAAAAGAAACAAAAAATATGAAAACTGCTTACACACCTGTTTCCACTCCCACTTTCCTCTAACGTTCATTCATTAAAAACCAGATACATTTATGCAATTACATGATTTATTTCTTTTTTAATAGCGTTGGTATTTGTGTGTGAATATTTTTGTTGTATGTCTTCTTGTACTGGATTGCTGTGAGCATTGAGGACAGTGTGTTTGCTCTCTCAGTGTGAAAGCGAAGAGAAAGGTGCGTAAGCGGACGTAGTCTGTGGGCCCGAATTCCGATGTCGGTGAAAGATGTTTTGTACAAGGTAATGGCTATGTGTGGCTTTGGTTGCCACGTGTCCCAGTATAATTTTTTGGATTAAAACAATCTACATAAAACTATTAATAAATTTATTTACTATAATATACTATAACTTTTGGGACTTGGTGCGTAAGCTAATTTCTAAATCTTTCGATTAAGAAACCTAAACAAATATTTAAGGAAACAATTTTAGTATTTTGGTTTTCAGTAATTTCCATAAAAGAAATACGTCGTCAGCTTAAATTGTGGTAACAAGATTTAAAAACCAGGAACAAATATTGTTTTAAAATTTCATTCGCATTCGACAATCAAGTAGTTGTAATTATAACTTGGTGTATTTTTGAAATGACTGATTCAAGTAATCAATGTGAAAAAGATGAATGGTATTAAAGAAAACAGAAGATTGAAGGAATATAGCGTTGGTCTTCTGTGAAAACGTAGTGACTGTCTCCAGGCAAGTTGTTCACAAACACAATTTTGAGTTTTGAGCATAATTGTTACACAAATTTGATCATCTGGGACATTTTAATTAACAATAAAAGAAATAGAGGTAGACCATACACGTGGGAAGATGAAATTTCTGCAGCGGTGGGCAGAAGTTAGACCAGGGTGGCAACATTGAAGGAAGATTGGAGAAGATTGGGGAAGGGATTTGCCCTGAGGCACACAGATATCTTAACTGCAGCTTACTGTAGTTTTTAGTTTTTTTTTGACAAAAATCTACAATTGGTTTCATCTGGTAATAATCATCACCTTAGCACAAGCAATACAAATATTCGACTACTCCTCCGACTCTGCAAGAATTTATTAACAGCTCTCTTGAAGAGCCTCTTCTTAGTGTGGAAATGTTTGTATTAAAAATAGATTTGGTACATATTTTGAATATGAATTGTCTACATGAGATAATTGATGTGTCTTGAATGAAAATTTTAAGCCTGTTTTTAAGAAATTTGAAATTTTTATATCCATTGTGGGATGACAAGCCCTTGCAACTCTTTTAACCTTGCTTTTAACCCCATCTGGGTATGTGGTGGACAAATCCGATGCGATTTTAGAGGTGACTGTAGTATACTTTTATTTAGAAAAATATTATTGATATTATAACAACATTCCTTTTTAACGTCCTATTTTTTTTTTGTCTTATTTTCGGGGAAATTTATTTATTTATTCCCTATTTTATAACAAAAAATATCTTAAAATATTATATTAATATGTAGAATGGTACGTATTGGTTTCACTTAAAATTAATTCATGTTAAATGTTAATTTTAAAAATAACTTATGTTAAGTAATGTATGTATAATAGAGAAGTGTCTATAATATAGGTATACAATATTATATTTATTACTATATTTAATATGTGTTTATTGTTTTAAAAATATTTTATTCCGTTCAATGACTTAAAACATTAAAACAAAGAATACATAAAATGAAAACGGATAAAAAAACGAAAAAAAAAAGTAGTGGCGTGAAGTGAAAGTCACTCACACAATCAACAAAACGTCGTTGTAGTTGTAGAGAAAGTTGGTGCATTCGGAATTAGAATAAGGAAACTAAAGAGTCGACATTGAGACTACAAATCCTGGTACACATACTTTATTACCTATAATAATCCCAAATGATTTTATACTCAAATTTTATTATTTGATTGGTTATAAAAAGTGTATATATGTATTTTTTAACGCCGCAAAGGTGTCAGTTGGAAAATATATTTTATAAATAACTTAAAAAATATAATGTACATATAATTTTATAAATAATTAGGCAAAACTACAACGAAATATGATCAGTATTAGATCAAATTAAGTTAACATTATTGCTTATTAAGATTGTTTAAAAAATATATCAGTTATTTTACTAAAACAACTAAAGAAGTTAAAGTTATTCTTATAATTATAGGCTGTAAATAAAATAATATTCAAAGAAACATTTCAATTCATAATATAATAGTATTCCGACATAGTGGGAAAATATTAGTTAAATTAAATTATTATACTTTCATTTTATTGTAATAAAATTACATTTTATTGCATTTTATTGAATTAAAAATAATATTTATTTTTGGTACCACTTTGATAGTGCCCAAATAAATTAAAAGTAAAATAAAATAAAATATTAGCAATCTCCCAAGACATGTAAAGTTATCTGATAGGCTTGTATGATGGCCCAGTATACTCACAAACAGGAGGATAAGGCACAATATATTGGCTTAAAAAAAAATGTAGTTTAATAGAGTCTCCGTGACTTTCTTGTTCCGTTAGTTATGTCAATGTGTGAGTGAGTGAAAGGCCTGTACGTATACGACCGTAGGCACGGATCGCTGCGCATGTAGGCGTTAAGACGCTTTGTTTTTTAATCGCATTCTAATGAAACTTAGTATAAAAGTACTGTTTAGAGATTATGTTGCTTAGTTTCTATGTGGACGATGCGAATGAATGTTGTATGATGATTTACAAGTCTAATTTTTAGGTGGCTGCTATAATAAATATTTGCTTTATACATATTACTTTAAATAAGTATTCAACTTAGGTGACTTAAACAAGTTTTTTTAAGAAATTTCCAAATCAAACTGGAATTGTATCTTATTATGATAAATTTAATATTTTAAGAAATAAATATAGATTGTTTTAATAAAATAAAAATTTCATATAATTCCACCTAGCTGCGTCGGCAGCGCACCTGTAGGTAACCCCAGACCTTGGCGTTGATAGCCACCTATCATCAAGTGGACGGTCAGCCTACCTGCCACACTTTATAATACCTAAAAAATATTTATAGTTAACTATTAAAGTTTTCCAATATCGAATTTTATTTCCTATATACTTACATATACTATGAATACTTACATATAAATAGTATGAGAAATCATCATCGTCATCCTAGTCGTAAGAAGTCCACTGCTAGATATAGTCCTCCCCTCTAAATTTCCTAAGGGATCGGTCAAAAGCAGCCTGGATTCATTACTGACCCGCGGCCCTTATTGGGTCTGTCCACCTTGTGGGTGGACGTCCTTTGGGCTTTCGGTCCGTGGCGGTCAGCAGCTGTCGGTTTTGTCCATTGTTATTTCAACTAACTAATCCTGGTTATGTTACCTCCTTCCTGATTCGATCTCGTTGATTAACCCCGTGCATAGCCCTCTCCATAGTTCATTAAGCGACATTTGGCTTTCTTACGATTCCCATAGTTAAGAGACTATGAGAAATAATTTCTATAAATTTATTGTTAAAGAAATAAATATAAAAAATTACAGGTCTTATAAAAATACTTAAAATTTTAATACTTTAGTAAAGTTATCTACAGATGTCGCTACAAGTCATTCAAAGTTGTATAATATACCATTACTATAAGCGTGAAATTTTTTTGCTGCAGTTTGGTTTGCGTCGTGTAAGTTTATGGTTAGGTATGTTTCCATTAATATGAGAGTGCAAATATTGACGCACAAAAAGATAACATAATATATGTACCTACATAATTAAAATTAGCTATGCCCGCAACTTCGTACGCGCGTTTTTCATATACTTGGTATTTCAGTATTTCATATAACTTTTATGTTTGTAAACCGATTGGAATGAAACAAACACTAAATGTTACGGGATGCTTGCTACGATACATCAGTGAAAACCTAACTCAAATCAGTTCATTCGTTTCTGAGATTAGCGTGCACAGACAAACAGCCAAACGTTCTAAAATCACTTTTTTGAACTAGAGTAAAAAAAATCACAAATAATAAACATAGACATGTCTATGATAAATAATTCCAGTCAGAATGACACAAGACCATGGCTTAATTTAACATACTATTCACTATTTACTACTTTGAATGAAAGTAGTTTCAGTTTATTTAGTTCATTAGTTAAATAATTTCATGATGATTGGTTAAGTAGTTAAGGCATGAAATTGTAACAAACAAACAATCACTTTCGTATTTTTTATAATTATATTATTAAAAAAATGTTGGTCTGTTCAATATTTCTGAGCATTCAACTGGTTATTAGACAAAAATTTAGGTATTGAAGAAAAACAAAGCGGATATTTCCAGATTTATATATTTCATTTCTACTGTCTAATCTTACATGAGATAGAGTCTTTTAAGTAAGTACTAGACATTACTTAAGTAATATTCTTTAAAACTACCAATAGTTTGGTTCAAATAACACTAAGCACCCGTAAAAAAATAACATAAAAGACATGATATATCTTTTTTGTTAAAATGACAGATTTTTTTAAGATTTCTCAATAAAAAAATTTTCAAAAACAAATGTACGTACCCTGTTATATCCAAAACCAATGTTATTTTTACATACATTTTAATAAGTTTATTTAATATATTTTATTTATTTATTATATTTAAAATAATCACTTATCACCAACCGAGCACCAATACATTCAGCACCACCAATAAATCCTTAATTTTAAATAATTATTTTCTTGTTTATTTAATAATTAATTTGAATTATTTTTAATTACTCTTAAACTAAGGTATTTTACGCATATAAGACATAAAGAGAATTTATTAATTTATACTAATAAAAATAAAATTGAAGTGTCCTTTTGTAATGTCGAAGTAATAGCTTATGTAATAAAAAAAATAATTTTAATTTTTTGTCTATCTGTCTGTCAGTCTCTTTTCTCGGGCTCGGGCTAATCTCCGAAGCGACTGGCCCGATATTATATTTAATATCAGATAATTTATGTTTTCGTATACGCGTAAAAGACAATAAATAATTTCTTATTACACGAAATTCATTCACAATTGCTTCGTCACTTTTTAAAATCAAATAAGATCATGGAAAGTACTGATTCGTCATACAAAACTCTCTTTTAATTAAATCTAACTTAAAATAACTTAAACAAATAAGTAATAAATTATTAAGCCTCATAATCTCATAAATTAATAAAGAATTTGCTTCATAATTTATAAAAGAAATGTTAATAAAACTATAAAAAAATACCTATAGATAAATTTGTATTAAACTTTTTTTATTTACCAGCAGACACGGGCTTCTAAAATTGTTTAAAAAAAACGTAAATAAATATTTAAAAATTTAACAACAAAAACAATATAGTTTAATAACCTTTTATTTCTTGGTCATATCAATACTAATAATAAATCTGTAAGGGTCGGTCATGGAGTAAGTTACTTTGTTTTCAGAGATATCGTGTTTATAGGCTCTATACATGATACTGAAACTAAATTGACGATTTTTAGAATTTTTTTCTGTATGTATGTATGTATGTATTTTCCTCCATAACTCTGAAACGAATTAACTGATTTTTCATGAAACTTGGTAGATAAACATTTGGACGTACGGGACACAGGATAGGCTACTTTTTTTGGTTCAACGCAGACGCAGTCGCGGGCACCAGCTAGTATTTAAATATAAATCAAAGTCAATTACCAAATGTATGACAATGTTTTTTTTTGTGTTCGTAATTGTCAGGCAGTTTTTTGAAAAATCTACGAGAAAAGTCTTAAATTTGGATGATACTTTTGTATGAAATTAACAGACCAAAGGCTGTCGGGTCAGGTAGTACAACTATCTAAAATTATTTCAATTTGACGCACGGTTTTTATAAAATATAGTCAAATTAGTCCCCTATTGCGTAATTTCCATAAACTGTGAGAAACAGCATAATAGTCGCTTTGTTTGTTCGTATTAACACTAATATCTGAATATAATGATAGTTATCTAAGTAAAGATAATTTATTATTATTATTATAAATAAGTAGACGAAAGGGTACCTTCTTCCATTTTTTTAACGAGTTTACCCCCTTTTTTTGTGACGTCATGTGACGTCATCCATGTGATGTCATTCACAATTAAAAATACTGGCCACACTCGCAGGCCAGTGTTTAGTGTGTCACGAGATTACGTCACCAAGATGGCGGCCAGGCGCATTAGCAATTTGCAAGACTCATAACTCATAATAAATTATTATCAAATTATTGTCAAATTGAACCAGTTAACGAACACTAGTTTAAATAGAACATAATTAAGTTCACGGAAGTTTTGCAAATTGTACAATAAATAATATATTAAAAATTCACTATAATAGATCTAGTGTTTTATGAGGGTATTTGTGCCTTGTAGGCTAAATCGTTAGCGTCCTGTGCTACGTTTGAAGACCTCGCGTAAGGGTAGGAGCTCGATGAAGCCGATGGCGACGACCACTGCGGGGCCGTAGACTGAAAAGCGGCGATCTAGTGAGAAAAAAAGTAAAATTAATATAGCATTCTTATTTAACAACTTAATAATAATACCAGCATTTCATAGTTAAATTCGTAGATCCCCATGATGGTATCCATGATCCATGATGGATTCCTCTTGTAAAAAAAGGACTGCTGGACATAGGCCTCCCCTATAATTTTCTAACAGAACCGGTAAGAAGCCGCCTGGATCCACCCGCGGCCCTTAACCTAGGTATTTTTTTTATTATCATATTATTATAATAAGATAGAGTGGCTAGCGAGTTGACGGACATTTCATGGTTTATGGCTACCGTCATCTAAGTCAAGCAGATGAGATGCTATCAAATTTGACAATAATAATAATAATAGTACTAGCATAGTACTAGTAGTATGGTACTAGTATAATCTGATGTTGCGGTGATTGAATAAGGTATCCCAAAGCCCACAATCTGTATCCTCCCCTTATCGCTTATCCTCAATATCCTATCCACGTTAGCAGAGCAATTGCAAGCTTTATTATTCTAGTATAATAGCATTGTGTGGTGTATTATACTAATATGATAGTATTTATACTAGTATAATAGGTACTGGTATAAACACTTTGCCTTTCTTCTTCTTTAAATACCCTATCAGGTTTCCCCGACGTTGGTAATTACTCTCGAAAAGGCCACTCGGAACAGCTCTCCCACTCCCATAATTCTGGTCCATTGTCTCAAACCAAGACATCTGTCTTCAGCCAACTCCTCTTCTTTGACTCTGCCTTTAATAAATTTCTTCGATTTTGCCTTTAATAAAACCAAATCAAATGGTCCACCTACACTGTAGCTTTGTAAAAAGATTAAGCTTACCTTCCCACTGATGTTATTTAATCCACCCCCACTCAGAAGCTTCTGAACGCCGAGTGCAGCGGCAGCAAGGAAAGCTAGTTTCGCCACAACTAGGGCCTTGGTAACTAGAAGTGTCAGCCCACCGAAGAGAAGACCGAGCACGGCGATCACTTTGACACCAATGCCGGCGATAAGCGGTGTGTATTTCTTTATTTTACCGCGTGCTGTCAAAGAAATTACATGTGTTATTTAGCGGATACATCCCCGTTCCCACCCATGTCATATCAACGATAAGAAGACGACACTTTTATCGTGTGACGGCTGTCGCTAGTGACTATTAACTCGAAGTCACGACAAAAGGCCGTCACGATATCTTGTTAATTGTTTTGTTATAACTACTGTGGCAAAATGTTTTCTTGTTGAGCTAAATCATTTCTAAAAAATCTATAACTACTAATATAATATTATAAAGAGGTAAAGATTGTATGTTTGTATGTAGGAGGTAATCTTGGAAATTACTCATCCTATTTAAAAACAAAGATCCTTGGCAAAAGTATAATGTCAGATGTCAATGTATGTCAGGCGTTATTTTGCTTTACCTGCATACTTTATCAACGTTATATCTTATTATTTTTTGGTTTATATTTTTTTTAATTCTCATTAAAGCTTAAAGCTACAATTACATGAGATATAGTATAACAAAAGACTTAATTAAGAAATGAAACTTTGCACACTTAATGCATATGTAATATTTATGCACACGCGTAATACATTATATTTCAGTGTAATTACGTGTACGAGTGTACACCAGTAGACGGATAGTTTCGTAGATGATCCACTACTGAAAACCATATAATTTTTTTTAGGTGGTTTAGAAGTCAGCGGAGAAACGGACAGAAGTGGACAGCCTCTTTATTTTATGATATACTAGCTGGTGCCCATGACTTCGTCCGCATTGAAAAATATTAAGTAGCCTATCCTGTGTCCCGTACGTCCAAATGTTTATTTACCAAGTTTCATGAAAATCAGTTAATTCGTTTCAGATTTATGGAGGAACATACATACATACAACAAGAAAAAAATTCTAAAAATCGTCAATTTAGTTTCAGTATCATGTATAGAGCCTATAAACACGATATTTCTGAAAACAAAGTAACTTACTCCATGACCGACCCTTACAGATTTATTATTAGTATTGATATATAATTTACTATTGGATACTATTAAAAATAGAAGCGATGATTTAACTTAAATTTGAATACAGCTACGAAACTGAGCTGTAAAAGTGTCGACGAAACTGAATAAGCGATACGCATCTCACGATTAATGTAACCTTGACCAAACGTTGCATTCGTTCACGTAATGGTTCAACGACCCGGTGTGACTTTCATTTCGTGTCATACGGAAATTACACCCGCGGAGGCTTTTATTGGATCTTTTGTTTTGATTAGTTCACTCAAACTTCGCCCGGGGTATAATCTTATCTTCTTTTTATTTTATCTTTTGTATATTATATTATCTATACTAATATTATAAAGCTGAAGAGTTTGTTTGATTGAACGCGTTAATTTCAGGAACTACTGGTTCGAATTGAAAAATTCTTTTTGTTTTTGACAGTCCATTTATCGAGAAAGGCTTTAGGCTATTATAACATTTTGAACGCGGAAGAAGTCGCGGGCAACAGTTAGTAATATATAAAATTGTCGTGTTTGTAACCAAACTCTTCCTCCGATTTTTATGAATTTTTTTGTGTAATAGTTCTTAAACTATTTTTTATACCCCTAAGTGATAAGGGTGGCCCACCTCATTTTTTTATATATGGCAAAACAACGTTTGCCGGGTCAGCTAATTTTTATATACAAATATCAGCCAGTTTTTATATACCTTTTATCTCTCTTTCCATATAAGTTTTTGAAACGTACACAAACCAATATATTCTAACATCTACAAGCTGTTCTAGTAATAGTTTTTGGAGTAACATGAATCTATTAGACAGATTTTAACAGATTGAGTTAGGTTAATCTGAAACGATTGGGAATGTTCTTAGTTATAATTTATGGAGATCTGTTCAGGCCTTAGAAGACAATCTGCGCATTTCCTAATTAACGAAAGGATTTCACTAATTCCATATAGTTTGTTTTTATTTTTATTTATGGACTTCTTTGCTGAGTGCTCAGGTACTATGCTTTGTTGACAAAAACTCAACATGATTCACAGAAACGCTTGCAGCGAAAGTATACCTTAAATAGTGCGAAAGTTGTTCCTCGTCACCTTCTAAAGCAAAACCAGATCATAATGGAAAAGTGTGATCTCTACATGTTTGTGTCGAGTTTTTGTTGTAAAATCCGGTTAATGAGCTCCTCATATGATGAGGATTGTCCATTTAAATATTTTCGCTTAAGTTGCACTGCACAGTTCTTATACGAAATTTATTGGAATAAATCTCAATATTATATTAATACCTAGTGACTTGCTTCCGACAATATTATTATTATTATTCACATATTTATTTTATTACTTAATGTTATTTTTTTTTAAATATATACGTATATATCTTGATGAAATTTTCTGTGCTTATCGGGTAGGTCTGAGAATCGGCCAACATCTATTTTCCATACCCCTAAATGTTAAGGGTGGTCCACCCCAAAAATTTTTTTTGGCAAAACAACGTTTTCCGAGTCAGTTAGTATTGTATAAAAAACAATAAATATTAAAAAAAAACTTAAAAATAGCTGTCCTTAAAATAGTGGGCCGGTTTGTGCGAGGGAAAAGGTCGGATTTGTTTACATTGTTTGCATCGTCTCCTTGGCTTTACTGTACTAATAGATAATTATATATATAAAAATGTATACTAATAGATAATCATGCCTCCACCTTGATATTTGACCTCAGAATAGATAAACTAGACCAATAATACCTACAAATAAGTTTAAGTATTTTACATTTTTATTAACACAGGGTATAATCTTCTACTAAAAATTTTCATTATTAAGACCACTTATAAATTGAAAAGGTTTAACTTGAATTTACCTTCCTCAAAGGTTCTTGCAGCCTCTCTGAGTTCGCCTGGCTCAAATTTTACGTTCAACTTGTCTTCTCCTGAAGAGTCTCTGAAAAGAAGAATATAAATCTTTATAATATATAAAATTAATATTTCTCTCTAAACATGATTACCTATATCCAAAATTTATTAAACTAAACTCCCAATTTCAGATTTATGCTCATCTTAAAAAAAAAATTGTGCATATTTGCATATCCAATTAGAATATTAACATTTAAAACAATGTAGATTGAAAATCCGCTATAGCCTTCAAGGGACCACAAAAATTGGTCGTAATAAACGAATAGTCATTATAAGCAATATTAATTCGTTATAATAGGGATTCGGTGGGGACCTTTTCATTTAGTCGATATAACGGATCTGTCGTTATGACCGAATTTCTTATTATTTTCAAGAAAATCAAGTTCTATATTAAGTTATTATGTTATCCTCTTGCCATTTTATATGATTTATTTATATTAATATTCATTTATCAATACTAATAATAAATCTGTAAGGGTCGGTCATGGAGTAAGTTACTTTGTTTTCAGAGATATCGTGTTTATAGGCTCTATATATGATACTGAAACTAAATTGACGATTTTTAGAATTTTTTTCTGTATGTATGTATGTATGTATGTATGTTCCTCCTTAACTCTGAAACGAATTAACTGATTTTCATGAAACTTGGTAGATAAACATTTGAACGTACGGGACACAGGATAGGCTACTTAATATTTTTCAACACGGACGAAGTCGTGGGCACCAGCTAGTTAATAAATAAAAGTATAAATTATACCACAAACACTAAAATAATACCCTTGTTTCTTTATTAATTAAGGCAGAAGTACTTAATCATTTAGTTTGAAATGATTTAAATGATAATAGCAGTGAAAGTATGATACTTTTGTATGCAAATTATATGAGTTGTATGGGCGTTGCTAATCCCTTGTTAGGGCTTACCTATGACAGATGTGATTTACATAAAATCCGTATGTCAAAGCATGTAAAGATATGATTTAATTAAACAAAAAACAATAAAGTAGATGGGCATACAATTTTGTTGGTACGTTTAGTCTTGGCGATTTATTATTAATATTTTAGTTATCAAAATGATTATAATTGAATAATAAATGAAAAATAATAGCAACGAATTTCGTGTTAATTTTGTCCCTTAATCTATACTAATATTATAAATATGAAAGTAACTCTGTCTGTTACATTTTCACGTCTTAACTACTCAACCGGTCATCATGGAATTTTGCATACACTTTGTCAGGGATACAGAAATAGTTACCATAGAACTAGAACTAGAACTAACTAGAAAAAAAAGTATACCTACTGTTCCCGAGGGGTTATCTAAAAATAAAAATCCAAGGCCTGGCAAAATTATAATAGCAATCAAGATGTCAAACGTTACATTGCTTATATATTTTGTGAGGCCCTTATATTTTGATTTTACAAAGTAGATAAAGTCGTGTTCACCTCACTAGCGAAGCTTGGTGCGATTTCTGATTATATTTAGTCGACCCTAAACATAACCAAAAGTACTTAAGAGAAGAAAATTACATGTCGCTGTAACAGTACAATTTTAAAACACAATACAAATGTGACTACGCAGAAAAACGTTGGTAATATTTAAATGTTAAGCCAGCGTGAAAATGCGTCGATTTACTCACATTGTAGGGTACCGTAAAATTGGGACCGAACATAGTTTGGCCACTACTTTCAGATCCACACCAGAGCCAACTTTGAAATACACTTTGAAATTTTGTATAAAATTTGTATTAGAATAGTTAGTTATGACGTCACAAAAATGACAGTGAAAAGATAATTTTATTGATTTTGTAATATTTAAAAAAATATATTGTAAATATTTTGAAAGTCAAATTAAAAAAAAACCACAATTGTTTTGTCTTCATAAATGTGACACTTATTAACTTTTAATTAGTTTTATTTAGATAACACAAAGTATTTAAATTTTACACAAAGTATGTGATTCTATGTGCGAACCACATACTATAAAATTACAAAAACTATCTCACAACATCTACTGCAATCTTTACTTAATTGCTAAAAAATACGGAACCCTCATGAACTAAATAAATATCGCGCTTCACTGTACTTTAAAGTTCATTGTTTCAAAAACACAGTTCTGAGAAAGTCAACTGTATTTGAAAGTGTCAACCAGTTGTCAACTTTGTTTTCGACAATTTAAATGTAGGTATCATTATTTTTGTAACTAAAAAGGAAAATTATTTAGTGTTAGCTTAATTTATTTAAATTAAGTCACCACAATTAAAATTAAGTAACTTCATAACAGTTATACTTTTTATGAAAAAGAAAATTCTATTATTCATATAAAGTTTAAGAAGTAGTGTATAAGATAAATATTTAGTATTAATAATTCAAAATGTTACCTCAAAAGAAGTTCACGAAATAACTTATTATGATAGTCTATTTTCATCGCATATAAGAAACAATTTAAGACAACACAAGTAGTCCCAAAATAAGAGCTTAAAATTTAAAATATTATTGCTCTAATTAAATTTTTTGCCTTATTGTGCTCTAATTAAATTTTTTATAAAAAAAATTTCAAGAAGAAGTGACTTCTAGACAATCTTTGAATAACTATGCAATCCTCGCAGATTATTTTCGTGATAATTAAGAATCAATTTAAGGCATCATAAAACCTCAAAATAAGTACCCAAAATTTTCTACCCTATTTGTCAGCATGTAAACCCTGATTGCTCCAATATAATAAATAACAAAAAATATTTCTAAGGTTCATAAATTAAAAATATAATGCGACTCACTTTTCTATGGCAACCCCTGAAAACAACTCTATTCTACCTTCGTCTTCATTCCCGACACCCGGCGCAGCACTACAGCTCATTAAAGCAACGACTACAAAAACACAGAACACCTTCATTTTAATAATAAAAAAAACTTCCAATTGATATGTCCTTTCAGTTCGGGCGTGGAGGATATAGTGAGGTTTTGTTCGGGATGTCCACGCCTTTATATAAGGCGAGGGAATAAAGTGCGTATTGTAACGACATAGGTTTGAGATACGACGTCTGTGGCGTCCAAACGGTCTTGATATTTGATAAACTTTTTGTAAAGACTGATTCATTTTGATTGAATTCTTTAGACAGATTTTTTAAATGCTAGCGAGTTAGCTATAAGTTCGGCTGCCAATCTGATCGCATTAAATATCTGCTTAAAGAATTCTTATAAAACTACATTTTGCAACATGATTATGAAATTCCATCTAAGAGTTTGTGTGTTCGTCCATAGTTTATAAGATTAAAAGATAATTCAATGAAGTTATTAACTGACAATAATAAACATATTTGGAAATTGTTTCAAAAATAAACTTTTTGAAACAATTTCTTTTAATGTAGATACTAACACTTTTTTTAAATATATAAAGTATTAAATTCGAACCTCGTATAATGACTAGATTTGCTTAGTTTCAGATTTAACACTTCTTTGGGATGTAATATGGGATGTAATATGATAAAACTTTAATATATTTATTCTAACTTAAAACTTATATCAAAAAATACTATGTTAAGTCATAATTTTTGTACTTAACAAATAAAGAATAGCGCGCGTGTTTAACTTTCAGCTTTTCAAATATCAACATGAATATATCGCAGTACAAACATTGAGTTCGTTCATTCACAAGAAGTGCTCTGTTCCTAAACATACTGGGCTGTTGGAGAGCATTAAAAGTGGCTACTAACTAACATCATTAAGATTAAAAAGAAAATTATCTATTTCTGTTTTAAAAAGTTAATAATATATAGGAAAACCAAAATAAGGATCCTATACCGTAGGATAGGATGATAAAGCCTGTATCTGTGTAGTAACTTAAAAACCACTTAATTCACCTGGGTGAATTAACCCAGGTGAATTAAGGATACTGATTAGTATACATAATTCATTGAAATCAAAACCAATGCCACTGCTTGACATTGGCCTCCCCTGTAATTTTTCAGTGAAACCTTCCATAAACAGCCTGGATCCAGTGTCGACCGGCGGACTTTATAAAGTCATCTAATAAAATATAAGATTCGCCAAGCTTCGCTGTGGCTCAGTCAGCAACGTTTCACGGTTGCCATAACAACGGTCAATGTATGAATATTATTTAAAAAAAATTATAAAAAATATATCGGCGTCCACTGCAATTTTGGAAAAAAGTATATAAGATTCTTCCTCTGTTTAAATGCAATGTGTAAAAATTTCAAGTTAATCCGTCGGCTAGTTTTCGAGTTTTTGAAGCATATACAAACCAACGTAACATTTTTATATTATATAGATTATTGCATTGATAATAAAATAGGGGTGGAGGATGCACACTGAGTTTGGGCATTTTTTATTTCTAATCCTCATATGAAATGAAATATATATGTACAGTACAATCTCACTAATCCGGCACTATTAAAAACCAAAGGGTGCCGGATTACTGGAATGTTCGGATTACTGGATTATAAAGAAAAAATAAAATAAAATAAAGCATTTCATAGAGAGAGTACACATAATGTATTAAATTAACATGTACATAGCGTGAGCGCAGGGTGCCGGATTACTGGACGTGCCGGTCTATTGAAGTGCCGGATTAGCGAGATTATACTGTATATAGAGAGAGATATAGGCTTGACCGGGATTCGAATCTGCTTGGCAGCCTAACGCTTGAACATCTGAGCTTTCTGCTGCTTTCAGAAGGAACTTTTAATATTTCTGTAATTTGTAGTGGACTGTTTAAATCTAAATTGTCTAATTTAGCGGTAAGATATAACATAAAGTCGCTGACTACCTCTGTAAGTCTCTACTTTAACTTTTTCTAAATCACTTAACGGATTTTGATAGGGTACACTAATGGAAAGAACGATAAACGAGCAAGGCTTCTGTAGGTATATAATTTGCAGAAAAAATTTCATCTGTGCGAAGCCGTGTACGGGTCGCTAGTCTATACTGTAAATAAGTATCGATAAAATAAAGTTGGGTGAAAAACAAATGACAAAAGGAACAAAATTAGCATTTCAGGACAAAAATGTTTTTTCTCCTGATTTTTTTTTATTTTTTATTTAGTAGCGATTGACGAGCTCTAATTTAATTAATAAAAAAAGGGAAACGGTTATACCCGTTTTCACCAACCGTCACATAGGGTTAGGGAACACATAAGTAACTGCTACTTAAGACGGCCATTCACGGCAGTTATATTCACAATACCTATGTCTAATATGAGTAATTCTTTTGTACCGAAACACAAAAATTGAGTTCCTTTCAACATCCTCTCAAAGTTTTTGGTAAATTAATTTTACTGACTTAAAAATTATTATTTTCGTTATTCTTCAAGCACTATGGGCTCACTTGTATACACGTATGAAAAAAACTTTTAAATCCTTAAAGTGAACTTTATAATAGCTAAATAATTAATAATAGCTAAATATTTTTTTCAGGTAGACAGGGCTGGAATTTCCTTCTTTTCAAACTATAACTATAACTAATAACTGTAACCAACCAATGGTTGAATTTCGACAACCATCATTTTAAAAGTGGAGAAAAGGAAACTAGTGCCCGTTTTCACCAACAGACCACCTAGGCCTCCTAGACTCAGGGAACACCTAACTACTATTTAAATTCACGGCAGTGGGACTTCAACATTCAAAATATATATTTTGCTGAATATAGTTATACATAAGTTGTTGTAAATTTAAATAGATAATGTCCACATATTCAACCGACAAGCGGTGACAACCGAAAAGCATCTAAAAATTAATAATAAGTAACTCCTCCGAGATAATTTAATAATTTGTTGTATTTTTATATATAATTTATGCTATATTTATGTAAGACATAGCTTGCATCGCTTGCACTATATAGTGTCATCAATTAGGAATTCATTAAGTGAATAATATGAATTTTCCACCAAAAAATTTCGTAAGTGATTTTTGAATGTTGCCAGATTCGTGCAGTAGTTACTGCACGAATCTGGCATGTCGAAATTCAACCATTGGTTGGTTACAGTTATTAGTTATAGTTTGAAAAGAAGGTAATTCCAGCCCTGTCTACCTGAAAAAATTATTTAGCTATAGCTATTATAAAGTTCACTTTAAGGATTTAAAAGTTTTTTTCATACGTGTATACAAGTGAGCCAGTGCTTGAAGAATAACGAAAATAATAATTTGGAAGTCAGTAAAATTAATTTACCAAAAACTTCGAGAGGATGTTGCAAGGAACTCAATTTTTGTGTTTCGGTACAAA
Organism: Synanthedon andrenaeformis; assembly: GCA_936446665.2. Taxonomy (NCBI): domain Eukaryota; kingdom Metazoa; phylum Arthropoda; class Insecta; order Lepidoptera; family Sesiidae; genus Synanthedon; species Synanthedon andrenaeformis. Next base: position 1,884,612 of record OW387801.2, read on the forward strand.
AGAAACTCATATTAAAGACATACCTCGTGTTTTGAATTCAAAGTAAAAATCTGAGTATTGTTTTCCTTGTGACACTTGGCACATACGAGTATCGTGACATTCATACATTCTGATACAATATGCAAAATCGAAAAACTTTCATTTCGGTCCCGTAATAAAATAAAATTCTACTGAAAAAAAAAAGCACTTTTATGATTACATATTTTGTACGAAAAATCGTTTTTTTTTTAAACGGCTGTACGTTTTCTATAAAAAAAAATCCAAAAATCTGATAATTTGAATATAATTGACAATATTAATATAATTAATGTAATAAATATTATACAATTAATATCATTGACAATTATTATCTGACAATTGAATTTGAATAATTTCAAATGTCTAGTTGGAAATGAGAGGTACAAAAGTGAATATATAGAAAAAAAATGTTGTGTCTTCCAAAGCAGGTCATTTCTAAACAAACTTTCACCAAAAACATTGGGTGGCGGTGCATTAACCGCGTGCATCTGCATCTCAAGGTCGTGACAATGAACCTGGAAATGCCTTACTTTCTATTTACACTGGACATGTAGTATATGTGTTGGATTCAGATAAAACACTCTCTCACTCTATACACTAGAGATACTGTAACTTATATCCATACTTTATTTAATGAATAAAATTGAAGCGTCAGCTTATAATGTCAAAATAACTGCAAAAAAATAATTATAAAAATATATGCGGTTTCTACTTATTTGACCGCTTTTGACAGAAATTTCACTGGAAGGCAGCTAAAGTTATAAGGAGTAACCTACTTTTATTTTAGATAAATATAAAAAAATAAAAATGTAGTACCGCGCCTCAAATCTACACTGAAGCTTAGCCGGGTTCAGCTAGTTTGTATAAAAATTAACCGAATAAAAATTAATGTTATCTTTCTTACATGTACGAGGAAACATTGGCTATTTAAAAAAATAAAATCTTCGGCCATTACATAGAAATTTAATGTTTCTAATTTAATGTCTACTGAACGGATTTGGATGAAGTTTGGCATACAGATAGTTTAACACTTATTAACTGAATTAACATTTATTAAATCTATTAGTTAACTGAATTAACACTTTTTATCTAGGAAAAATGTTAGGTTTCCAAAAGATTTTTTTTAAAACCGACTAAACTTTTTTAAAACAAACTAAGTATTAGCTACGATTACGAAATTGCTCAGTCAGAAAACTTGCTTTTGATTTTGCACAGCTACTTACTAATATTATAAAGCTGAAGAGTTTGTTTGGTAGAACGCGTTAATCTCAGGAACTACTGGTTCGAATTGAAAAATCCTTTTTGTGTTGGATAGTCCATTTATCGAGGAAGACTTTAGGCTATATGACATTTTGAATGCGGACGAAGTCGCGGGCACCAGCTAGTTCAGAATAAAATGTATTTCTCTTTTAATTGCATATACTGTGGGAGAGCGTTACGCAATATGATACAGGTTCCGAGTGCATTTATGACTCGGCGCACTCTATTACGAAATAGCTATAAGACATTAAATCATCATTGAGATTTAAGAACCGTAGCTATCAGATGATGAAGAGGTTAATTGGGCTTGTCGTGGTTTAGCGTAAAATGAAGAGAGACATTTTAGTTTTCGATTTTATGGTTTTTATTTCAATTATCTCCAAAATTGTTGCTAGGGCAAATCATGGTCTTTCTATAACGGTTAAATATTCCTATTATTATGGTGGTTTTTATAACGTGTCGGATAAAATCTCGGGATAAGATAGTAGCGAATAGGCTTTGGACGATGATGAAAACCATCAAAAAACACAAGATTGAATATCTTGGCCACGTGCTTAGGCACGACAGATGTCTGATCCAATTAATTATGATGGGTAAGGTGGAAGGGAAGGTACGCGCTGGGCGAAGGAGAAAATCATGGCTGAGAATAATCCGAACGTAGCCTGGAGATGCCCCGGTCGAGCAGCTATTTCATTGACGGGTTCAGGAAGTTGGCGGCTAACCTTCAAAACTGAAGAGGCTTAGAGAGAGAGAGAGAGAGAGAGAGAGAGAGAGAGAGAGAGAGAGAGAGAGAGAATAGAGAAGACAGATGTATTTTATAATAAAATATGTCATCTCACATAATAACATAATGTAATAATGTTTGGTAAAACAAGAACATGAAGGCGTCAGTAACATTGATTTTATTTGTAAATATACAATAAGTGATATCATAATTAAAAAAAAATGAAATACAATAATATTGTGAAAGTAAGTGTAACAGAAAATTTATGTCTTTGGATAAAAATAACTTACTATATATACCGTTTTCTTAATAATATAAATGATTTGTAAACACTAACATAATATTTTATTCTATATCTAAATAAGAAATATAATATACACAACTTTTTTAAAAACAACAATTTTAATTTAATACACAATTGATTTATCGAATAAATAATAATTATTTATTTACAATAACAAATGTATACTTAACTGTTTCTATATTCTTAACGTTTTTCAATTTTCTTTTGAATTTTATCTTATTGGGAACTATTCTATATACCTGGGTTTATAAAAGGCAAAACTTTTTTGATGATAAACTTTTTTAATGTTTTTTTTTTTCGTATTATTGACTTATAATACAATATAAGTATAAAATTATAGTCTGTTAAGGACAAGCATCTGCTACATCGATGCTCTGAATTTTTCTTAAAATTAACTATAGTTACTAGGATTCAAGCAAAATTGCCTTATTATAGAGTATAATTTATTGCACTATGAAATTATAATAGTTTGACAATGTTTCTTTAATGTTAACTTCGTCAGACAGGCTGGCGGTCCACTTACTGGTGGGTGGCAACCGTCGCCACCGATACTGCAAGTGCACAGATACTGCAAGTGCACTGCCGACCAAGGATCATTAAGGACAGGGGATAAGGGATAGGGAGGGAACCGTGCTCACTATTTAACAAATTAATAATTATTTTTAAAATAATACATGTAGTAAATATTATACAAAATTACAAATGCAGTTTTAAATAATACAGTATTAAGTATTAAGGTGGGTTATAGTAAATTAATAGTTAACGGTTATAGTTATATTCATAGTTAGTGCTACTCAGTCATCTAATGTTATATAAATTTTTAAGTAACATCTGAAAATGCATCTCAAATATAAAATGATGGCGATAATTATTTGCCAGCCCATGAGCGTTCACGATTAGACAGGCCTTTTTTAAAAAAGCTCATAAGACTCGAATACTTAGCTATGTTAAAATTCGCTTAAACTTTCTAATAACAAAAAAAAATCAGTTGTGAAACCTGATAAAAATATTTTAGTTGCTATGAAAATTGCATTCTACTGTGACATTTTAAGAAATTTAATGGTAAAATCTTTTGTGTTGAACTTAAATTTCTTAATACTTACAAGAACATTGTATTTGATTTGGAAACATTAAAAATGTCAAAATATATTCAAATCTAGGCTTTTGCTAGCGACTTCGTTCGAGCTCTTTTTTCTCAGGGGTTAAAACATTTATTTAAACTTTAAAGTTCATTATTTTTGTCAGGCGTTGAATTTCTTATTTTTATTTTTAGACGATCCCTAGGGAGCAGTTTTCCATGATTAAAGGGTATCCTATGTTCTTTTCTGTTTCACTGAGAACGTGAATGCAAAATTTAATGATTATCGGTTGAGGAGTTAAAGCATGAAAGCTTAACAAACAAAGTCAAATTTGCATTTATAGATTTTCACACTCAATATTCTTACAAGATTCCATATCATCCTTCTCAACTACAATTTAACAAGAATACTTGATTTCAATGCATCATTTATTGCTATACGGATAGTCTCCTCTTTTATAGTGATCATCATAGTATACGTGGTCTTCGCTCTTCGTAGGTACTTGAATTATTTCCACTTGAGTTTTTGCGTCGTCTTTCCGATCTTGGTATCGGTGGTGATAATCAAACATCCCCTTTAGACTGAGGATTGAAGCCATTACGGTAGAAAAGAAACCCATCATGAGACCTAAAAAAATGTCATTGTTCTAAACTTTTACATATAATAAAAAATATATACAAAAATAATAACCCAGCAGACATTGTCCTGCCCAAACCCGAAAAAAATATCTTTAACCTTATTGCAGAGCCACCAATCGGCTTCAATGGTGAATCTAAATCATCCTGAGACCCACTCAAACATGCACAAAAAATATCAATATCGTTTCAGCGGTTTATGTTTATGGATTTATATTTATAAAGAAAATATCGTTTTTATGATGTGTTTGTGATAACGACCAGCAAAGCTCTATTTTCATCATCTATTAAAGTTCATTTTAACCACTTTAAATTTTTATTTTAACATCAAAGTGGATACTAATATGTAGGTTTCCATGAATTCAGCCATAAAATTACATCAAACCATAAAATAAATTCGCTATGTGTTTCTTTCTGTTTCTCCGCTATTTTTATATGGTTTTCATTAATAGAAAGAGCAATAAACGAGGAAGGTTAGTTAGAAAAAAAAAACTGTGCGAAGCCCGGAGCGGGTCGCTATCTCTACAAATAGGATTTAAATAATGATTTTACCTTTAGCTGACAAAAAAGCAAGCGCCTTCATAGCAATGGGGATCAATAAACTTTTAGCCGCCAAGAGCCCCAATATCATTGGCATCACATACTTCTTGTGCATTTTAAACTTCCCACCTCTGTTCTTCTTCCCACCTTTCTTAAGTACTTTGAAGATGCATTTCTTCACTTTTCCCTTCCGTTTCAATTCCTTTCTAAGTTTCTTTTTTATTTTCTTTATTTTCTTCTTGCTTTTCTGCTGGGGTTTTGGGGTAGCTGCCTTTGTTGCAGTTGTTTTAACAACTGCCTTTTTCTTGGAAGCTTTTAAAGCTCTCGATGTGTCTTCATCAACTGACATAAGAAGATAACTTATTATTTATTGTTTTAAGTCATTGAATTATTTAAATTGTTGTTGCAGTAAGTTGCAGCGCATAGCGGCACAGCGCAGTCCGTTAGGTGGGAGTATCAACCACCTATGAGAAAACAACCGTGAAATGACAGCTGCTGTTCTGTTGTGTTTCGGTCTTTAGGGTTACAAAAGACCCCTTATCTTATCCCTTTTTTAGGGCTTTCAGTTTATCAGTTTAAGCCGTCATCACACTTGCAACTTCTATGCCGTATTCTATTCTAATGCGGCTTGCATTAGTTAGCGAAGGTAACCACCTTCAATCTATTAGCCTTTATAAAAAAAGGTCTATTAAAGGTCTATAATATCTACAGATTTGCATATTGGAAAATCTACTATATCTACTATAATCTACTATATCCAAATAAATCATATATATTTTGGTCTGTTTGGTATTAAAATTTTAATGAATCGTTAAATAGCTCTATTTCATTTGATCAATTTGATATGTAGATGATATTGTTACGGCATTACGGTGATAACATTCTCATTTTATCAGTCAGCTGATAGAATTTAAAGATAAATCGTATTTAAATACATAAATATAAAACGGAAAATTATGAGACACATAAAGAAAACAAAATTATAATTAGCTTACCTTGTAATGTTCCATCAAAACTTCTCGGAGTAAGTATCCATTCCAAAGGCTCAGTAGGACCGTAAGTTTGGTTAACAAAGAAATTTTTATTCTCATTCGGTGAAAATCCAAAAACTGTTTCTGTTTTCACAATACCATAGTTACTTGTGTTATCCAGTATAATGCCTTCGGAGTAGGGCATCATAATTTTGAGAAATAACTTTTGTTAAAACAACTTCAATATTAATATTAGTTTCGTGTTTGATTTTAATGAGTTCAATACTGTATTCATGTTAAGTAACTATTGGTTACTTTTCTTCTAATTCTAATTAATTAACAATAATGTTGTTTCCACTGTAATTATTTCTAAAATCAATTTTGTTCGGTTTCCGTTTCCGTTTTCAGGTATTTGTGTTTTTTTTTACAGTTCACACGCGTAAAGTGTAACGCTTAATGTGGTTGCAATAAGTTTAAGTCCACTTTTATACTGATCAAAGAACGAGTTCATTACGGACTACCGAGCAAGTTGTTTAATGACAAACTAGCGCATATGTCACAGTTAATAGCAACTTAATTGGTCAATTTAGGAATGGAAACGCTAATTGTCACTGCTTTTTGATATTAGCCTTATTTTTTAAATGTCTAAATTCATAAAAAAATTATTATCTAATTTGAGTTTGAATTTAGGCATAAATTATTACAACTGTTATTTTACGGTGTATATCTGTAAGATGGTGGCTACTGTCACCAGACGTACTTTCCAATTTATGACTAGGAAACGCTGAGTAATAAAATTATTAATATTTATTGTGAGTTTTTAATTTTACTTACTCAATTTTATACACATTTTTCGATAACATATTCTGTAGGATAGGCTTTTATATGGTACTAGCTGGTGCCCACGACTTCGTCCGCGTTGAAAAATATTAAGTAGCCTATCCTGTGTCCCGTACATCCATATGTTTATCTACCAAGTTTCATGAAAATCAGTTAATTCGTTTCAGAGTTATGGAGGAACTTACATACATACATACAGAAAAAAATTCTAAAAATCGTCAATTTAGTTTCATTATCACGTATAGGGCCTATAAACACGATATCTCTGATAACAAAGTAACTTACTCCATGACCGACCCTTACAGATTTATTATTAGTATTGATATCAGTAAAAACTATAACTATATAATATAAATTAAAAGAAAAACTCATTATTAACTATATTTAACTATACCGAAGTGTGCCTATATACATAATACATATAATGTAAGTTTGTATGTAAGTAATGTATAGTACATTATAAAACGGCATCCGCAGATCAGCGGCGTAGCTACGACTACATGCTGAGCGGAGACAATTTTGGTGCAATCTTCTATAAATTGTAAAATACCGTCAAACTTTGTCTTCCAGGGGAACATTGACAGATTTTGGGGCTAATTGACAATGGGTTAAAACAGGTCTGTTGGTGTCTATAACGATTCAGAAGCGCGGGAAGTCCCGGCAAATAACAGCGATGCATCCATTGTGTTGCCATAAAGATGTGGCGGGAGGAAGGGTACGAAAAAAATCACTCTGGGTAACTTTGACACCTACAAAAAACAATAAAAAACGATAGAAGAATTAATTCTTTTCCCATTTGAGCATTGGACTGTATAGCCAAAGGAATAATTGTTCTATAGAGATAAAAAAAATATCAAATATCGCAGAAACGCATCGTAGGAACAAAAATACCCTCAAAAACATGTCAAATTAACTTCGTTTGACGGTATCAATTGTAAACCAATTGTGTATTGTAAAGTACCAAATAAACATGTTTTTTTTTTTCTTTTCTATAGTGTTCAGTAATTACCATTGTCGAGTCGTCTTACAGCATCGCACGCCTAAATATGACGATATTTGTTTTAAACCGTCAAAAGGATCAGTTAATTCAAATGTTAGTTCTAATGGTTATGTGAGGTCAGCTATAAAATTTATAGTATTATCAGAAAAGATTGTTAAAAGAAGGTAGGTACATGTAGAAATGCAAATCGTGCAACAAGTGGAGCATGTCCCACCCCGTCATTATTCGCGATAGTTGACCATTTCACGGCCATCGAGCATTATTTACTTTAATATTTAATATTGAAGAAGTTGAGAAAACGATTTAGGTTATAATTTTATACACTCGTCAAGCATTTGCAAATATTCGGAGCAGTTAGGTACTTTTGTTTGTCAGTGAATGTGGTGAAATGTGACCAGTTTTCAACTAGTAAAAAAGTCAATTAGTAAAAAAACAAATTCAAATATCATAACGAACTTTAGTGAACTCTCTTTCAATTTTCCTGGGTATATTTTTTGTCTCTACATATAAAATACCCAAGTTATTACTTCAAAAACACAAAATAGCTTTCGTAACAATTATTGTCTAATTACAGAAAATATTAATTTTTCTGACATTTAAGAAGTTATTTATTGGTTTTTTTGTTCTTTTTTATGATAAACTAGCGGCCCGCTCCCGGCTTCGCCCGGGGTGCTTTTTTTTACGTAAAAACCTTCCCTGATTATCCCTCTATCCATGAGTGAAGACAGAATTAAAATCGGTCCACCCGCAGGCTTATTATCTAAATGCCTCTGCTAGCGACAGGCGCAATATTTGTGCATAATTTGTGCAATATCACACTAAATCGTGTTTTTGGTATCACGTAACTCATAACAGTAGTGTGGTTTGCGTAAACGACGGTGCTGCTTCTGACGTGTTGCACAAATTATGCACAATTTTTGCGCCTGTTGCTAGCAGAGGCATTTAGACATTTAGATAATAAGCCTGCCGTTCTCGAGTTTTGCGCTTAGCAACACATTTAGGGATTCATTTTATATATTATAGATAAATATGAACTTTAAACTGAAACTACTTAATCGATCTAATGAAATTTTACACACTGTGTAATTTGGTCCAACTTGAGAAATAGGATAGGTTTTTTTAATGACCTCAATTTTTTTTTTATCAAAATTAAATGTTATTTTTTAGGATAAACTGTAGTATGTTCCCATAAGTTTCTAACAGATGTCAGTGTAAGTAACTAACTTACATCGGTACAATACTTCAACATTTTTTGTTATCTAGGTTGGATATGGTTTCAATAGATGGCGTCATGTTTCGGATTTATATTTCACAGGGAATCTATCTTCTGTATGTGTGTCTGTCACTGAACTTTTAAACCACTGATTTTTTTGTGTGGGTTTGAGTTGCTCCTGGATGGTTTTCTGGAGTTTAGATTTCAATAAGGTGATTTTATTTCGGATTAGGACAAGACACAGTCTGTTGGGTACTAGTACTACTTTATGAGGTATTAGAATAGTGATTTAATAATTTAAAAGCTAGTCGAGTGAAATTTGTTATTGTTATATGTCAGTAATGTATTTAACCTGAAGAAATAATATCAAGTTTATTACTTGGATTTTGGGGTTAATAGGAAGTGATAACTTAAATTTATGTTTAAGTTGGGTTGTTTTAACACAGAATAACTAGGAGCGATATAGCGTTAGCAATAAAATACTAATATTATAAAAAAGAAAGAGACAGAGAGCAGATTTCGTAAGCTATAATTCTGGAGGCTAATTTTTGAAATCACATTTTTGTCAAATTAAAGGATTTGTTAAAGAAAAACAGAAAACCGCCGGCTACCGCTGCCGTGGCTACCGTCGCCAACACAATCTACCCAATAGGTACTGCAAGTGCGGTGCCGACTACAGTAGGAATAAGGATAATATTATATTTCCTCTAATTGCATCCGAGAGAAGTCGGGGCCCGTCGTTATAGTTATTCATAACAAAATAAAAGGTTAATAAAATTCACTGGCATAGCAATCGTATAATATGTGTATATTTCATAATCTTTGATTTCACTATCGTTTTACAAATCGTGTATTATGGTAACTACTTTATCATATCTCGTTTATCGAAAAACTAATATAATAATAAATTATTCAAATAAATAACTTAAAATTACTTTAACTTATTTAAATCTCTTACAACAATAGTTGAAACTAACAAAGTTTAATTATATTTACAAATGCGCGAGCACTTTTCGAAATAAACAGTAGATAACATAATAACAGCAAAATAAAAAAAAAATTCAAAATGAAAGTAAACAATAAAAAATAAAACGATGTACAAATAAATAGAAAATAAATGACTAATAAAAAAATACATCGGTGGAACTGGATACAAAATGAGCTGAGGCATTCGATGACCGCGACACTTTGGTACTTCGTTTGCCGAAATAAATAGTTTTTGATGGCAACTGCGATTTCGTCGACTTTATTCTATGTTTTTTTTTGTTTTTGTTTAATAACTTCCCTTCTGTAGTCCCATAACTGCGGCGAACATAGCAAAGAAGAATCCCGCAAGTCCCGCTGCAGCTACTAGGAGTACTAGGCCTCCCATCATCATGGGGATCAATGCGAAGTATTTCAGTTTGTAAGCCATTAGCAGCGGTAACATGTATTTGCTCAGTTTCTTCTTCTTGTGCTTCGGTTTGATCTTTGATTTTAAGGCCTCGTCTCCAGCGATGTCTTCATTATCGATATCCTCTTCTTCTTCTTCGTCATCTTCGGCGCCTAAGATATCTGAAAACGAGAAAATAACCATGTTAAATTCTACTAATATTATAAAACCAAGTGCCTGCGACTTCGTACGTGTTGTTGTTCGTTTTTTTGAAAATACTACAGGAACCTAAAATTTTTCCAGGATAAAAAGTATCTTATATGTTAATTCAGGTTAACATCAGTACATCAGTTTAAACCGCATTCAAATCACAAACGCCCAGGCAAACAGAGAAACAGACAAATATTCGGAAAACCCTAGTAAGATAAGTTCGTGTATAAAAAGTTTTTTTTTTTTGTAAAAAGTATTATTTAATATATAGACACGGCTCGTTTACGATTTTATTATATATACTTATAGATATGTGAAAGTAACTGTCTATCTGTCTGTTATCTTTTCACGCTTTAACTACTCAACCGATCATTATGAATTTTTGAAACGTTGTCAGTAAAACGTATACAGAAAAGTACATAAGATACATTTCATTCAGAAAAAAGTACTGTTTCCTAAAAATAAAAAATCCAATGAAATGAAGAATATTGCTCCATATATTTTGTCAAGCGTTATAATTTTTATTTTTCAAAACGGACGAAGTCGCGAGCACGAGTTAAGACTAACTATATTAATAAAAAGCGCAAAAGTCGAGAACTGTTAGACTAATTCGGCTATTATTTTTTTCCAAATATTCACAGAGTGCGATCACGCAGTGTAACCCGAGCATAGCCTTATCCTTAACTCGATAACTAGTAAAAAATGTTAAAATGTTAAAATCTTTTAGTAGTTAATGCATGTCAAAAGTTGGTCACTGAAAAAAAAGTTAAAAATGTTCAACTGACAATGAATTCAGAATACTAAAGCAGTAAAAACATCAAAACATACATATCAAAGTCAAAGTCTATATCACTTTCTGGCAAATCTAGATAATTATTAATTAATACGCAATAGATCATCCAATACAAATTACATTGCATTAATGCAATGTAATTTGTATTGGATGTTCTTAAGAAGTGAAATTCGTATGTAACATGAACGATAATTTTCCACGTAACAAACGCGTAATTAAACGAATTAAAGCGTTATCTGAACAAGACGATTGCGTTTTCTTTATCAACACAAGTAGTGACACGCGAAACTCGTAAAGAAATAAGACGGACAATTTAGTGGATACTATTTGATCTGATCGTGTAGACACGCAAATTATAGGAAAGAAAACAGTGAAGCAGTAAATTATTCATTAAATGGGTATCGAAAGAACCCTATTTTACTAGGGTTATCTGAAAAAACAAAAAAAAAAACAATAGCCCAAATGATGACACTTCAGAAATATTTTCTTAGGATTTTCTGGTATCCTAAAAGCTCTTGGGGTTTCTTACCCCGTAAGAAATTCAAGATTGCAGATGAAATGGGTAAAGGGGCCCTCTCTTATGTAACGGGGCCCTTCTACCTAACTGGTGAAGCCTAAATGGAGGGTAAAGTTTTTTAAGAAACAAAAATGCTCGCAATGCATTTAGACTAAATTCTTAAATGTTAAACTCGTAGGCCGTACGTTAAATTCTAAGCAAATATTACGATTTTTTGTTTAAACTATAGCATACCCATATTATTATTGATACGAATGTATCATAGCATAGCTGAGAATCGTTAAACCCAGGCTTCACTATCGCCTAAATAATCAACGACTCTATAATAACCAGAAACATTTTAGTCTTTTGTCTCCTCTTTTATGTGTTGCTAAGTACGAGTACATCTACGATTTACGAGGAACATCTCTATTTATATCTATAACTTCTATACTTCTATACTAACATTATAAAGAGAGAATATTTGTATGTTTGTAATGAATAAACTCAAAAACTACTGGACCGATTATAAAAATCAGCTATTTTATAAAGTTACGCGGGCGAAGTCGCGTGCAACAGCTAGTATAAGATAACTAGCTTACACGTACACGTACTATAAGATAACTTACACATACTAGTTCTTGTGTTCTGTAATATGTTGTCGTGTTTAAGTAAGTGAGCAAGAGAAGATAGAGCCCATTTCCCTATTCCTTCCTAATCATGTATGCTTAATCCTACTAAGTACTAAGCTTCATCTGCATGCTTAATCTTACTAAGTACTAAGCTTAATCCGCATGCTTAATCTTACTAAGTACTAAGCTTAATCCTTATACTTAATCTTACTAAGCACTAAGCTTAATCCGTATAATTAATCTTTCTAAGTACTAAGCTTCATCCTCATGCTTAAACCTACTAAGTACTAAGCTTCATCCTCATGCTTAAACCTACTAAGTACTAAGCTTCATCCTCATGCTTAAACCTACTAAGTACTAAGCTTCATCCGTATACTTAATCTTACTAAGTAATAAGCTTAATCCGTATGATTAATCTGACATCTGACTCGTTTCAAATACATCTCACGTTTTTCTCACTGTCATAAGGAAACCCTATATATGTATAGAAGCTCATTGATTATGGAAATCTGTTTACTACATCGAAATAATGTATCTTTTCAAGTTCGCTGGTTTACTATCATTCACCTACTCAATAGATAAGAAACGAAATCGTCCATGCGTGACTCACGCTAAAGTATACATCGGTACATTTCAAAATAACTAATGTTTATGTTCCTAAAAATGTAATAATGAATTTATAAATAAATATTGAGGCGTGCTCTACCATTTACACACTTGACATGGTACCCATTACACCGTGAAGTTTCATTTTCGACCACACAATTCCGCTATAATGGATATTGGAATAGATTACTAATATTTAACAAATTTAGGGGTACCGAGAGAGTCAAGTTGACAGCGAAATATAACGGTAAATAATGATTATGGTGGTATCGTTTCTGTTTGAAACCTCTTCATAACTTTCTACTACATTTGAACCGTTTTCATATTTTGAATTCAATAATAATATAGGAAGGGATAGGCAAATGGGCTCTAGTTTTCTTTTAATGTTAAGATCGACAGACAGGCTGACGGTCCACTTGATAGCAGGTGGTTACCGTCGCCTATAACAAAATTAACAACGCAGGTGCTGCAAGTGCGCTGGCGACTATTGGGAAGGGATAGAGAAACTTATTAACTTATCCCTTATTCACTCATCGAAACAAAACAGCACACATGCTGTTATTTCACCGTGGTCTTCTGTAATGGGGTGGTTACTGCTGCCATTCGGGCTGCCCAAATGACTGAAACGCAGATGTGCCCTGTCACTTTTAACGATGTCAAAAGGTTCTATATTTTTATAGTAAGTTTTCTTTCCTGTTTTGAGTCTCATCTAAAAAAAAATCTATTGGACCGAGGTTATGAATAAAAAGCGAGTTATTAAGATGTAATGATTTCTCTATTCTATCATGATTCTATCACAGGTCATTAAATTAACCTTAATGTTTCATTTGTGTATCTAAACACGAGGTTATTCAATTCACAAATTCATGACTTTGTGGCAGTCTTCGTACTGCTGAGCAGGCTGTTACTCAAAATAATAAACAAGAAAATTCGTCTGTTAGATCGACATAATTTCCAGATTTGCTTCTTGGGACGCTCTAACAAATTTAAAATGACAATTATTTATTATAAGGAAGTGTGAGCTTTCTAATGCAAATGAACTATATAACAGTAAAGAATAATACAGTATGAATATTTCTTTAGTGCATAACTCTAGATTTTATTAGGCAATAAAAGTCAGTAAGCAAGCTTATATTGAATTTGATGGTAGATGGCTACCGTCGCTTATTGTCGCTTAGTTACACAAGTAACATCAGGGGTATAAATAAATAATTACATGAAAAATATTATAAATAAGAATAATAAAAAACCTGCAATATATAAAAACGTAGGTACAGTTAAACATTATATAAAAAAAAGGAAAACGACATATTTCGTAGAAGTAACGCCGATATATTTAAGCTCAGTGTCTACGAAATCGCTTCTTGCGTAGCTTGCGATCATTACGGAACTATGCAAAACAGTTTATGCGGAACTAATTCATGTAAACATTATACAGGCACAATCACGCAATCGATTCATTTATAATTTGCCTTCAATTACCTATATGCCTTCAGTTATGACAATTTCTGTAACTGGTTTTATTATATTTGTCCTGTAAGTCTCCAAATTTATTTTGATTTTTTTATTACAATAATATACAAATGTCAAGAAAAATCTCAACTAAACAGAAAGTTTGGTTTACAAAATTAATTAAAATGAAATTTAAAGAAATCATTATTTATTAATTGAAATGAAAATAAATACATCGACAATAATGTAAATATTATCTAATTGCTTAATGATAATGAATTTTTATTGTAATTGCATTGCGTGATCACACGCTTCAATACTCACATGACAGCGATCTCCTTGCTGCTGTTTGCTCCGAAAATCCTTGAGGCCTCTCTATAATCGGTTCCTCGTTCACATCCAGTGATCTTCTCTGCAATCCTAGATCCCTTATCAAAGGTATTGGTTTCGCTTGGAACGGGCCTCCTTGTAACGGGTTGTACAAATCCTGTGTCTTGTTCTTTTTACTTTTCACATCAGCAATTGGAATGTAATCGCCGGGGAAGAGTACTTCTGTTTTATGTTTGTTGTTTAGATCCTCTTTAGAATAGTATAGACTCCTTTCAGCAGGAGCTACATTGCTGGGATTGGCAGGAACAGCGACACGAGGTTTGAAGGCGTAATGTTTAAATTCGTAACTTTCTTTTGATTGTCTCACTGTCCTTCCAGGATTATTTATATTGAGTTGAGGTGAACTACCTATTGCATCAGTCCTTTGATCACTATGCGACGCACTGGACCAGAGTTTCGTTAATTTGTTCTCGTAGTCCTTATCAGCTGTTGTCAGTACAACAAAGTACACCAGTAAAGTCTGACACTTCAAGCTCATTAGCATCTTCATTTTGCTCTCCGAATAGGAGCTTCACATAAAAACAACAAGTCACCGATTGCACAATAGTCCTCACTTCACTTTCAGTACTCCTGGTTAGTTCACCCCGCCCGTCCGATGCACCATTTTGTCGCAAGCGATCGCGTTTAACTGAATCACTATCGTTGGAAGACGTTATATTTATACATGTGTTGTTTAAACTTGCGTTTTTCCCGAGTATTCACGGTCGGTCGGACTCGCGGAACCTTCTTCGCCTCTTGCAATTCCGATATGAACGAAATATAAATTTACCAAAATAAAAACGCGTCGCGTGCTATCACTTTACTGTCGTACTACGGGCTGATTCTTCCGGTAATAGTTTTACCGTTCAATATAGCCAATTTCCCCAGATGGCTGGGTAATTTGTACAATAGTTATCATGTCATTATCTCCGGGCTGTCGTCAATCCGAGAGCAGTTCTCTGGAACATCTCGGGCCAGTTTTCATTCAAAAGTTATAGATTAAGATAACAACGAAAGCGGAGAAATGTTACAGCATGTCGAGGAAATGTCAACTTGATTACCATACGTTAGGTAAGTACCTTCATATACAATTTTTATTATTATTATTATTGTATATTTAGTAGTAGTTAGTAATACTCCTATTAAATATGGGAAATAAAAACTTGTGAGTTGTTGTGTGCTGGTGAGTTAGTTAATCCTTTATCCCCTTGATATCGGCAGCGCAAATGCAGCACCTTATGACGGTGCTTATGTTAATAGGCACATTTTAAAGAGAAAAAAATATATTTACATAAAAAAATATATTTGGTACTAACAAGCTACTATGTAAATTGAGGACTGGGTAAACCAATGGATTGTATTCTCTCTGGTAATAGCTGTGGACCTGAGAAACTGTAGCCAAATACCATCAAGCGGACCTACAGTCAACCTGCCAATAAAAATTTGTACTTATTCGTTTTTGTAGTCGATCGTCAGTTTTTATTAGGTAGGAATACAGCTATATGACTGATAAGACGTAGCCGAAGGGCACAGCTAGTATAAAAGTAGGATTCATCTTCTTCACATAGTATCATTTATTTTATTTATTTATTTATAATTTTAACAATTTTAAGGGGTAATATATAAAATAACATGTAAAACGATAAAACTAAAAACCACTGAGGTTTAATCTCGTTTTATCGTAACGTAATTTAAATTTGAAGTCGTAACGGATTTTTATGCAGTTTTCACCATCACCATTATATATTTTTTCACCCATTTAAACCTATTTAAGTTTTTTCCTGGACGAAGCTGGGAGCGGAGCTCTTGTAAATAATAATACACATCAAGTGAAGCCCAGTACGATGTATCTTAAGTATTGCAATTAAATATGTAAAAGTGTTAAGTATTGTCTCTGCTTGTTGTGTGGAAAAAGAAAAGTGTTAATTGTGGTCTGATGCTGTATGAGCAACCGCACAAGTGCAATAAACATTTTGTCACGCCATATAAAATCTTAGACATTGATATTTTACTGGAAATAATGGGCCTATATCGCCATCTACATTTAAGCGGAAACAGCGTAATATATAATATACCAGGGGTGTCGCAAATGTATGTGGGCTAATAGTAAACATGTAAGGCTTATTATTGTTGTCAAAACGGTATTTAATAAAAAAAAATGTAAACCTCTTCAGACAGGTTGATAGTCCACTTGATTCGCAAGACCATGACCGCTTAATTTAGTAGTGGCAGGGCACATTGTATTTTGCAGTCATTTGGGCAGCCCGTCTGGCGGCAGTAACCACTGCTTACAGAAGACCACCGTGAAATAACAGCATATGTGCTGTTGTGTTTCGGTGAGTGAGTAAGGGATGCCAGAGTCCATTATCCCATCCCTTCCTTATTCCTTATACTTAAACCTTCTATGGACTGCATTTGCAGAACCTGTGAGGTTGCTTGTGGTATAGAAGACGGGAGCCACCAACCATCAAATGGATCTGGTCGACCTTCATAAAAAAAATTGTAGTAAGACCAAGACCAAGACTGACCCTGCAAGATTTGAGCAAGAACAAGACTAAGCCTGCGACGCTGCCGACTTTAGTTGGAATGAGAGGGGATGTGAGGGGGATAGTTAGGGAAATGGGCCCAAGCATCAGATATCCTAACTAATATCAGAATTAGTTTGGTTCTTTACATTCACATTTTTAGGTTTCCTTTTTTTAAGTGAAAACTTCTTTAGGTGCATTGGGCATTTTTGAGATGGGAAAAAACAATTGAACTCGCGACACTGTCATGTAATGTAACCGAAACCTGTATATTATGAGTCATTGCGTTTAAATTTAATTTAAATAAATTAAAAAAAAAAAAACAATTTTTGAGTTGGGAAAAAATGATTGAACTCGCGACACTGTCATGTAATGTATTTTGTGAAGCTTAGTTTTCACTTTTGACGTGCAGTCCAACGACTCACATGTTCTTTTTTTCTCGTTACTTTGAAAAGCTTCGCCACTGTGACTTGCGGTGCTTGAAACATATTTATTTATTATTATACATAGTTACAAGTTTTATCAAAATCGGTTCAGTAGTTTAGGAGTTACACATTGTTACACATACACATAGTTTACACATTGTTAAGTTAGAAAGAAAAGGAGAGAAAAGGACATAGGTAACTTTCATCCAGAAAAAAGGTACTCTTCCCGAGGGATCTTCTAAATTAAGAAAACTAACTAACTCCTGGCAAAAAAAATAAAGATATCGCTTTTGTTTTTTTTTCAATGCGGACGAAGTCGCGGGGACCAGCTAGTAATTAATATACCGGTGGGATTATTAATTTCGTAGGGAATTCCGAACGGTGTGATGTGAGGTGATAACTACTGACATTTATTTTATCAATAAAATCATTGATTGTATTGTGAATATTGTCATGTAATGAGCGGTAAATAGATTGTTAGCGGAACATGCGTACGCGTTCGAATTCAATGAAACAGAACGCCACGCCACGCGAACATTTCGGAAGTGTACTCGTCGACTTCCATATGAATATTGCAGCCTTTAAGCAGGTAAGCAGGAAGTGTCGTTGAAGTCTTTAATTATAATAAATAATTTAAACAGTTTGATTTTCAGAGGAACATTCACAGATTTTGGGGCTAAATTGACAATGGGTTAGAACAGGTCTGTTGGTGTCTTTATAAGTTCCTTTGATTGAGCTGGCAAAGAAGGATAATTCGAACTTATGTTCTATATGCAAATGCGACTGTATTTCTATCGGCATCGGCATCGCAAGGAATGGATCCAATGTGTCACTTGCAAGAAATTGGTGTGCGGTATCTGTAACAGATCCAAAAATCCGATGTTTGTGTGTGTGAAGTTTGTGAGAAATCCGACTGATTTAGATGACTAAGTTATTATTTTATCGCTGTGATTGTAATACTCGTGATAATAAATACCTCGTGATCGTGCATAGAAGACAAATTATATTTTTGAAGTTAAGTTTAGCTGATTATTTTTTGGGATCATCTCTGTGATTCGTTTACTTTGTGATTCTTTACTTTTAATAATAAAAAAAAAATATAAGCAAGTACTCAGTACTTTAATGTAAGTAACTGTGCCTTTAATTGTTGGTTATTACTGTAAGAATCTCTATTCTGTTAATTTTTAAAGTTCCTATTCTTACGAAAAAAATATGGTTCCTAATAAAAATATTATTTTGGCCTTTGGACAGACGCATAGATCAAATAAGGCCTGAAACACCTGACGACGCGATACCGCGCGGATGAAATTGGACAGTTCGTACATGTGCTGTAGAAATTATACCGCGCTTCGCCGCGCAGTTTTTAGTTTAGTTTAGTAGAACACTGTTTAGTTTGATCTTGTACCGCGCGGTCATCTGAACTTAGCCTTAATGGGGATGCCAGATTTCCGCGCGTACAATGCTGTTATGTGAATGCTTCGACCGCGCGGTCATCTCAACTTAGCCTTAATGGTGCTGCCAGACTTCCGCACGTACAATGCTGTCATGTGAATGCTTCGACCGCGCGGTCATCTGAACTTAGCCTTAATGGTGATGCCAGACTTTTGCGCGTACAATGCTGTCATGTGAATGCTTCAACCGCGCGGTCATCTGAACTTAGCCTTAATGGTAATGCCAGACTTTCGCGCGTACAATGCTGTCATGTGAATGCTTCGACCGCGCGGTCATCTGAACTTAGCCTTAATGGTGATGCCAGACTTTCGCGCGTACAATGCTGTCATGTGAATGCTTCGACCGCGCGGTCATCTGAACTTAGCCTTAATGGTGATACCAGACTTCCGCGCGTACAATGCTGTCATGTGAATGCTTCTACCGCGCGGTCATCTGAACTTAGCCTTAATGGTGATGCCAGACTTCCGCGCGTACAATGCTGTCATGTCATCATGTGAATGCTTCCACCGCGCGGTCATCTGAACTTAGCCTAAACTGAATTTTATGCACTCTTCAAACCCACATACCATGTATGTATTCACACACTTTAATTATTAATTATTGTTATTGTGCAATTATTTAAATTAACCATTAAAAAAATACATTTGTTTAAGCTTTTTTTCTAAACAAGGACTTACTGTAAAAATATGTCAATATTAGTAAAAATGAAAAGCTAAATGAATCACAATTTGGAGTATTTTCTGATTTTAAAGATTGTATGTAGAGTTTTAACTGTTGAAGTTTACTTGTTCATGTTGCAACATAAAGTTATAAAGCGTAGTTGTCTAGCGTACTACTAAGTTTAGAGCTATCTGGTAAGATGGCGCTGTACTGTATCGAAATAGGAAGGCGTTATGGGATAGTTGTAGGGATTATGACTCTCTTTCTAGTAATATACTTCATTGGATGGAAACAGTTGAACAGTGACCTTTATAATAAAAATGAATAGCTAAACGTGTTGCTAAATGTGCGCAAAAACTCAAGTACGGTTGGACAAATTCAGCTATTTTCGTTGAAGTCCGAGGAAGGTTCTCATGAAGAGAAAAATTTGATTATATTCTGGAAAAACTTAATAAGCCCATTTTTACTTATCTGATAATCACAAATCAGTTTTAACAGTCAAAAAGTTTTAACAGAACATCTGTCAATTTAGCTAATTTATTCATATAATAGGAACAATTCAATTTTTACTAGAATTTCGAAAAAAAATGTGAAGATCCTGAGATATAAATATAAACTTTAAAACACCAATCTTTGGTGTCTTGAAATATCTTTAGTTATACTCGCAATTAAAATTAAAAGTAAATTAATTAAGAAGGGATGGGTTTTAAGTTATACAAATTAAAACGAATAAAACACATTAATTTCGTTTTCTTTTTAAAGGTTGAAACTTATACTCACTCAGGTAAGAAATTATAGATTTTACTGAGAAGAAATTATAGATGAAAAGACGATTTTCTGAAGATAGTTTACGAGTATAAATTATGAATATTTTATTTATATGTGTCGTGTTATCACGTCAAAGAAGTCAATCACGCGCAAGTTACAGCAAAGTGTGGCTAGTAATCTAACATATATATAAAATTCTCGTGTCAGTGTTTGTAACCAAACTCCTCCGAAACAGCTTGACCGATTTTTTGTATTTGGTAGGTCTGAGAATAGGTCGTATACTACTTTTTATACCCCTAAGTGATAAGGGTGGCCCACCCCAAAAATAAAAATTATATGGCAAAACAACGTTTGCCGAGTCAGCTAGTACTTTTATAAAATTGATAATTAGCAATAGCTTTTTTGATGTAAAGAAAGTCGGACAGGCCGCTGGTCTACTTGATGGAGAATATCGTTTGATTTGGTAATGGGCTTTCATACGTATTTAAGTTTGAAAATATTAAAAAAGTTTGAAAGTTAAAAAAAGTATTTTTAATGTATTTTTTAAATGTTATCCCCATTTACAAAATCTGAAATATTTACAGGAAATTAAGACAGAATATTATGAAAATAATCTACAAAGTGTAAGTTAATAAAAAACAATGGCCTTGTTTTTAACTATGTCCTTTACTTGAGTCGGCAACTTCAGCAACCCTATTTCGTCCGAATTTACAGACCGTAGCGTTACTAACTGAAGGCGCGGTGAAAACCCCTAAAGGGGTTGACGAAATCTAAATTTCGTTGCGGCGGGATTGCGACAGAATCACGCCATGAATCCCTATTAGCGATTTAGTGGACTGTATCTGGTTGCGGCTATAAGCGAACAGTATGACCGTCTGAAGGACAGGATAGGTAGCAGAAGGAAATGCACGTACCTTATACCGGTGCTCTGGTGCGCTCTCCTGCAGGATCTTCTAAATGTCCAACTGGCAGACACTGTTCACATATAGTATTTCAAATGTTCAGCGATAAGGCGCGGATGAATTCACTTCACTTCCGAAAACGAGTTAAGGCGCGGATAAACTCCTTGTAGGCGCGGAAACACAGCTCAAGCGCGGGCGCGTGTCTTTTCTTACTTCTTCTTCTCGCGGCGCGGTCATCGGTAGCAATGCATTATTTTTTGGTAAGCGGGTAAAGGAGAAAATGTGAGGGCCACAATTATTGGGAAGGTGGGTAATAGGTGAAAGAAAGAAAGGACTTGACAGCCAACTATTCGATCACGGCGCAACCATCTCCCCCGGCCTTAAAGGGTCACCTTTAAATATCTCACAATGCGAATGCGAAAGAAATGCGGTTTATAATGCCAAACGAAATGCGGTTATTTTAACGATATGCGTTAATCTATTACGAAAAAGATGCGGTTATTCAAAAGAAAGAATGCGGTAATTTACGCGAAAATAAATGCGGTTCCTAATAACTAATCCTAACAACTAGATGATAATAAATGCGGTTACATAAACTAATAACTATCTACTACTAAACTATACTAAACTATATGAGCAGAAATGTTACTCTGCCTACTATTAAACGCGGTTATTGACTTGGCAAAGGACAAAGTCTAACTACTGGGCGCACGAAGCTTCCCTTACTTGTCCTAACAGTAACTACTCGCGATGTTCCGTCCTTCGAAGGGTGAACAGCCTCCACCACACCTAGCGGCCATGCAAGCGGTGGCACATTGTCCATAATAATGACCACAACTGACCCTAACGGAATGGGAGTGGAAGGCGTAGTCCACTTGAAGCGAGCTTGCAATTTATGCAAATATTCTATTCTCCAACGTTTCCAGAAGGACTGGACCATTTTATCTAGCAGCCAATGTCTCTCGCGTAAGCTAGAGGAGTCTAATTGAGGTGCGGGTAGCGACAATAGCGGTGCGGTATGCAATGGACCTGCATAATAATGCGTTTTGTGATAATAATCGATTATCAGATCTATAACGTGGTCGCGTCGCGGGAGTACAGACGGATATCTTTGCGAATAACTAACGTCAACGTTTGATAGCCGACCGCTTTTTTTGACCGACACCCATTTTTTGACGAAAATGTATAATACCATTTTCGTCAAAAAATGGGTGTAATTTTTGCAAAGCATTCGAACAGCTTTGGTTACATTTTAACTTAATTATGTCAACTGCAAAATAGATATTCTGAATTACGAGTATTATTTTATTTTCTGCGAAATTTAAATCTGAACTCGTTATATGCGTTCTGCGCGGTAACAATTTCAAAAAACGATAAATATAAACAATTATGCGTAGTAACTTCGACCACGATGAGGTACGAGCCGCGAGCACATAAATTAAAGAGTCAGTTGAAGTAGCGGTCACTGTGTGTATAAGCGGCTTTAGATCAGGCGTACCCAATATTTTTTGGGGTGTGGAACCCTTATCTATCTCAAATTCCGAGGAGGCGCGATGTGATGCGGGAATAGCGCGCAGTACGGCGGAAGAGTTACTGGTCCACTTGACGAGGTCAAATTGGCCACACTTGAAGAGTTCGATGAGCTGCGCACACGCGGCTATAGCCTCGGCTTCGTCATTTCTCTTTACGTCCTTGGACATTATGCTGAAGCACACGTCGTCCATATATGTCGAGCTGGATGCTATCGCGGCAGCTGTGGGGAATCTATCTCCCTCATCTTCAATTAGCTGACGCACAACGCGAATAGCGTGAAATACGCTCGACTTCATGCCAAAACAAACCCTATTAAATTCATAAACTGATATTGGGTCTTGTGGATGGAACCTGTATAGGATCCGTTGAAATTTGCGATCAGCTTCGCGCATGCCACTCTGCAGAAACATCTGACGACAGTCTGCAGCAATCGCAATATTAAAAAGCCGAAAATTAAAAATAATATTATTTAAATCAGCCTGTATATTTTGGCCGGAATGCAATAATTCGTTAAGTGACAACCCTGTGGTTGTTTTGCTACTTGCATCTAAAACCATACGAACTTTCGTGGTTATTTTATCATCGCGTAATACACAGTGGTGTGGTACAAAATAGGATACGGCGGGTACTGTTAAATCAATAAATCCTAATTTTGATAAATAACCCTTATCAACATATTCACGAATGATGTCGTTATAGGCGGAGCGAAGCATACTCGAACATTCTAACCTGCGTTCCAAGCATAGAAATCGTCTGCGGTCAGCGGAGTAAGAATCTCCTAATTTATATACGTCGTCTTTAAACGGCAACGCCACGATGTATCTTCCGTCATCCTCGCGCGTAGTGGTAGTACGAAAATGCATCTCACATTCAAGATCGTCTTGACTGTGGGCGGGCGGAGCAGAGACCTCCTCTAACTCCCAAAACCTTTTAAGGAGGTTGTCCAATGAAGACTGTTGCATGACGGTACAACAAGCGGATGCGGGATTTAACAAAGACCTATTTCGAGGCAATATGACCGGAGCTGCTCCCATAATTATGTATCCTAGAACAGTTTCTACGGCTCGCGGCATTCCACTAATATTACCCTGTACCGTGCCCGGTAATAATAGGTGTGGGAAAATATTAGCTCCAATTAGGACTTGTACTTCCGAAGGAGTTGCGAAAGTACTATCCGCAAGCGGTAATCCCCTTATGTGCACGAGTGTGGATTGATCGACCGGAATAGAAGGCAGCTTGTCTGTGATCCGATCGACAATAAGCGCCGATACGTCATAATGAACGTTATCCGAATAACGGGAAAATATTTTAAAGTCCGTTGCGCCTCTAATAGACTTCTCTGTATCACCGAAACCGCGAACAATCGTTTGTATATCTTTATTGCCATTCAAACCCAAGCGTGCACAACATTCGCTAGTTATAAAGTTGCTTTGTGATCCCGAATCAAGCAAACATTTTACAATATGCGATCGTCCCTTACTATCATAAATAATTACTTGAGCGGTTGATAGTAATACAGTAGTGTGTTGCATACATTGCGCGTTCAGACCGCTACTATATGCGGCACTCTCAACCGGCGCAGCGATGAATGTGTGCATCGACGAGACATTCATATCACGCGCATCAGTAGGCGATCTAGCTCGAGGCGTCTGTCTCGAGTTAAATGTCGGCGGGGGGCGAGTCGGCTCGTCCACTTGCGATGCGGTTTGAACCTTCAAATTATGATTTTCGAAATGTAACGCGGAGTGATGTTTTTGATGACAACTACGACATTTCACACTTGAACTACACTCGCGAGATTTATGTTTTAAACTAAGACAATTTATGCACGCGTTACGTTCCTTAACTAATTTAAAACGCAAGTAAGGTGTTAAATCATTAAACTTCGGACATTTGTAAAGGTGATCGTGCACAATGTCTTCACAGAGACATTTTTTACGCGCAGGTAACACTGCTACATAAGTGTGCGGATTTGGTACACGATTTCGCAGTTTATATGTACTATTATTGTATGTAGTCGGGCTCTGCATGCTATGAAATGTTTTATGCTGACCCCTAATAAAGTCAGTTAGTTGAATGAAAGTAGGTATCTTATATTCGCGACACTGTGATTCAAAGGCGCGGACGGTATCTAAATCAAACTTCTTTAATGCCATGTGTAACATAATAAAATCTGACAGATCTTCGAGTTTCAAATTTTTCTTCGAGATCCATAAATAATTGGAACTTAGACTCAGAGGCGGGACCGTTTAACTTGACATTCATCATCTGTTCCAAGTAGGTATTTGCAATAGTACGAATATCCTGATATCTATCAATGAGACATTTTAATATTGTATCATAATTATCTGCGCATGGTGTAATACCCGAAAATACAGCTTGCGCCTTACTGGAAAGCTTGCCCATCAGATAATATAATTTTTCCGATTTATTTAAATGCGGATTGTCATGTACCATGGACTTAAAACCTGCATAGAACAAAGGCCAGGTACGTATGTCACCAACAAATGACATAATTTCTATAGGCGGCAGGGCAGGCATCCTACATCTCATATCTACGCGGTCCGTTGAACCCTGGTCGTGGTCAGCGCTGTCCACCCTCGACGGTACGGACTCGATACGCTTCAATACGCGTTTAATTCGACAGTAAAGGTCTTCGAAGGCATTCAAACACTTATAACTCGGTGTGCTTTCCGGGTCTACCATAAGTGATGTTTTATTTAAACGATCAACAATTTCCTTAAATTCAGAACGCGTATCTTCTATCGTTTCTACGGAACACAAAAAATTTTCTTTATGTTCATCGTTAATATGAACCCCCTTTGATAAATCATACACTCGTTGTATATTTTCAAAAAGTGCATCGCGTTTCGACTGTAATAGTACAATTTCAGAATTCTGTTTAGCGTCGATTCCCCTTGTCTTAGACATTTTGTACGAAGAAGCGTTATAATAATATTACAGTAGGTGGGTAAGAAATAACGTTCGGTGCAAGCGCACCGAACAGAGCGCGCGCGATTCAAAATACTAAACGATTGCAGGTATATGAATATGGATGCGTATACTAATAATTCAAACGCGTTTATATACTAAATAAATCTAGCGGGAATGCGGATTAATTATACTAATTATATTAACTAAATTATATCCAATATGAATTTTTATTAATATGAATAAACACGATATTTCTGATAACGTTTAATAACGCATTTCGCGGGAGAATAAACCTATGGTTCGAAGAAATATTAAATATTCGGATCGGAGGACCAACAAATGAAGGCGCGGTGAAAACCCCTAAAGGGGTTGACGAAATCTAAATTTCGTTGCGGCGGGATTGCGACAGAATCACGCCATGAATCCCTATTAGCGATTTAGTGGACTGTATCTGGTTGCGGCTATAAGCGAACAGTATGACCGTCTGAAGGACAGGATAGGTAGCAGAAGGAAATGCACGTACCTTATACCGGTACTCTGGTGCGCTCTCCTGCAGGATCTTCTAAATGTCCAACTGGCAGACACTGTTCACATATAGTATTTCAAATGTTCAGCGATAAGGCGCGGATGAATTCACTTCACTTCCGAAAACGAGTTAAGGCGCGGATAAACTCCTTGTAGGCGCGGAAACACAGCTCAAGCGCGGGCGCGTGTCTTTTCTTACTTCTTCTTCTCGCGGCGCGGTCATCGGTAGCAATGCATTATTTTTTGGTAAGCGGGTAAAGGAGAAAATGTGAGGGCCACAATTATTGGGAAGGTGGGTAATAGGTGAAAGAAAGAAAGGACTTGACAGCCAACTATTCGATCACGGCGCAACCACTAACTATAGCAGCATTATCACTAGGGAATTCTGCCTGAATTTTGTTGTAAAGCATCATCATTATCATCTTAGGTGTAAGACGTCCTCTTCTGAGCATAGGCCTTCTCCATAATTTTCTAATAGGACCGGTAATAAGTAGCCTGGATCCAGCTTCGACTCGTGACCATTATTACGTCCGTAATATTGGGCCATTTTGTGGGTGGACGTCCTATGAGCGCATCATGTTCTAAGAGCGCGCCATGTCCTATATGAGCGCATCATGTCCTATGAGCGCGCCTAGTCTGTGGCCTTCACTCGAGAACCTATAGCGGACATAGTGGCCGTTTATGTGGTCATGCCCATTGCAACTTAGGTAACTTACTAATCCGCCGGGTCATGTCAGTAATTTTCGTTTATATTTTATAGAAATGTTTTTTTTTTTTTTTACTAATATGTAAAATTTGTGAAGTATGTAGTTTGGAAGTTTGTTTGGCCATTGTTGTGTATTTTGATATACCCACGTACAGCAGTTTGTAACATGTAGGTGGCATGTATTTTCAGTTAAATAAATCAGTTAGTTACCTTTATTATTAATTAATTATTAAACTTGTAGTTTTAATACATATATTTAACTGCCTTAATCTCCAGTAGACTGTGAATAGAATTACGATCTTTGTATCAGCCCGGTTTAACATAAGCTAAATGCTTTTTTTTTAAATAAAACATATTCCAAAGAAATATTTTTTTTTTAACAATTAATAAATAAAGTAGGTTTTAATTTATTATCATAATCATTTTATCAAATAACAGTCCAAATTTACAATAAGCTTTTATTAAACATTTCACATTAATTGTACAAGAATTTAGATGAATTATAATTAAATATAAAATAATAATATTAATATTAATATTACTGAGTA
This sequence comes from Synanthedon andrenaeformis, assembly GCA_936446665.2. Lineage (NCBI taxonomy): Eukaryota > Metazoa > Arthropoda > Insecta > Lepidoptera > Sesiidae > Synanthedon > Synanthedon andrenaeformis. The sequence goes on from OW387801.2 coordinate 1,912,104, forward strand.
TTTCGGCACTTTAATAACATTTTATTAAACAAATAATAAATAAAAAATCTCTTTGTTTAACTTAGTTTCATTAAAGAAATCTAAAACACTTAATACTACAGAAATTTAAATAAAAACCTTTTAATAAAAAGTACATTCATATTGCTTTTTCGCAATACATTAAATAATTTTATAACTAATTTCTTTCTCTAGCGTTCCCTTTAAATATTAAAATAAATAAATTAAACACTACAAGACTACATTAACCATTGTAAAGCGAATTAACGTGACACTTGTTTCAGAAAGGTGGGTAAAATAAAAAATAAAAAAAAAATTAAAAAAAATTAAAGATGACGTGAAACACGTGTCCCGTTCACAACCTTGTCATTCTGAATCTCAACTATGTACTTGAAATACTTCGGAGAATAGTCGTGTATGTTAGTCAATATTAAACACAATCTTTATTGAGTGCTCATTTATATACGAGTATGATAAAAAGGTGAAATTGAATTTTGCTTCAGTTCCTTTATAGTTTAAATATAATATAATAATAAACCCTTTAAATAAAATAATAGTCTGATTCTGTAAAATTATACCATACACTCCTATCCTATAGACTACTAGAAAAATTTCAAAATTTACTATAATTTTACATTTTCATTGATTTTTGTTTCAATTTTTTTCACTTATAACTTGTTTTTCTAATATAAATCTGACAAATAGATGACTGTATAGCAAAATAGATGTATTTTTTTTTATAATACTTCGTATTTTTTTACAGAATTCTTAAATTTATTTAAGTTATATTGTTTTGCTAAAAGTTTATGCTCTCACACTTAAAATTTTGAAAGAAAATGACAATCTTCGCTTAACTTTGACAGAGTTCTAACGCTGAAAATGTCTAGTCTTGTTTGTAGGCGGAATAAGCTAAGTCTGAAACATCATTGTATGATCTGCGATCCCATCCGCCGCCACCACCACCGCCGGAGGACCATCCGTGGCTCTCGTGACCTCCACCGCCGCTGTTCTTTTGTGCTATGATCTTCTTCAAGCCGATTATACCCGACAGAAGAAGCGCAATCTGGAATAGGAGAAAATATTTTAAAAATAAGTTTCATACCATTATTTAGAAACATGAGCCTTGAGGAGATAGTTTTAAATTTTTATCGTCCCATTTTTTTAAAATTTCTTACTTGGAAATTATTTGTGAAAATTGTAAATATTATGTGGGGTAATTCTTTTTTTTTAAACTGCTTTATATCTTAAAGAAATAACATGTTTTTTTATTTCCAATAACATGTAAAGTTGCAAAAAAAATCCAAGTTGTTAACGTTTCAAGACACCTAATAGGAGAAGAGACAAGGTATTGGAATATAGGCATACAAACACTTTCTAAGACAATATTGAATTGCAATTATTATAAATCTTATCTCATGGAAACCTCGACAAATAAGGTAAAAGCTGTTCCTAGTAAATTATCCTAGACAGCCTTGAACTTTAACATCGGTAAATAGAAAGTTGCTATCACGAAGCGAAGGGTCGCAGGTCGATGGAAAGTGAAGCCTTAATATAAGAGTATGTTTTTCCTTACCTATGTATAGATATAGGATTATGTACCTACATATATTTATATCTTAAATTACAATGTATTTTGTTGCTCGGTTCTATTAATATATTTAATGATGTAATTTATAAGAATTGAAATTTGAATCATGAAACATGTTAATGAGGTCGTTAGATAGGTAATTAGGGTTCTTGCCTTAACCCTCTGTTTTAGGGATGAAAATGAAAATTTCAAAGGTTGCTCTGGGTCTGGGTGTGGAAAGTAAGAAGAAAGAAGAAGAAGAAGAAAGAAGAAGTTTGTTTCTGTGAGTGAGTAAGGGTTGCCAGAGCCCATTTCCCTATCCCTTATACCTTACTGTAGACAGCAGTGTATTTGCAGCATCTGTAGCGTTGCTTGTGTTATAGGCGACGGTAGCCACCTAACCATCAAGTGGACTGTCAACCTGTCTGTCGACTCAATATTGGAATATAACTTTTATTAGTACCTATACCTATCATAAAGTATATTACCCATTCATGTAATATAAAAATGCTTAAAATTTATAAGAATAAAAGCACATGTGCCTTTATTTCACCGGTTCGGCTAGTTCGTCTGTCCACTTTATGACTGCAAAAAACAGTGCGTCCTACATTAACTTTCTTAACACGATTTTAAACTGGAGTTACCTTTTTTTATTTTGGCTATTACGTATCTAATTAAATGCTATTAATTTGTATAAAAAATAATATTTTAAAATATATTTTAAAATTAACTTTGTATATTTTAACTTGTATCCCAATATACGTAAATGAAAATTCATCGTAACTTATGATTTTCTTAGCATTGATAATATATTAATAAGGCATAATGTGAGAGTTAGAAATAATTTAAATACATTCATAACTTTATGTGAAACTAACGCCTAGAATCCATGAACGTAGATAGTTTAGAAAGTACCATTTAGTTTAGTGTCTAACAATATAATAGTCTTAACCTGGTTTAGGACAGGAATGCCGAGATGTTATTAGATACAACATAACGTATCGACGAGAAATGCCAGCTATAATTTAATAGTCTAGATTTAATCTAGGTATTAAAATTTTCAAGTTAACTATATAGAAGTCTTAACTATAACACTGACCGAGTTCATAATTGATCTTAATGATACACATCGTTTCGAATTAATTTTCTAGGTTCATTTTCATTTAAATTATTATTAAAATTATTATTATTACAAAACATTCTTTATTACTTACAACTTTTACATTAGATTAGTTAAGGAGAATCTACAAGTCTTTCAAGTTTAATACCTGTATTATTTCAAATGTACTATTCTGTCCAATAAATAAAAAAATGGTTGCTGTTATCAACATTAACATTGACTCAAATATATATTCTTAAATTTCTATAGAGACAAATTTAATAAAGATTAATCATAAACTGTTAAAGGTTCTCGATTGTAACAATACCTTTCACAATGCACAAGAAAGGGATTGAGATAAATTTTATCATTACGAAATGTCAAACTTTTATTTAAATCACTATTAAGATAAAAATTTTTTATCAAACGAAGAGTCAATGTTGAACGACGAGACAAAGACCCTATCTATTGTTGAATACGTTAAACGTCAACCAAAGAAAAAATCGTGACAGTAATCACTATGGATCACTATGGATTAACAGTAATGGGTCAAATCGTAGCAGGCTGACGGTCCATTTGGTGGAAAGCGGATACCGTCACAACAAAATGCAAATATTTTGTCACAACAAACACTAGAAGCAAACAAAAAAGAGGACAAGTAAATTAGCTCATGCATTTTTTGTATGTAGATCTTTTGCTGTTGAATTAGCTGAAGAGTTGGTTTTGTATGAACTAACAAGTCTATGAAAACATTACGCTACGACCCTTAGAAATATAGTGAAAGAAGAACAAGTCAGAAAGAATGCTAATCTAAAACAAAGTAATAACGAGAACGAGCGTTGCGATGCAGTTTCGATAACCAATCATTACCGAAAGAAAAAGAGAGAGAATTCAATTTCCTTTAAATCAAACGTCACAAGGAGCAGAGAGGCATAGCTGATACTAAATATTTCATACAAATGTAGATCTTCAGCTGTTTCAGTAGGGTTGCTATACATTCAGTCGGACCCTCACATTTCAATCAGCAATTTTTGTTGAACAACAAAGCTGAACCGAAGTACCTTCTACATAATATGTTCGACTTTCATTCAGCTTACCCAATCGGCAAAATCAGCCGGGTTTTGTTTAGTATCCGTTCGACTTCAATATACACTACACTGTAAGAACCGAATATCATAAAGTTCATGTCACTGTGGTATCACTCAATCAACAGTGTTTTTGTTTTATAGACTTCATATTTTCTAATTACTACATCCGCTCATTTCAATGATCCCATCTAAGACCAAGTTCAATACACGAGCCGATTAGTTTCTCATTATTGTCTTGTTTCTTGCCACGTGTAAACCGTGCCGGCTCTTCAATCAGAGAATCATTGAGAACAGGTAGGTGATTGGTGTCACTAGTGTCATTAATATAGATTTTTGTGACGAATGAGGATATATGCAAACATGTTATGACTTTCTTTGACTTTCTTCATCAGATGATATTCTGATTACATTGATGTTAGGAAGCAGTGATGATAAAAATAGTCATTCAACATAGAAGAAACACTACTAAAGAGTGTCAGTAAAACTGTTTAGTAATGGCAAGCTACCATTACTAACAGATTAGTAGTGGTAGCGCACAATGCGTTTCGCAGTTATTTAGGCAGCCTGTCTGCAGGCAGAAACCACCCCTTACAGACGACCACGGTGAAATAACAGCATGTTTGCTGTCGTGTTTCCGTGACTGTGTAAGGGATTTTCCTATTCCCTAGGTACTAGTCCTATTAAGGTCGGCAGTACACTCGCAGAAACTGTAGCTTTGCTGGTTTTGTGTTATGGAAGTAGCACTTTTTCAAAAAGGTTCCTAGTAATAATATCACAAAAATTCTTATTAGGGAAATAGGTTTTCAATAATTTCCTAAAAGTTTTAGAGAATACAAAGTACCTTTTTTATGTATACTGGTAGAGCGAGCAGCTACCATGTCAGATTTTATCTGTCTTCTCTACTTTAAGAGAGTTAATACGTGTATTGTGACATAGTTGGATAATGATAATTCAAGTTTAGCCGCGAGATGTTTACTAGCAGATCCTATAAATTGTGGTTAATGTTGTTGCTTCGTAGGGTCAGCAACAAAAATTGCAAGAGTTCAGTCTTATCTATAATAAATATTTCTATCAGCTTCAATTAAATAAATTGAAAGTAAAATAAAAGTAAAAGAAGGCTTCGAAATTAAAGATATTATGCTAACTAATGTTTTGTGTAAGCTTACATTAAAAAAAACTTATAAAGTTATAAAACTTAATTTTTTTTATATAAAAATATTTATATACAAAACCTTCGGCAATTTCATTTTACATTAATTTATGTCGAGGCAATTGTAGACATTGATTATAATGCTTTGAATTTTTTTTGTTTAATATTTAATATTCATGAATATTAAACGGCGAAAGATGCTTTAATAATTCAAAGAATTAAATTAGAATTTACACTCATAAAACATCAAAATTCACACACTTGTTTATGGTTTAATGTTTTAAGAAAACCTAATCTTATTGCTTGTCGTAAGGTATAGAGTACGCTGCAATTATTCCAGACTTGAAAAATTTGTGAAAATATTTGAAAAAATTTCCAATTTTTTTTCTATCGCTACTCTTTCCCTTACCCCGATAGATAGCGACAACATTGTTCTATTTTATTTCTGGAACGCCACAGTCACGAGTTAGCGTACATACTTTACGTTCTCTAGACAACAGAAAGTATTACTTAGACAGCTAAATACAGTAACTTTATAACGTGAAATGTATTTAATTTATCTATGAAAATAATTTAAGTTATTGTGTATAAAATAAGGCCAACATTTGGATTAATTAAAGAGCTAAATTAAGTTAAAAACAACGAGTTAGAATAATTAACTTATTTATCTTAAATTACTTCTCTTTTTTTCAGGAGTTTTCAATTAAAAATTGTGTTATTTTAATGTTTATTTAAAATGACTAATGTTTACTTGTCTTGACATTGAGTAGGATGCACTAAGCTCATTGATAGATATAACTTTGTATGGTATCTATCAGTGAGATAGACCCAGATGAAACATAACATAGGAATTTATTAAGAACATTCCTAGATTTGCAATCTACTACATATTATATTGAAATTGAAAAAATAATAATAAATAAATTCGTTTATTCGCCTTGACAAAGTAATGTATGTTTTTAGCCAATTAAAAATATATCAATTAGTGGTCATGCCCACGTAATATGATACGAAAGTAAACAAAAAATTCGCCACAATTTCCCGACATTAATCAAGCTGTCCGAATTAATAATGAGCTCAAATTAGGCATAATAACTATAAAAAAAGAAAGTTTAATTCCTGATGTTAAAGTAGTAGGAATTACAACGATTGTTTAAAATGTGTGTCAAATGCTTGACGTGAAAAGAAGAAAAATAGGGTCGAGAATAATTAAAAGACTATTCACAGACGTGATGTTTGTTTAATGTTGGTAGAAAGTAATGTTGTTTTTGGCAATTGAATCTTTAGTGAATTAAATATGGTGTCTCTTGAAGGGAAAAACTTAAACGAATAGTTCAAAGAAATAGAAAATTTAAACTTAATGCAAAGTAACGAAGCAATCTGGTTAGTTTTTCACGTATATACTGGATTTGAATTACTTATTTAAACATTTTACATCTTGATATTGCAATCAAGTTATGCTATTTTCAAACGCAGAATTACTTAGCATTCTAAATTCGTATCTAGATCTTAACTGAGCATATGATTGCCTTTAAGGGCCAGAAGATTTCACTACGTGCAAACGTACCAAATGTGGAGCATTCGAATAATCATGACATAAATCAAAATGGTGCACTCTCACAACTGTAGCTAGTTGTGATAAAATCTCATGAAACATGAATTTCTCACGCATCTTAACAATAGGTATAAAATTTGCGAGAATGACTAACAATGAAAATAGAGCATAATTAAATTTAATTATACATTTACTATAAGCTTTTAACGTGTTTTTTTTTTAAATGTTAAGGTCGACAGACAGGCTGACGGTTCACTTGATAGTCAACTGACTATCGTCGTCTATAGCACAAACAACGCCGATGCTGCAAGTGTACTGCCGATCATAGTATGATTATCATACTATGATTATTATTATTGATAAATCATACTATGGTCTCTGGTCTCCCTTAGTGACTCACTGAAACGCAATAGCACACATGCTGTTATTTCACGGTGGTCTTCTGCGAAGGGGTGGTTACTGTCGCCGTACGGGTTGCCCAAATGACTGCGAAGAGGAAGTTTTAAGGCAAGCACCCTAACCACTTATCCAACGGGCTCGTTAAACGGATGTTTCTGGTCATAGAAAGTTAGATGGCGCACGTTAAGTGTCGAATTGGTCACGGAAAACCATGCATCAACAATATAAGTTTTCTACGGCATCAAAGTTTTTTTCAACGTCTTTATCGCTTTCGTAATATGGAATAGAGTTGCGTGTCAACATTAATGGTCTCGACCTTAAGAGGGAAATGTAATGACGGACTTTATGGCGTATCCGTCAATTTTGTTCATGAAATTGCTGCTCGACCTAATCATAATCACCTCGATTTGAAAAAGAAATGCTCTAAGCCGGAGTACTTCATATTTAAATATGAAACTTAATAGTTTCTGAGTCTTGAGAGGAAATAAAAGTAACTACAGTCATATATTGTAAGTAAGAAGAAGTCCACGAATATCTCGGCAATGATTTATTTTTCTACAATCAATAAGTGCACGATAAAGATAATCAAATAATTTTCTTCATAAATAAACATTTATAACAGAACAGCCCATCGAAAAAGTGGTTAAATGCTTGCTTAGCGCTCTGACCCTTGTATGGTTAGGGTTACCTATAAGCCTATAAGTGCTTACTTTGGGGGCTATATTATTTATTTATTTATTGCTGATTAAATAGTTATTAATAGATGATATACCATTTTAAAATTACTAAGACGCATTTCCAAAAATCACGTAATAGATTTTTTAAAACAACAATAAAATATAATAATGTTTCCTTACAGTAATAAGTATCACATACATTATTTCCTATATTTGCAGTAATTCTTCTGAGAAAGTCATAATTGCATTTTCAAGTCCTTCGCTCCGTTTCGCATTTCGCTCTTTTGTGATAAATTAACTATAATATTAATGAAGAATAATCAAGTTGCACATACCTTAGAAACTAGTAAAGCTTTTCCAGCCAAGATAAAGAGACCAGCGATGGCGAGGGGCACCATGGCTGCCATTTTCATCGCGAATCCCATAGCCATCATACCCATCATTTTTTTCATCTTGCCTCGACCTGAAATTTTTTTTATGTTCATGAAAAAATAGTATAAAAAAACCAAAATAGGTATTAGAAACTATTTATTTGGATTTTTTTGGTGTAAAAATTACACAGAAATTAATTATTTAAATATACAACAGTGCTCAAATTAAAATTGGAAGCTGTTAAGAGCTGTTGAGAGGAAAGCTATCATGATCTCTGACTGTCATTTAGTCTGCAACAATATTATGAGAAATAATGACTAAAACTTCCCTTAAAATCTTCGCTTGATTATAAGTGTTCTAACATTTTAAAATCCAGTGTTGTGAAGTACAAAAACTGACGACAAGAAATAGCTTAAATACTATGTACATACATAAGTGATGGGGAATCCAGAGAAGAGATTCGTTATGGGGGTAATTATAGTAAAACGTAAACGAGTCGTTTATTGTACATTTAAATATTTTTTCAAAAAAAAAAGTTTTTATTACAGAATTTTTGTCTGTTTGTCTGTGCGTTTGTGCACGCTAATCTCAGGAACGGCTTAACCGATTTAAATACGGTTTATGATTACCTAGATTAAGCTAGATGATACTAAAAATATTAGGTTCCTGAGGGACTTTTAAAAAACGAACTACATCGCGTACGACGTTGCAGGCTCCAGCTAGTTGAAAAATAAATTTAAAGATCAACTAAATATAGAAAGAAATAAACTATACATACGTCACTAATGCAAATATATGTAGGAAATAGGAAGTAGAAATACAGTTTATAATTCTTTCATTGTCAGTAACAGTAGTCTAATTAAAACCTACGCATGAGTGGCACACGAAAACTTGACGAGTTCCGTTAGTATAAAAGAAAAAAAAAACATTCGGAAATAATTATTATACCCTCTCTTACAGTTTTGTAATAGTTGAAACATCACTAATTTCCGTGAGGTATCTTCTCTTTTTAATTTTCCTAAGCTTTAAAGAAAAAAAACTTTCACCTCTGCGCGTGATTGACAAATTTTATTATGATTGCCTGAAGATTTCGTTGCCTTATGATTTTTAAATTGCGTGACTTTCTATTTTTGAATGATCATTCTGTTTACTTGCCATTTTTTTTTATTTTTTTTTAAGTTAAGCTCGACAGACGGGCTGACGGTTCACTTGATGGTAGGTGGCTACCGTCGCCTATAACACAAGCACCGCCACAGGCGCTCCTAGTGCGCTGCCTAGTAAGATTAAGGATAGAGATTAGAAAGGTATAGGCTATAGGCTATAGGTATAGGTAAGGTATGGGCTTTGGCAAAATGAACTGATGAATATATTCTCATGATACATGATTTTTTCATGTAAAGCTCGTCAGTCAGGTCACTCCAGTTGATGGTAGATGGCTACCGTCGCCTATTAGCAAAAACAACGCTATGTGTTACAAGTGCCGACCACAAGGATCAAGGATAAGGGATAGGGAAATGATGGGGTAATGCCATCATTTTCATTGATTCATTGATGGCATTACCCCATCATTTCCCTATACCTCTGCCATCTCTTACTTACTCACCGAAACATAAAAGCACATATACTGTTATTTCACGGTGGTTTTTTGTAAGCGGTGGTTACTGCCTCCAGACGGGCTAACTCAAAATGACTGTGCAAGGAAGTGTGCCCTGTTCCTACAATTTTTTTTAAATCAATTTTACGAAAGACCACGTTTTCTGAAATTTGCACTTAATCTTGTCACAATACTCTTTACTTTTAGTATATTAATTTGTGCTATAATTACTATGTTAAAACATTACTTTCAAAATTTCTATAGAAAGTAGATAGATTGCCGAAGGCTTTAACTGTGTAAAATAATCACACATAAATTTTACATTAAGCTCTCTCTGCAAGCTCTAGTATCTTGTGTCTTCCTATCTTTTGCAAGTCAAGCTATCACTCATTACTATGAGTGACAGTAATAGCGGAGTAGATAATGCTAAATCATCCAATAACATGGTCACTAATTGCAATATTGTTGGAGTCTCTATTTCCTTACGATATAGAACCAGTAAGTATTTTACTTGTAACACGACTAAAGTAATATTGAAGTTGAAAAAAGTTTCAACTCTTGATACCTAGTAAATTTTGTTTGATATTTTTCTGACATAAATCATCGATGCATAGATGTGATAATAGAGATTCCATTTGAAGTTAATAAAATAAGATTCGTATGAGGCAAACCCCGAAATCAAGAGAAAATACTTTGTAAGTTTAAATCTGCTTATATAAATATGTATGGGTGTATATAATAGTATAGTATCAGTATGAGCATATAGTAAATTTTCGTATAATTTCCAACATTGGAGGAATTTCACAACGCAAAACTGTCGCATTGATGTTGTGAAGAAATTTGCAATGTCTTACTTCTTCTACATCCAAAAATATTCTATATTTATATTGATACGGTTTAGAAAACTGTTAAGAATCAAATAAATATTATATTTGATCATATATCCTCAATTCAAGACTATTATGAAACCTACAAAGAAACAGAATAGGTAATAGTGTGCAGACTCCTCTATCTACTCTTTTTGTTCATTAGAATCAAGTGTTTTACTCAAAGTATCGTAATTATTTATATCGAAAAGATGACTATAATTTAAATCTATACATATACTTAAAGAGAAAATATTGGATTTTTCACAATTACTATCATCATGAGACAGTAAAATTTAAATATAATTCATGTTATGATCATTTATTTAACAGACCACTCAATGTAATGTTCAATGCAACCTCAAGAACATTTCTCTGTAACATTATCAGGTGATCCGTTAAATTGCATGGTCAATGGAGTTTTCTTTGTCGACTTTATCGCCTATAATACGTTTAGGTTTCTAATAACCATCATAACTTGCTCATATTACAAGCTCTTTCAATTCGTTTTAAGTTACTAGCGACCCACCCAGGCTATGCATAGACTTGATTTTTCCGCCAATTATAATTACACAAACCTTCCCTTTTTTGCGCTCTTTTTGTTAGTGAAAACCTTGTCAAAATCTGTTTTTTTGGTGAAGAAGAAGGTAGCTCACAGACAGTAGCTCACAGCGACTTTATTTTATAATACTAGCTGGTGCCCACGACTTCGTCCGCGTTGAAAAATGTCTAACAAGTTTCATGAAAATCAGTTAATTCGTTTCAGAGTTATGGAGGAACATACATACATACATACAGAAAAAAATTCTAAAAATCGTCAATTTAGTTTCAGTATCATGTATAGAGCCTATAAACACGATATCTCTGAAAACAAAGTAACTTACTCCATGACCGACCCTTACAGATTTATTATTAGTATTGATTGATGTATAATAATATAATATATCTTCACACATTCTACACAGCACCATCTAGTTCCACACTAAGCAACTTAATGCTTGTATTATGGATACCAGACAGTTGATATAATACATACATTACTTTTTTTTTTTTAAATACATACATATTATAAATACAAACATCCATGACTCAGGTACAAAGGTAAATGTTAACACATAAACATTTGCCCCTATCGGGATTCGAACCCGCGACCGTTTGGTTAATAGCTAGGTTAATAGATATAGATTTCTATTTATACAGAGTTTTAAGAATACTCTTAAGAAAAGAATAAGAAACAATACTTCGGTCAGTCGTATGAGACTTGTTAGTTATACTACTATGAAGTTTGTAGAACTTGTTTCATATACATTTTTTATACAGTTATTCCTACATATATAAAAATATTATTTTCAGCGATCTCTTTTTAAGCATTACATTTAATAAGTTCAGTCAAGCCACATTTTACTTATTGAGGAAGATATTATTTACTTCAAAAGTAGTTGAAAATAGATCAAGGCTTACCAGTTACGGTAAACATGAAGTGGGGTCAAGAAGTGGCAGAATAATTTAATTAAACAAAATTATGTGAAAATAATCTATTCTCTACGTGCATTGAAATATTATTTGCATTTAGCTTGCATTTCACGCTCTCATAATAAAGTTTACTGCATTAAATAAACATTAAACCTTAATAAAACTTTCTTAAACTTTACACCTCGCATAAAATTTGATATAGAAAAGGCAATTAACGAAGAAAGTGCGAGCAATTCATATTCTCAAGTACGTATTCATGTAATATTAATTGTTTCTTCGAAAGTAGGTATCTTTCTATATATAATTTTAATTTAATTTAAATATTTTAATTTGCTTACGAATATTTTGAGATTAGAGAGCCTGATATGAACAGTTTAAGATTAACATTAACATATTATACGGAAGGTTTGAAGTATTATAAGAGGTTGCATTGCATATATTCTTAAGTTCTTGAGTTTTTTAGTTAAGAAGCTTCTAAATCTGTATGTATACATATTAAAAAATAAAGTCACTTCTCTTCCTGTTTCTCCGCCAAATTCTTCTAAACTAAAAAACTGATTTTTATAAGGTTTTCACCAATGGACAGAGCGATAAACGAGAATGATATACTGTCTCGTCTTTTTAGGACATGAGAAAAGATAACTAGAACAAAATAAAAATTAAATGCACTAATGATCTATAACAAAATAGAAATGTTAAAAATAATAATTAAATCTGGTCTATGTTTAAATTAATTAAATTTTTACATGCATTTAGCAGATCTAAATGTAATTTTACAAAAAATACATCATTTTTTGCAATAGCAAAGACAGGAGACTTAATAGAACTATTAATTAGGGTCAGTTTGGAAAACTATTCTTTCTTCATGACGGTTTATATCAACTACTAATTCAATCATAATTTCATTTACTGCAATTAAAGTCCCATACTATAATAAACTGTAAAAAAATCATGGTTCGATGTTATAATAACAAACTTCCAAGTTTAAGTTCACAGTTCAAGGAAACATTGACACATAATTATTGCGGTTCCACAATTGCATAAGAGCAATGATGCATGCTATTAACCGATTGTCGATGGATCGATAAAAGTGTGGCTTCGAATGAAAATTATAGATACATGTGAGAATTTTGAATAAATAATAGACGGACTGTTTCAAGCTTCCTTCTTTGGACTTTAAGGCCTTTGTATTCTATGATTCGTTAAAATATTATCACATATCAATACTAATACTATAAACAGAAAAGATGCGTATTTTTGTATTTTTGTTTGTATTGAATAAGCTCAAAAACTTTTGGACTATTAGAAGGAGATTATTATTATTTTATCTAGTGAATTTAAGGTACTTAAAAAACCAGGTGTAATACTTTCAAATTTAAATACTATAAACATGAAAATACCTTAATCTGTAGATGATATCAATGCAAATATTTGGTTCTTACCTTCTTCAACACCCTTGTTCAGTTCTTGACCGGTGATCTTTGGCAGGGACAGCTGTATGGTCCTTGAATTAGCAAAGGACGCAATTCTATCCCACAGCATATCCGTCAAGGCTTCATCCTTGTCTTGCAAATTCCTTGGCAACGTAGCTTCGATCTCCTTCTCACTGACCGGAGTCACTTCTGGCTCAGAAGTTTTGACTACATCTATTCCCTCTACTAGTGGTATTGCTTCCATCCTGGCTGCCCTATCGAAGAAGAGTATAGCCTTCTTTTTCAAACACGGAATTATCCCATCGGACCGCTGACATTCTTCGTATATCCTCATCACTGTCCTGAGTCCATCATCTCTCGTAACAGCTGCTTGACTTATAGCTAATATAGTAGTTAATATTAACACTTTGGTGAACATTTTGAACTTTAGCAGCGATGTTAGCGGTGCGATTGATAAAAAAACACTGTTTAACCGCGTGCAAGTTGCACGAGTATTTATAGGTTATAGTTGCTACTAAGCAACTACGGTCTCAGATCGGGGGTACGCGGGTAATGCTACATGCACACTGAATGAAGCATTTGTACTGCAATCTTCGCAATTCTAACGCTGACGGTCCATTCACCGCTTGTGTACACGGCCCCTTTCGTTTCTTAGTGTGTGTGATTTCGACTGTATGAGAAGGTAATTAACCTTTGTGAAGGGAGAGTTTGTTAAGGGTGGTCATACTGCAGAATTTTGGCATTAGTTTGAATAATATTTGGATTTGATAAATCAATTTCTATCTATGTTGTTAAAATCGTTTGTCCTAAATGACTATCAACGAACAGCAAAACTACTAAGTGTAGAAAACGGAAATTTAGAAAATTGCATTATTTTATAAAAAAAATGCATTTTAATTTTTTTTTAAAGCATCTAATAAGTAACTAATAATAAGTGTAATAATATCTGCCTATATATCAAACGATTATTGGCTTGGAAATATTTTTTCATGATATTCCAATGATCCACTGATGTTCTATTTGATTGTACGTGGCCACAGTCGCCTATAAACATCATTAAGACAATGAGCGCTGAAGACTCTGATTAGCAGTATACTCATAACGTCACATAATGTTATTACATGGCGGTCTTTTGTAAGGAGGTGGTCACTGCCGTCAGATGGGTTGTCCATTTTGTGACTACGGAACGCAGAGCCATTACTATATCAGTAACAAGTGGTTCAGATATGTCCAAGTACATTGTATGTATTCTTTCTGGAAATACTGGGTATTACGTAAGAAAAACTTGTCTACCCAGTCTTGTCGATGAGGTATTGTTGCAAGTTTCCCGAAACACTTTGTGTTTGTTTCATTCCAATCGGTTTGCAAATAAAAAAATTGTATTTCTAATACCGAAATACTAAGTAAGTATATGAAAACAGCGCGTACGAATGGTTTAGTGGGCAAAGCTAGTTTATAGATAAATCTGAACAACCTAAGGCTAAGTTCACATGACCGCGCGGTACAAGATCAAACCGCGCGGTGGTGATGTGTTCCAGGCCTAAATGTTTGGATAATTAATAAGAAATTGTAAATCAATGCATAAATTATGCAATGGTATTGTGATACTAATAATTTTTAGACATAATTATTGGCATTTAAAGCTATCGTTTGTACAACATACAAAATTACTGTTCATTGAATTCTGTGTTCTATTAAAATTAAATTAATGTTTGCTTACTTTTTCATAGGAAAACATTTCGCGTGTTTATTGATCATATTTTGTCAATTAAGTAAATGCAATTAGCTACGTTATAATAAATGAGATTTTTTGCGGCCAGCAAAATCAGTAGTAATAGTAATTAAATAGTTAATTCTAAGATTGATGTTTTTCGCAATGTTTACATTAATTTTATTATTGCAGGCTTTTTTTTATTGGAGACTTTCTTGATCTTATGTTTTTCAAGTTTATGTCAAGTTCAAGATAAATGAAAGTATCATTCTATTTTATTTATTTTAGAATTATTAGATACGAGTGTATTAGTTTTATTTTAATGCGAGGTTTTTATTTAATACTAATATAATAAAGAGAGAACATTTGTATTTTTATATGTTTGTATTTTTGTTTGTAATGAATAAATTCAAAAACTACTGGACCGATTTAAAAATTCTTTCATCTATATATTAAGCTACAAGCAAAACGCCACATGTGCTGAAAAAGTGCTACCGCCCTAAGTGTGATTGAGGATAAGGGGTTGGGGTAGGGAAATTAGTTCTGCCATCCCTTACTCACTCACCGTAACACAACACACACACACACACACACACACACACACACACACACACACACACACACACACACACACACACATACTGTTACTGCACTGTGGTCTTCTGTAAGGGGGTGGTTACTGCCACCAGACGGGCTGCCCAAATGACTGCGAAACCAGACCAGAGCCATCCTTGAAAAGTCATTTCCAAAGACGCCACCGGGAATCGAACCTGGGATCCCTGGAACAGGGCCAGTTAAGGCCAGCACCCTAACCACATGGATTCTCTAAGTAGGAATAAAGATTATTTCTTAAATATATCTCTCTTTCCAAGTTATCTTTCATTCTTAGTTTTATCTCTGTTCAAACTCTTTTATTCATTACCTGTCTGTGGACACGCTTCTGGATAACTTTATTATTTTTACCTTTACTGTCCCAAAACTAATAAAATATTATGAAAAAATAAATTGTGCCTTAGGTTTTAATTTTTTTGGAAAGCTTTTGGCTAACACTCATTACTCTAGTCCAGTTAAAATATCATTAGTTCTAATGCAAATGCAGGCTCGACCGAGATTCAACCTAGATAGGCTCTCCAGGCAGGCTTTCTTCCAAATGTTACTACTTACATAGCTACTTTACTTAAGAAACTATATAATATAACATGATATACAAAATAGTTGGTTTGTGTACGCTTCCAAAATTTGAGAATGAGTAGACCGATTTTAATTCGGTTTTCATTTAAGGAAAGAGGGATAAATGGCAAAGATTTTTATATATAAAAATTGAACCCCGGCGAAGCTGGGAGCGGGTCGCTAGTATGTTATAAATTACTAAGAATTGATTAGCACAAGAGTCTGAAATTTTGTTTTACGGCGCGGAGGTCACACTACGCGCTTAATCGAGGTGGAGCGTGTCAACGTTCCCTAACCCCCGCCCATAGACGGCGTAAGGAACACCTTGGGTTTTTAGAAGTCCCACACACCCCACCGCAATGTCCCCATCCGCCCATAGACGGCGTAAGGAACACCTTGGGGTTTTAGAAGTCCCACACACCCCACCGCAATGTCCCCATCCGCCCATAGACGGCGTAAGGAACACCTTGGGTTTTTAGAAGTCCCACACACCCCACCGCGATGTCCCCACGGTCGGCGTGGATCTGGATCGCAAATTTTCTCACGCAAAAAAAAGTATAATTATGTATAAACCGAAAGACCTGCCAGATTTTAGTTAATTGCAGATAGTACAGGTACTATCTATGCTATGTGTCTGTGACTAACACAGAGCACTACTATTAACGCAAAAGTTTCTGGGAATAGATGAATAGATGTTTCTTTTTTTTTTTCACGAAAAACTACTGAAGTGATTTTGAAGCCGAAGTTTCAAACTAAAATAGTTTATATTATTCATTAAAGTGACGCTTTGAGAACAACACGACCGATTTTGCTGATATTTTTTCTTGTGTTCGTAATTGTCAGGATAAGGTTTGTATTTATTTTATTTTATTAGGGAAAACAAACATTTACACCATATAATTAAAAAAGAGAAACATACATAAATAAAGATCACAATTTTTTTTTTTGGAAAGTCCACAGGAAAAGTCATAATATAAATAAATAAACAAATAATATTTTTATTTGGTATTTCAATTTTAAGAAAAATATTATCAAAAATAACATGTGAAGGCATTAAGTAGGTAGGTACTGCAACGCCTTCACTCGTTATGTCTATTGCAATTTACAACAAACATTTTTATTCAATATTCGCATGTATAAGAATCATGTTACAAGTAATCCTTTCTACAATATGGTTCTATTTCCATTCCATATAACCGGATACTAAGTTAGACAGACGTAACACCGCACCCAAACCTGAAAAACTTGGCGGTAGCGAAAAGACGGAAGATTATTTGAAACCGGCGTTAACTGAGGTCTATATTTAGATATGGACTTTACTTAAATGTTTATAAATGGGTAGAAAATATCTATACTTGCAGTGAAGGTAAAGAGCGCAAAACTTGGATAGTCAAACGAATGAATGATGAATCAACAGAAAAAAAATATGATTTTTTTATGGCAAGTATTCTTTATATAAAATGTTAGACAGAGATTATGTTTCAAATTCATAAAATATACTAATTGTTAGTTCTTTAAAGCTAAATTTAAAATTAAACTGGTCCAGTTTTTATGCTTTAGAATTGGACAATAAAATTATGTAAAATGATAACGAGCTTGTTGTACGAGTGGTTATAATGCTTTCCTTAAAGCACTGTTCTAGGGACTCCGGGTTCGATAACCGACAGGGTCAACTATGGAAAAGAATTTTTAAAATTGGCTCTGGTCTGGATCTGGAAAGTACTGCGTTTCGCAGTCATTTGGGTAGTATGTCTGGCGGCAGTAACCACCTCCTTAAACAAAACGACTGTGAAATAACATAACGTTTACAAATAACAATAACTGTGAAATAACATAACATTTACAAATAACAATAACTGTGAAATAACATAACGTTTACAAATAACAATAACTGTGAAATAACAGAGTCCATTTTCCCTATCCCTTCCCAATCCTTAATCTTATAATCTTATTTTATCTTATCTTATCTTATAGTCGGCAGCGCATTGCAGCACCTGTGGCGTTGCTAGTGTTATAGGCGACGGTAGCCACCTTATATCAGGTGTTCAGATCATGTTAAGATCGTCAGCCTGTCTGCCGACCTTAACATAAAAAAACACGCTGTGTGCCTTGCACATGCTAATCCAGATCAGAGATAACTATGAAAAGTTAATTTCCAAAGTTCACCGGGTATCGAACCCGTGATCCTCGACACAGATAAAACAGTAAGGATGTCCAGTAAGACATTATTTAATGATTCTGTTAATTATTTTGGCAGTTATGGAATAATTTTAATACACGTGTAAATTGAAAGTTAGTTGCGGCTCATAAATTTATTACATACAAGTACGAATCCGCACTAGTCTAATTGAAAGTAAAAATTAAACTTTTATACTTTCACTCATAATGGTTGTTCAAGAGTCGAATTTGTTCATGTAATTTAATATATACTTAATTAAAAAAATAACAGTATTTTTTATAGAGGTTACATTTGAGCTCTCTGACTTCAGTCACTTACAGTGACTTTACGGATAGGTTGAGACAGATTTTGGGCCTATACAGGATGTGGCCTAATGATGGATGAGAGCAATAAATTTAAATATAGACCCTTTAACGAATCAGTAATAAATTCCAAATGGTTTCAAATAATTAAAATGAAAAACAAATTTACTGTTATTTTCTAACAAAATTAATCGAGCCAGCAATGTACTACTACTACAGACATAATGTGTCCAGACGGAGTACTTGACATTGACATTTAGGATCGTTCTCGCCCCAGTGCCCTGTACCAAGACATCTAACGACTGATAACCGACAATATAACTGGATTGCTATATCTCTGAGTATAAGCACTTTGGAGCATTACGATTAGGTTAAGGTAACTGCGTATACTCTATAGAATCATCGTTCAAATTTATTGCTCTTTTTACAGGCTACACCCTGTATAAAAAACCAATAACAAACACAATGGGAAAAATAATGATCTACTTTGAATTGAGAATTACACTGGCATTCAAAACTTAGTACCACACTTTAAAAATTACAATTTCTCCTAAACTACAGCAGAATCGATTTGCATATAAGCCGGTGGTATGAAAATTTATGGGAGTAAAATCAAAATAGTTACACGAATGCGTTATTTGCGTTCTATTTTTATTTTTTTTTGAATATTTTAAAGTTTATATTGGAAAATATTATTTAAAAAATGAACAATGTTTTTCTTTCGGCGTGATCGGATTGTGAAAATTTAAATTTTATAATCGTTCAGAGTAAACTCCAGTCGTGTGTCGGAGCTGACAGACATATTTTTTTAAATTATTAAACATTTTTAGTAAACTTCATCAATTTTCTTTAAAGCTATATTTATTTATACATTAGTAACGTTTTCTAACGTTTAATAGCAATTTTTTAAAGTGTGGTACTAAGGTTTGAAGGCTAGTGTAGAAATTAACGCCCGTTCCACCTAACCGTATAAGTAAAATTTCTTTCCATTTATCCCTATCAGTAGGGATTAACTTACAAGTACAACGTATATTTTTCAGAATTAAATAAAAGAAAACGTAATGTACTTACTTACTTTATTAGTTTTATAATTAATGTATTATTATTATTATTTTATTATTCAACAAAATTTCAATGTGTCAGATGACGTCAAATGACAGTTTTATTGTCTATGGGTTTAGTTCTTTCTGGAGTACCTATTCTGGCTTTATTTTTCTGTTATTCAGTGATATTAATTGTGAATAAATGAACGAAGAATAAGTAGAACAAGTACTTATGTTGACGTATATCTATGATTTTTATTTATTTATTATTTTTATTTAAAAAAAGTTACACAGCATATAACATTTAGCTAATATAACAAAGTATACTATGAATGCTACTGCCACTAACGGATTTTTTTCTTATTGTTTGAATTGTGTCTCTTTTTATTACTAGGTCTAAGGTACGTTTATACAGAAAAAATAATAATTAGGTTGTTAATAAATATTGAAAAAATGTGCGTTAACGAAGCCGCGGATTATCGTTAGTTAAGAATAAAACTGATCGTTTGAGCGAAATAATAACAAATAAAATGCGTGACCCTCTATAACACATTTGAGAAGACTCTGACAATGGGCTTCCACAAAATCATAATGACACTTGACGAATTTACTTAACGTAGTACCTACTCGGGGAAAAGGCGAAAGTCTTAATGGTGTCATGGGATATTCGATGGGTTATTTTTTATATAACTTTCTTGTGTAGATTAAAATACCTTTTAAAGCGATTTCGCTTATAAAGTTTAGTCCATGCAAAAGTTTTATCAAAACTAGTTCAGCAAAGGGTGACGAAGTTACATTAGCATTGTATAATATTCTATAATATAATATTATTAGCATTGTATAATATTGTATAACTTACTTATATTGTATAATAATTGTATAATTGTAAGTTTTTTGTTTGTGCTGTTGGTGTACCTTTGAAAAAATAAATTTTTAAAAAAGTACTTGTGTGATAAAGTGATACGATACAGTATGCATAAAAACAGCATTTCGACTAGGTTTTTTTAAAAAAATAAAAGAGAAATTAATGTTATATTTCTGCGTGTCACGGTAGGCTAATTATAATTATAATGCGGCAAAATATTATGTGTTAGTTAAAGTCTGCAGCAAACTTCGTCATAATATGTTCAACTGTGGGTCAGTGTAGATTGGGCGAGACCTATAAATTTGATACTTTTTTGCAGAAGCGGAATCAACAAATTACTTTTTAACCAGACCCGCCAGAGTCTAGTATCCACCGAAGTTTAAT
This sequence comes from Synanthedon andrenaeformis, assembly GCA_936446665.2. Lineage (NCBI taxonomy): Eukaryota > Metazoa > Arthropoda > Insecta > Lepidoptera > Sesiidae > Synanthedon > Synanthedon andrenaeformis. The sequence goes on from OW387801.2 coordinate 1,933,028, forward strand.
TAATATATAATTCAGAAAAAAAAAGTTTCCGTACGAAGCCGGAGGATCATGTATTTAACAGATTATCGCTAGTTTTATATAATATTGGATTCAATACAAAAACTCGGCAATAAATATTTTGTACTGTATAGGAGCAAAAATTTTTTTCAGCTATAAATTTTAAAATATTTTTACAGATTGGTTGAATATTTTATCGAATAAATGGACTAAATCGTATTTTTAATGCATAAATTTATTTTCCATAAAGTTTATATATAAAGTATAACACGTCATATCATATATGTATTTTAACCTCAATAGTGGATACGAATATCTAGCCATGTGAAGTGCCACCATAAGCTATACATTACCGAGGAAATGAGTTGCAGACAGCCAACAAAAACCAAACGTAATGTCATCTCCATTAACAACATACAACTTTATCAGTTTCTTAGCAACCATCACAACCTAGATTTCCAACAATTATTACCTACCAATGACACCAATTAGCCTATTTACTGACTATCTACAAATCCCATACGTAACAATATCAACCTGATTATGTATTCACACTCTTTTATACTCTTTGTTGTTTACCATGAAATGTATAAATGAACTTTCATATAGAAAACATCCTTGGGAAAAGTAGAGTCAAAGGTTAAGACTGAGGTAAAAGTAACCAGCCTCCAAGACTTTGCACTTTCCTTTTCATGAGGAATCTTTGTCGAAGTACAAGTTTAATTAAAAAGGGACTTATTTCATATATGCCTTTGCCAGATCTCGTCCGAGTATCTTTGGAAATTGTAGGTCATGCGTTTATCTGATATGTAAACTATGTTATTGTACAATTTCACCAAAATTCGTTCAATAGTTTTTGCATTAAAGTCGCGTGCAACATATAACAGTAATATACGAAAAGAAACATAATAGCTCAAGTTTTGTTGTTTTAGTGTAGTTTTTTTAAATAAAGTGGTTACTGCCGCCACAAAATTCTATCAAATTTATGACTGTAAGCGCAATATACCCATGTAAAAAAGTAATTTAAGAAAATGTTGAAAATATTTTTATTTCGTTAAGGTCTCGTGAGTCGTGAAGGTCTAATACGCCGTTTAGCGTTAATTTTGTTCGTGGGAACACGTAATGATGGCGGTAATTTGAAAAAAGGTCGCCATTAAATTTTCAACTTTCGAATAGAAAATATTCATAAGAATTTTATGTATTTTTAACATTTAATTCCAATACAATAAAGTTAAAAAGCTTGGTTACTTAGACGGTTTTAAAAGTCCTTATTTTGCCAGAAGATAGTCCAATTCTCGAAGAAGATAACATCACTTATGTAATTATCAATACTAATAATAAATCTGTAAGTGTAGGTATTGTATGTATGTATTTATGTATGTTCCTCCATAACTCTGAAACGAATTAACTGATTTTCATGAAACTTGCTAGATAAACATTTGGACGTACGGGACACAGGATAGGCTACTTAATATTTTTCAACGCGGACGAAGTCGTGAGCACCAGCTAGTATGTACATAAACCAGTTTTAATGGTGATATTATATTTGTGTCAGGCATTGAATTTTACTATGTTATTCTTACATGATCCCCGGAAAAATTACTTTTTTTATATTATTGATTTAAGGTATTATATTATTTTCATATTCCTAATAACGTGTATGCAAAATTTCATAACGATCATTTCATAATTACATCGTTCATGACAATTTCATGATGATGAGTATTGAAGCCCTGTAAGCGTAACAAACAATCAAGCAAATTCACACTCTCGTTTATAATAATATAAGTTAGGATATCCGACCTATAAGAACTTAGCAAAAATATTGTAATATATAAAACCAGAGAGAACGTTAATATAAACAGTATTGCTTCAATGAAAGGCGAATATTTTATCTCTGGATGACCCATATTTACTTTCTTCTATCCAATTGGGAAAATATAATTCATTTATCTACCTTAATTAACTTACAAGAGAACTTATATTATGTACGTATAAATTACCTTGCACATAATTATCACCGCGTCGTTAGGTTTTGTTTCTACAATTAAGTACACCCGCATGCAATTTTGGAATTTGTGATTTAAAAAGTAACAATTATGAAATTTTAAATTATGAAAGTAAATATTAAAAATGCAATATATACTTAAGTAAATAAAATATTTATTAATTTTTTTTTCTATACTAATATTATAAAGTGAGAAAATTTTTATGTTTGTAATAAATAAACTCAAAAACTACTAGACCGATTTTGAAAATTCTTTCACCTCTAAAAATATACATTATCAGCGAGAAAAATAGGCTACATTTTATAAAGTTACGTGAGCGAAGTCACTTGTAACAGCTAGTTATTAATAATAAGCCCGTCACAAACGTAGCTATAATATATATTAATATACTGTGCTATATAATATATATTGCAGCAAGCTACCACACACGGAGGCGATCCTATAATACGAGTATATATTTTGCCTTCATTTCATTGATGGTCGTAATATGTCTTGCATTACCATAATATCCAATAATATATATTACGGTATATGTTTATTTTTCAATTTATTTTTTAATGTTAAAATAAAGTAGTGACATAAATTTTTGTATTCTGTGATCATAGATAGACTAAGAAACCCGTCTAAAGCCAGTAATAAAAGCCCTTACAGACCTCCCTTTTAAATAACAAAAGTGTGCTGTTGTTTTTCGGTGTAGGAGTAATAATATAAGTAATAACCTATGGATGTCATTCATCTATTTATCTGCTTATCCCTTACCTATCCTATCAAAGTTTGCAGCATACTTTCATGCGGCGTTGCTGGTGACAGTTAAGGAACTGCTTCAATACGCTAATAATTCACTAATATCATAACTTACTTAAAACAATCTTGATAAGTATAATATGTTTAGTATGATTCATTGAAATCCATCATCCAATCAATCCATCAAATCCAAATCATGTATTTCCATGAATCATACTTTATTAACTAGGTATCAAAGTCACACACTTTATATTTGATACTCAATAATACTCAGTATATTGCAAAACCAATGTACAAGCCAATTATATAGAAATATCTAGTAAGTGAAAGACTATCTATATACTTTGAAATTAAAGAACACAAACCAAAAGTATGAATAAAATAAATAGAAATAATTAATAAAATAAATATATTTTTTAATATCAAATATAATTTATTAATCATTAAAAGCTTAATAAAAAATAACTTTATTACACTTTTCCGAAATTTTAAACAACTTCTACTCTTCATTCCTATTCTTAATTCCTTCATCCTTAATTCCTACTCTTCATTTAGTAGTCGATCGAAAGTGCGAATCGACAACTAAATTGTAGTCACTTAGTATTTGCGACTAAACTAAATATTAAAAACAATTCAAGAGACCAACTCGTCGTGCGGGTGTACTTACGTGTACTTTCACTGTCTTCGTATAAAAGAGGTGTTTGAATGAACTTGGCACCAGTGATATACATTCTTGTTAATGATATTAAATTATGTGCGTTTTTATGGGAGCACTTTTTAATGCTTGCGTCTGATGTAGAGATTTCGCAAAATGTTTTGAAATGTCGCAAAATGCAGAATATATAACCCATACCTCTTCAATTAATACCTACCTTGAGTTTTTACATACTACATGACATAATTGCGGAGCTCATTAGTTCATTACTTTGATTGGAAGCACTGGTCCGGATAGGTATAATTGTTATCCTGCGAACGCGTAAATTTTTTCTAAACTCCCTTTTCTGTAGACCCCCCGGTGTCTACAGGCAACCGTAGATATCTCATCATGATGTGTCTGTACTATTAGAAATAGGGCTCTCCCAAGGCTCGCCACCACACATCGTTCTCTGACCCTCGCATTCAGCCGCTCCCTGCGATGCTTTTCAGGTCGTCTGGTCCACCGGGTCTGGTCTGGTCTGGTCACAGGGCTTCCCACGCTACGTCTTCCAGATGTGGCCTCCTTTCCAGAACTTGTACCGTAGCTATCTACCATCTATTAAACCTTTAACCGTTTTCCTTGAGTACCCTATAATATTTAAGATTCGAATAGGTAGACGTTTTTTAGTGCTATTTCGGCCAATAAAATAAAATTTACTAATTCTCTAATTAAAATCAATCGTTATCAATACTAATAATAAATCTGTAAGGGTCGGTCATGGAGTGTTACTTTGTTTTCAGAGATATCGTGTTTATAGGCTCTATACATGATACTGAAACTAAATTGACGAATTTTTAGATTTTTTTTCTGTATGTATGTATATTCCTCCATAACTCTGAAACGAATTAACTGATTTTCATGAAACTTGGTAGATAAACATTTGGACGTACGGGACACAGGATAGGCTACTTAATATTTTTCAATGCGGACAAAGTCGTGGGCACCAGCTAGTAATTAATAAACGAAATACGATTTCCGTTAATGTAATTTATCTGTTTGTTAGTGCGATAAATGTAATACCGTCTTTATCGTGACTGTCTTGACTGTAACGGACACTGGAGTTGTTCTGCCTCGTTAAGGAAAAAAACTTCGCAGAGAAACTGCGGCTTGGAACTGTGTATTTGGTTTCCTTTTCTCCAATGTAATTTTATATGTTTATACTTAAGGTTAACATACAGATAGTAAGAGTTTTTAAGTGACCAATGAACCTTTGAGGTTTAAGGCAGTGAACTTCAGGCAGCGAACTCTAGTCATATACATTACTTTGTTGTTAATATTAAAAAATAATAATATCCCTGTTTAAAAAATTTCTTCTATAATACCCTTTATACACTACTACAGACTGGCTAGGGAGTAGTGGGGCTAAATCGGGACAACCCTTATATTTTCAAAGTTGCGATTTTCTTTTGCAAAATATGTCCTTGAGGCAATCTGAAATTTTTATACCTTGAAATTGAAAATTTAAAGAGTAAAAAAATAATAAGCCAGATTATTTAGTAAGGTCTTTAACTTTGCCAGACGCTTGTAAAACTGTTTTCAAAAAAATTCGAAAAAATTTATTTGAGGCAAGTTGAAATTTTTACAGGATATTATTTATAATTAATAAGAGATATAGGACAAGTTTTCAGCTTGCCTCAAATATTGACATTTTAATTTTTACAGGTGAATAAAGATTATATTTAAAGAGCAATATATATTTCATGAGGATATTTACGTAGATATTTAAAAATCTTAAGGTATTTTATAAACTTGTTTAGAATATCTAATTGCTGTTCACAACGCAATGAGAGCATTTACGCATCCTGTGCATGTTGCTGTCATTATATGATTTAGTTAGCATTTAAAACTGTCCGGTTATCACAAGTGAATTTCTATTTTTTTTAATTTATGTTAGGGTCGGCAGACAGGCTGATGGTCCACTTGTTGGTAGGTGGCTATCGTCGCCTTTAACACAAGCAACGCCACAGGTGTTGGGTATAGGGTAATGGGCTCTCCTTTGACGACACGTTTGGTCTAGTGGCTAGTAACCCTAGCTGTTAACCAAACGGTCGCCGGTTCGAATCCCGCTAGGGGCAAAGGTTTATGTATTAACATTCACGACTCATTCATGACTGAGTCATGGATGTTTGTATTTATAATATGTATGTATTTACAAAAAGAAAAAGTAATCTATGTATTATATCAACTGTCTGGTATCCATAATACAAGTTGCTTAGTGTGGAACTAGATGGTGCTGTGTGGAATGTGTGAAGATATTATTATTATATTATTACTCACTTTCCGAATAACACACATGCTGCTATTTGCTAAGGAAGTGGTTACTGCCTTACAGAAGATCGTCAACTAGAAAATGGGATGATGGTCTTCAAAAAACAATTGCCCAAATTGACAGACTAATTTGCAGTGGGCACATTACATTCCGCAGCCTAGAACTATAGGCAGTTTTCTTGACACAGTTAACACTCCCTTACAAAAAACTACCGCGAAATAAAAGTGTTCTACTATTTTTCGGTGCGATTTTAAGGGATAAGTAACTAACAGGCCAGAACCCATTCATACTGTTGCTTAATAATATAATATCAATATAATATTGTTAAGCAACAGTACACCCGTACCTGTTATCTGCTTGCGGACATTACTTAGGTACTTAAGAGAGAATGGTGTAAATAATAATTTACATATAAAAATATATAAAAATTAATATTTTTTATGTGTATACGCTAGTGACGTTACCAACAGAAAAAAAATGAAGAAGCATCGCAGGGGCGACAATGCGCATCAGGGAGAGCGAACACGGCCATCATCCGTATGTACATCATCCGCACGACTACGACCACTGTGATAAGAGTGTGCGAATTTAACAATTTATTATCCATACGGTTATATTTACGTATATTGACGATATTAAAATAAACTGAAACCGGATAACTAGCCTTGACATTGAGTACGGCGTCAGCACGAGAGTGTCCATTGCATGACCAGGCCTGCACACCAACACACCATATACATACACGCCTCAGTGCACGGCCATACGATGCAACGATTGCACGCTCTAAAAGATTTATAGATAAATGCAGTTCCCGGTGAAAATAGATAAATGCTAGTGCACATGTATTTTCTACACATTTCAATAGGCGCAACCGCATAGGCTGGACATCGGTCCAGTTTTTTACGAGGTAACGCGGCATCGGGTTTTCACAACAAGATGCAGTGCCGCGGAAGCATCGTCCTCTTGTGTTTCGGCATTCTCGTTTCGGCTTCCGCCGATCCGCTCGGAGTCGGCATGAAGTTCCTCGAAAGGATATACGACAGTTGCGAGAAATCACAGGAGATAGTCAAGTGTTTCAAGATCCAAGCGACAAAATTAATGGATCGCGCCGCCAGAATGGAATCTCTTCCTCTAATCGAAGGGATATCTTTAGTTAAAAGACCCGAATCGGGAAGAGCATTCCCTTCAACAATACCAGAAGGCGACTTGAACTCACTACCTTCGGAACAGATCGATAAATTCCTGCATCTGGCTACGTCGAAGTTGATGCAGACTCATCGGGTCATAATATCACCAACAACAGTCGGCAGCGATATGGGACGGTCTATGAATGAAGCCAGAAGCAAACTTAAGAAAATGATCGGGCCTATTATAGCTGGAGTAGCTATTAAGGGTGGTTTCTTAGCTATTGCGTTCCAAACAATCGCGCTCATCGCTGGAAAGGCATTGCTCATTGGAAAGATTGCACTGCTTCTGTCAGCAATTATTGGTTTGAAGAAACTTGTGTCTGGCGGAGAGGCTCACGAGAAGACCACATATGAAATTGTGAAGCATCCTCAAGTATCCCAGAGTCACACGTATTCCTCGTCTCATTATGGCGGTGATTTCGATGCGTCAGGACCTGGCGGTCACTATAGGAGAAGTGTGGAAGACGAAGCGGCAGCTCAGGACAGAGCCTACAGAGCCTACGCCACTAAGCAGTAAACCCAGTAGATACAAGACTTACGACTCCTTACAAAATGATTATTTAACAACGACTCGGCGTTTTTTGCACCGTTTAAAACCAAAACGTATAATAGTTTTGGCCCTTTTGCATTAGCAATAGGAAACAAAGATTATTTAAATTATATATTTATTTAATTGTGCTTAAATACGATAGATAATATAATTAACCTAAAGGATTTTAATATATGCAGCTATGAATATCAAATATTTAATGGCATTCAAAAAATGTTTATTTAAAAATATTTAATCTTGTATATGTAAATAATTTTTGGTGTGTAAGTGGAATAATATTTCAATTTTAATTGTGTAATGGATTGCACTTAGTAATAATGTTAAAGCAATTATTAAATAGTAAATCATATATTAATTTTAATTAATTTTAATATATGATGAAGTAATCCATTATTGATTAGGAATTATTTAGGCTAGTCGACGGGTACTGTGCATTTCCTTTTCTATTTTAATGTCCAAATGTCCAATTTTGTAAAAAAATAGCATTAAGTTAATCTAAGTTAGGTTTAAGTAAATTATTTTATTTATTTATTTATTTATTACGGTGCTGTTTAGAACTTTAGTTAGGCAATGTTTATTGAATTATTTATTTTTCTTTCCTTGTAACATCTTTGCATTATTATATATTGTCAAAAGACAAGGTGGTTACGCGAGTACCTTTTACATGAAGTGTTTATTTAACAAAATGTTATTATGTACTAAAAATTACTATCGTAACATAGCATTATATATAAATATAGCATACCTAATATTGTAGTGTTGGATGTGGAAATAAATATTCAGAACGACAATACCAACGAAAAAAAAAAAATGGGATTGATTAAAATTTGTACGAAACCGCGAAGTAGTTTTATTTAAGTTAAATTGGAAAAAATAAACAGTTTTGGCATTTTAATAGTCTTTTATTATGACCTTAATAATCAACATTAATATTATTGATTAATTAATATTATATAAATGTTAAGTTAGTTTGTGTATGCTTCAAAAACTCGTGAATGGGTAGACCGATTTTAATTCGGTTTTCACACATGGAAAGAGGGATAAATTGGGGAAGTTTTGTAATATAAAAATTTCACCCCGGTCATCTAGTATTATATAAAATCAAATTAATTTCCGGTCATAAGAAATATTTTCAAATTTAAATTCAAAATAAAAATTTATTCAAATTTTCAAATATAAAATATTTTTAAATTACTCAAATTAAGAGAAAATTAAGATTTTTTTTCTTTTCTATGTACATGTTTCCTTCCGTATAATAAAAATGATTGATATGTATATATGAATTACTTTTAATATTCTATACATGCTTCGTTCCAATTCACAACAAATGTCTGAAAATAAAATTTCTTTAATGAATCCAATTTGTGGTATTTTTTCTCATACAATAGAAAAGAAATGTTGAGTTAAATTCTTTACTTATCTTAACTAAATAATGTCAAGGCCACATATGTAAAATATTTGGGTGTTACAATAGGTCCAAAGGGCAAATAGAATCAAACTAAGGTTTAATCATTATACTTATTCATATTATTGGAAATGATTTTAATTACATTGTGAAGTTGGGAAGGAGTTAAAAAAAAAATTTGTTCAGGTTTCTTTTCCATTTTGTAAGCGCTCAGTAAATTGTTTTATTTATAAATTATTATTTTTTTTAAATTTTATAATGTTGACTATCCGATTACGAAGTACCTACTTCGAAGTATTTTTACTAATGAATCCTGACAATAAATCTTTATCCTCACTCTTACTATTTTAAAAATTATAATTTCTTAAGCGACCTATTATTTAATAGCAGTCTTCATCAGACATAAGTATATGTGAGCATGTATTAGGTAGGCAAAAACTAAATACCAAGAGAATACTCTTGGTATGTACTCTACTATGTATAGGCTCATACACAGACATTCGTATTGAAATTTGGAATGGATTTAATAATAAAATATAATATCCAAATATTACAGTCTCTATTATCTCTGTATCATACACTAATGTGCTAGGAAGCAGGCGACGTTGAAGCACAGGCCTCCTGTGGCACGGGCCACAGAAGTCGTGTCATAACGTCCCCACGACCCCGCCCATCAACGGCTACGCTAGAAAGTCCTAGTGTCCCCTACACTGCCAGATATCCAAGAGGATTTCCTAACGTTAAAAAAAAGGAGGGATGCGACGATGCGTTCAGAAATGATGACCACTATAACTCTGCCAAGAGTCATTCGGCCATGAAGGAAGAAGAGTTATTATATTATCTAGAAATATTAATTCGATGACGATGATCGAGTAGCTGATCGAATTGATCAGCTAGCCGGAAATATGACCAGCTAAAATCTGAAAATAAAATAAAATACGATACTGTGTCAATCATAAGGATCAAAACTGTATAACAAAAATGGCATATCATATGAATGGGAATCCATGAAAATAATAAATATATTACGTCAAACTTCATTACTAACATAAGTTATCTGATGTACTTACTCTTTGAGTAAAAGTGGTTTATTTTGTCCCATTGAATTTAAAAGTTTCCTTTGAGTAAAATATGCTATCTCCAGTACCTATTTAGAGTAATTTCCCTCCAGCTGTGGTTATAATATGTCACCATAATATATTCTATTTCTATGTATAATACCTACCTATACCTACCTATACATACCTACTTATACCTAATACCTACCTATACATGAAATCGAAAACCTCAGAAGTGTTCCCGACCAGGATTTACCTGAACGACTTGATATTTGCACTTGGGCTGTCATGTCATGTCTCAGTATTGCGTTTATTATTATACATTCATTACGTGTATAAAAATTTCTTTTCAGTAAAAAATATGTTCAACTCATAGGTAGTTAATATCAATTATATTATTTTCATTTGAACTATAATTATGCATGTAAATCTTAAACTAATTATCTAACATTTGCTTTCATAAGGCGGCGATGTCTCTTTTGTTACACGACATGGTAAATAGTTAACTCTTTACATTGTATACAAAGTATCTGCAATTAAGTTCATATAAAATTCTCTATAGAAAAAGTAAATATCGATAATATTTGACATGATCATATGATATAATATAACATCATATTATATCATACGGTCATATGATAAGCTATCATTATATGTGATATGAACATTATATATTACGTATATAACTAAACCAAAATTTATCATTGAGAGTACCATTTTTTCCAGTGGAGCCTTATTGTTAGAATTTAGAACATTTTTAGCAATCTGTGTATTAAACCAAAAATTGACTATCAATTGCTGTATAAGAAAAATAAAGATTGAATAAAGGTTTAAAAACCTAAGAAATAGAGGCGCAGATGAAGTCGGCGTTTATAGCTAGTGGAGCTATAAAGCTTAAATATAATACTGCCATATATAGCACCGTTAATACCAATAAAAATGCATATGGAACAAAAGCAGTCAGAGCAAAACCGGACCGCTAGATAACAGTTGGTACAGATTTCCAACAATTCTGAACCAATAAACGCACATATAAGAAATCTCCCTCCTAATTGGCCACGCGAAAATTCTTCAACGAACACGCGATCTCATGATCGGCATTCAATGAAAAAAACGATGAAAGTGACTGAGAATTCAGCCGATGTGGTGGGTTCTTATATATTTAGCTGCGAGATTAAATTTAACACACAATTTGCTTTGTTTGCATCGACTACTAGTTCTAGGAGCATCTAAATTAATTGTCAATCTTAACAAATCCAAGCTAGAGAAGTTTTATATGTATTTGTTTGTATATAATGTCTGTTGAACAAACAAATATCTCAGTAGGTAAATAAGATAAATCAGGGCTTTTCAAAGGCATCATAAAATTGTGAAGGATTTTCAAACGATGATCTCAAAGGCTATAAAATTAGATGACATTTGGACATGAATGAAATTTATAATAGCATACAGTTTCATTAGGCCAGAAGGAAACGAAACTTTAGGAAAAATATTCTGAAATAAATATCAGAAGATTATATTTAAAAAAAAAATATTAATAAATTTTATAGTGAGAGTTGTTCTACATACGAAACAGTAAAATACTATAGACACTAACTAAAAAGGGTCAAAAAATATTTTATTCTATTTGGATTTCATATATCATACGTCACGAATAAATAGATTAATAAACGTTTATTTAAGTAATAAGACTTATTAAATATGGAAAATTATTACATTCCTACTTAAAATTGTTCATATACTTCATTCAGACATTTGGGCAGCCCGTCTAGCGGTGGTAACCAGAAGACCATGGTGAAATTTCGGTGAGTGAGTGAAGAAGAAGTTCTCTCCCATTTTCCTATCCCTTCCTAATATCTCATCCTTAATCCTATCCGCATCGTTTGTGTTACCATTAAGTGAACTGTCAGCCTGTCTGACCACCTTAATAATATAACAAATATTGCCCAAATTTCTACAGCAATCATCTACCGCCTATGCGCGATACTATATCCTTATGTCTATGCATTCGGTCTTTATTTTTGTTCGTTAAACTGCTTGAGTAAGCTGTAAGGAGTAAGAGTTGTGTACCACAAAAAAATAAAAATCCCACTTCGTCCCAGTTTGTATGCTCCGTTTGTCCTGAAATATATTTTCTGATTATTTATTTCCGGAGTTATAGGTAAGTTTCATTTGCAGACACCCTTTAAAACGGAAACACTTCTCCGCCCATTAAGCGAATAAAGCGCACTTAATGCCATATCTAGAGCATGTAATCGTGCGCAGCTCACAATACAGGATGTTTAAGGGGGACATGTGAAACTTATTCATTCAAGTGAGAAACATCTACTTGGGAATCGATTCATACTTTGGATCAATTAAAAACGTCGTCATAATAGCCTGTCAAACACTAATGTTCCATGCTGAGTCATAATTCATTTAGAAGTGTTCCAGTTTTTATTAGCTTCGTGTTTTGAGTGGGAATGTCTTTTTTTTTAACACTTTCTCTTTTTGTAACGACAATTATGCATTGTTAGTAAAATTTATATGTGCATGCTTCCTGGTCTGTCCATTATACAGTTTATTTTTTAGTTAATTAATTATGATTAAATAAAATAAAATATATATTATTAACATCATTCATAACATCATCATAGCTGTCAATATGACAAAGCTGTCGTTTGTATGTGCGTTTGTGCACACTAACTCAGAAACGACTTAGCCGATTTCACTGATGTATTGTAGCATACATTCATTCATTTTTCATTTCAATCGGTTCATAAAGAAACAAGTTACGCGCCACTCTCAATATCACGAAATTAGACAAATGATAAAAAGGCAAAATTAGATGCTTAGTTCCTTTTTATCTTTTTAATCAAATTAAAGGAACTAGAATACATTAGTAGTGGCAGAGCACACTGAGTTACTGAATTGTAAGCAGTATTATGTCCATCTGGCTCCAGTAACCAGCCCCTTAAAGAAGACCATCTGGTTACGGTTAGTTAGTAGGGATGCCGGAGCTCATTATCTCCCATTCTTATACTTTATTAAGTATACCTTAATGTAAATAAGTATCAGGTAGTCACCTGGTACCTCCACCTCATAATTTGGCATCTATCTTAAATCCAATGTGACCATCTATCTTAAATATAGAATTAAATAAGTAATAAGGTACCTAACAGTAAAAAATACACAATTAACTTTTTTTTTTTAATTTCAAAATATTGTATTTACATTACATGTATTTAGGAGTATTTTTTTAGTCTAAGAAAATTAAAAAAATATATAATATAAAAATCAACCAAAGTTTCTTCATTTACACATAAACATAGAACATGTGCACGTTGACTAGAAGAATTAAGAAATGGATTTACATTGCAGTGACATAATAAGTGACTATAAAATTAAATAGGATAGGATAGAAATAAAAAAAATATAGGATAGGACAGTTTGATTCTTTAACTAAAATGCTTTGCTTCGAACTTATTTTTGTTTTTAACAAATCAACATGCACCCATTAAAGAGAGCTGTCGTCTCTGATAGAATAAAAGAAGTAAAAAGAAGTAAGTGAAAAGAGAAAAATGGGCTCTGGCGTCTGTTACCACCCACTGAATCAAAATCCATACTATAATATTATAAATGTGAATGTCTGTCTGTATGTATGTCTGTTACCTTTTCACGCCTTAACTACTCAACCGATCATAAAGAAATTTTATATACACGTTGTCAGTGATACAGGAAAGGACATAAGGTACCTTTCATCCAGAAAAAAACTATTCCCTGGGATCATCTAAAATTAAAAAAAATACGCGTGGCAATATTGTAATAGATTGCTATTACACAGTTAAGGTCAAGAGTTATATTGCTTATATATTTATTAATTGAAAAACGGGCACCAGCTAGTTAAAATTTATAGTGCAAATGTATGCTGTTGTGTTTTTAATGATTTACCTATCACTTAAAAAAGGATAATAATAATAATTTATCTTTAATCCTGCTATCTTCGACAGCGAACTATCAGCATTCGTGGCTTTGCTTGTTAATAGGCGAGTACCAAGTGAACCGTCAGCCTGTCTGACGTCCTTAATATTAGAAAAATCAAGCAATTAACATCAAATAATATGTCACTTAAATTATTGGAGTCCATGCAAACTTTCGAGCATTCCTGACTTTCCCATCATCTTCTCTCGGTTCATCTATTTCCTTCTTTGTAACAAACAATCTTTCAAGCCTGTCTCTGAGCTCGTCAGGGGTTATTGGTGATGCTGTGGTTTGCTGTTCTTGAGATTTTTCTCTGTAATAATATTCGGCATGGTGAGGTCGTCTATGGGACCAGTAATCTGGAATAAAATAAATAAGATGCGTAATTAAGATTTATTATTAAATATATATAGTAATAATATATATAGTACTCAGGGTTTTAGTTGGGAACGAAAAATTGTATTCCATTCTAGCGTTGAAGACGAGAAAATAACAGCTAATTAAGGAAAGGATATTATTATTGGTTAATAACTCAAAACAAAAGAACATTCAAATGTTCTTATTATATATAATTCTTCAAACAACTTCCATTAGTCAAACTCTCCCTAGTCATAAGTCATTATTGAAGGTAATGTATTTTTTGGGAGTTTGACTAATGGAAGTTTGAGGAATAACAGTAAATTATAGTAATACTAGTATTTATAAATGTTTTTTTGCTTACTTGGCAAAAGTTACATTAAATAATTTTTTTTAGAACTTATAATTTGATGCAGAAAAATAACACTCGACTGGTTAGAATCCCTTTGTAAGTCTTTTCAATTTCTTGTGTCAATTAGAAGAAATAGTCACTTGATAATATGTATAGGTGTTAGATGTGTCAGCTGTGTTCGTTTTTTAAAAATCCCTCGGGAACTTAACAATTTTCCAGGATAACAAGTATGTTAATATATTAATGCAGGTAATAAACTATATGTGTACAAAATTTCATCTAAATCCGATCAGCCGTGTTTGCGTGATTGAGTAACAAACATCCAATCATACAAACTTTCGCATTTCTAATATTAGTAAGTAGGTAGTGTGTGAGAAATCCAAATTTAATCCAAAATAGTGGTCTTTGTTAAATTATTTAACAATAATAGAAATAAAAATTATAATCCTATATTAACTAATATAAAACTAATCCATATATTATTATTTGTCTATACATATAAAAAAAATGAATCACTAAATGTTTTGCTCTTTACTTCTTGTTTTTTTTTAAATAATCGTTGAATCCGAAGAAGGTTCTTATGAAGAGAAAAATTAGAAAAATTAGACATCCGTGCGAAGTAGGAAGCGGTTAGCTAGTCGAATATAAAATTCATGATCACTGTAAGTAAGTGTTAGCTCAAGTTGAGATTGAGATTACTTACTTGTGTTACAAGTAAGTAAGGCATTTTCAACTTGTATTTTTATCCTTTAAGGTTCCGATTTAATTCCGTAAATTTCCGTATATGGCTTTGTTATTGAACATTTGCATGAGGTCAATGAACCTGTCACCGGGAAAGTTGTAAATGTCTCCAAAACTTATCAAGTAACAGTTCTCTTTTTAAATTAAAAGCGCACAGTATTTTGATAAAAATTAAATCGATATCAAAATAATGGAATGAATGAAGTTTAATTCAAAAATAGCACTTAAAAACAAAGCAAAAAGATATCAGTCTATCTGACAAATTATAAATTTTGTACAATAATTTGAAATTTTTGAACATTAAAATAATGGGCCATATAAAATATTAAAATTATTTCTAATTGAAAAAAAAGGTTTGGCAAAATTTAGTTTGCTCATATATAACAAACACACTCACAACAAGATTGTTTGACATCCAATTTCAGATGAAAACTACTTGCCAATATTGAATAGTCAAAATTCTTACCTTTATCTTGAATAAATTAATGCATATTTAATTTATTAATTTAAAATTAACAAGCCTATCTGAGAAATTAAAAATAATGCAAATAATGAATTTAAATTCACTTTGAATAAATAGTAATTTTTAATAAAATATATTTTTTTTAAATCAAAGTCAATAACAAAAATAATTCGAGTTTTACTATCAGAATAAAAACTAATCAGGTTTATATGACATTTTTAAGAATTTAACTCCTCAATCATAAATCTTAAAAAACCTGCATGTGAGAAAATATAACCTAAACAATAAGGTCTTTATTAATAACAACAAATAGTCTTTATTAAAAGTCATTAAAATATATTTAAAAAAATATTTGTTTATCCAGAATTATATTTTTAGAAAAAAAAAATGTGCTCACGCTAGCTCAATTGTTTTTGTATCATAAATTGGTTTAAAAATTATATTTTAATTTTAATAAAATTATTTTCCATCAAATTGATAGTTCTCCATAAAATAAGTGTATATAAACTAACCTGAACCATGATGTCCATGAAAATGACCTGGAGGTTCATAAGCAGTGTAAGATGAGAGAGCTGGGCTTCCAAAATCAGAGAACGATCCGTAGGATCCGCCAGATCCGCCAGATCCGCCACCGAAGACAGTAACTGCCAGTAATGCTAATTTTGCCAGAAGGAACGCTTTTTTACTGGCTATCAATAGAACACCAAGTAACAATGGCAATAATGTAGAAATCTGGAACTTGAATCCCAATAAAAATGGAATGAGAAGGTTTCTTGCTAGCAGGCGACCTGAAAATGAAAAGTTACTTGATGTTACTTACCCACTTGAAGGAATTTGAAGTTACTTAAAAGTAACTGTCTGTTTGTTATGTTTTCACGACTTAACTACACAAGCGATCATCATGAAATTTTGTATATACGTTGTTACAGGATACGGGAAAGAAAATATGGTACCCTTTTGTCCAGTAACAAAAAAGATCCCGAGGAAATATCTAAAATTTAAAAAATGTGGCAGCGCCACTATCGTCACAGCAATAAATATGTAATATTTACTCATATAATATAATATATACCAGTTATTTCTGATAGTCATAAAAATGAACGATCCCACTATTGGTTTCGCTAAATAAAGTTCTCAGTATTTCTAACAGATGGCGATTTCATATCAAGTTCAAAGACATCGAGGCCTTCGACTAGGTTCAAGTTTTACAAGTTTCAAGGTTTATGTGCAGATGGCGTTAGTAATGCAATAAGAGCTAATAATTTTAAATACAAAATGTCAATATATTTAAAGCCTTTACCTGTAGTCATTTCACCATGCGGCTGATGTTGGTAAGTTCGATCTTTGATTCTAGGATCTAAAACAAATTCCAGTACACCATTCGCCAATGTCGGTCCAACCCTCATAACCAGTCCCGGATACAAGGTACTCATATCCCAGTGTAAGGATCGTTTGGAGATCAAATTGCTTGCGTCTTCCATAATGGTTCTATGAGGAAATTAATATTGATTTTAAAGTTTGAATTCTTAAGTTATCTTACTGCAAAATACGTGGAAGCTTCAGAAACATAAAACCAAACTGTAAAGTTGACTTTACATGTTTTAGAAGCTCCAATTTGCTAAGAAAAGTTTGGGTGTTTAGAGGTAAAACTAGCTATTTACAAGCGAATACCGACTTTACCATATCATCTGTAGGACATCCAATGCTTGACATAGCCCTCTTTACCAATGCTACCGGTCAGAAGTAGCCTGGATCCACAGTCGACCTGCGGCCCTTATCAGATAGTCTGTCTCCACTCGAAAACCTCCCAGCCGCATCGTTTGTCGGCTCTCCGTACTAACTGCCACTTAAACTAACTGACCTCGAACATAGCTAGTTGAGCGACGACGTTTAGCTTTCTTGAGACGCCCATGGTTAATGACCACCTTTCAGCGCCATAATTATATCATCACGGCAACACACATTGATCGTAAACTTTTGTTTTGAGGCACTGAGGAATTTTGGACGAGAAGATGCTTCCCGAACGCCGCCCACTCGAGCTGGATTTGTCTACTTAATAATAACTTTTTTGATAGGGGATTTTGCGAAGTACACACAAGGACAACATTGATTCACGAAAAATTATATTATACTAGCTGGTGCCCACGACTTCGTCCGCGTTTAAAAATATTAGAGAGAATAATAATAATTAATTGTAAAATTATATCATTAAAAATATTTAAAAAAAACAAAAATGTACCGAAAATCCATAGGGTCTTTGTCAAGAAAACTAGCGAAATCCCTTGGCGTTTTCTCGTCGCGGACAAAAGAAACTCCAGTGGCCAAATCGAATGACTCCGCTTCGTCATAATTGTTCAATCTACTTAACAGTTCTTTACCGAAACACACCCCTACATCGGTACTCCTTTGCACACTCAAACATTGGTTCAATGAAGAAGGTTCTACATTATTTTCTTTAATCACTTCCCCCTCTTGAAGCTGCAATTGTATTGGTATAACTTCAATGGTGATTGATGAGAATAAAAGTATTGTTATTAAACCTTTAATAGAAGACATTGTAATAGAAAAGTAAATAGAAGAGAAAATCCAAAAAGGAAACACTATAACAAATATCACTAAAGGTACTCTACATGACAAAAATTTGCACTTATTAATAAACACCACCGTTTACAAAGGGATCAGTGTTACATATAACGAAATTGTAACAAGCGGTACACTGTTTTATAGACTTTTCTTGTTATGTCTGGTTGAACTTTGCCATTGTTTTGGCAAAGAATAAGGTGAGGCCGTCACGGACTGTTCCCACGTCTCACGACAATAGGGTGAAAATTCGTTGAGGATAATTTGCGAGATATCTTTGGGAGCTATCTCCGGGTCTAATGTTACGTTAACTTGCGTAACATACGTAATTGTTAAGTTGGATATAGAAATTGGTACAATTTAATGTTATCTACTTGAAGACAAATACTTTTCTGGAACAAAAAATTATCTTCAGATGAAAGTACCTACATAGAAGTATGAATATGCGCAAAACCAGCGTGGCTCTTCCTACATTTATATAAATCTTTAGGGCATATCTGGAATAAATATTATACTATTATATTTATTCCAGATATGCCCTAAAGATTTATATAAATGTAGGAAAATGTATACTATTTTCTGTATGATTTATTATTAACGAAATATACATTCATATATTATTCACTATCAACCCGTCTTTGGTTTCGCACGGATGAAATTTTACGAGAAACTTTTCCAATTTTTCTCTTCATAAAAACCAAATATTTGGTTTCTTAAAATTATTTTCTTTAAATTATTTCTTTAAAGATTTTTTTTTTTCCTTAAATTTCTTTACATTTCCTTTAAAATGTGTATAGATAGATATAGAATACTTTCATAGAGGCTCCACTTGATTATATTATTAACAAAATTTACACTATCAACAACAACGTAGGGTTTGGAAGTATGCTGCCGACATTGATACGATAAATGATAAGGTATGAGGAGGAAATAGTGAAATCGACTATGGCATCAACAACTCATCAAAATAAAACAATACATAAACTTTTATTAATTTTTTCATACAATAGGTCTTGTGGTCTTTACGGTAGTCTTCCGTGAAGGAGTGGTTATTGCCGCCAAAGCGGAATCCTGGTTTATGACTTCAGAATCTAGTGTAACGTGCCACTATTAAAGTGAGATTTAATTTACTTTATTATATAATAGCTATAGGTAATTTACTAAAACAGTTCAATAACATTTGGCAAAAAAATACTCATAAGCAAAATATCATTGTTCATAACCAATAATTCACAAGACGTGTTTATTACCAAGCGACCACAAGTAACTGTACTCCAGCAATTTCATAAATAATTTCTCAAAAGAATTATTAGTTTATAAGTATTGCTTGTGCTTTTTAATAGTACATAATTATTAACTAACACCGAACTACGTTTGATACTTACAGCACATCTCCCTCAAGTCTCTGACCTCTGTATTGTCTCACAACCTGTCAGTTTCTTTAACTATTACAATAATGTCTTGACTTTTAGTAGAAAATTTAGTTTTAAACACGTAACGATAAAGTTCGTTATTGTCTGTACTACGTTTGGCTGTGGTTTCCTTTTAAAATTTGTTGTATGCTTGGAAGGAGTGAAAGTGTATTTTTTTCTTTTATGTCCGGCTCGCCTTAGTAAAAGTTTTATTTGGCTGACGTAATAGTTTCTTGAGTTTACAGTGACATTAAGTGTATTGTTTTCACGATTTGTTCTGTAAGTGCTGTATAATTTACGATGTTTAATGATCTGTTGTTTATGTTTTGTTAAAACTTTCCAAGTTTAAGTAAAACTTATTCAAAAGTATGCAAAATATTTTGTACATGTCGCAGAATTTTTATAAGAGAATGATTATAATTTTTTTTATCATAAAACTACTTAAAATAAGATAATTCCTAATAAAAAAAATTAAAAAAATCTACTCATTATACAGTAAAAAAAATGTTAAAGTTTGTTCTGAGACGGTAAGAATAAAAATTTGATTTGGATTAATTGGAACATAAAAGTCATGGAAATTTGGGTAATAAATCTTTGAGATTAATTTAAGATTTAATTTTCATTTTTCTAGATGAAAAAAACAACGAATTCATTTTCATATTCATTCATTTATCTAATTATTCGTACATAACATATTATAATATTTATATCCCACTCTAGTTACTGAGGCCTATATCTGGCAGAGTAGTCGTCATCCATATGAGATGATAATTAGGATGGTGGGAAGATGAAAGCTCTTAATGATTAGTTATAATTGAAATAATTATAATACCTATTATCTATTAACTAATACATTTTTGCAATATAGTCCTCAAAAATAACTTTAGGCCATGTTTAATTATTTTTTTCTGAGTTCCTGGAATAAACTCAACGTTTGCAGTAATGAACTGGGCAGCTTGTCTGGCGGCAGTAGCCACTCAATTATAGTAGACTACTGAAATAACGGAAAATGTTTTATTGTCTTTCTTAGTAAAGGGAAGCCAGAGCCTAATTCTTTATCTCACGTCTCTTACATACATATACATATTGTACTATCATAGTCGGCTAATCATTTGCTAATATTAAAATATTGCTTGTTTAATAAACTACTGTAGGTAGGTACTTGTTGTATAAAGTGAAGCGTCAGCCTGCCTGCCAAACTAGATAATTGTAAATCGAATAAAAAGAAATGTCAAAGTTCAAATGATGTATCTTTCTTTCTCGATATATAGGTTTCAATATGATTTTCAACGATTCATAGCAAATGTATACATTAGTCACTGGCTGCTTTCGCCGTTCGTTGTCGCCCGAGGGATGTCGGCTTTCTGTATCTCACATGTTTTATGTAATCTCCCCCTCTTCACTCTCACACAAAAACGGATCCAAGTTTGAAGAATTTAATATTAAACTCTACTCCATTGTGATAAGTATATATTTCACAAAACGCAAAATTTTCTCTGAATAGTTTTATCTCTGTACGCCACGATCCACGTCTTAAGTTCATGTACCTTTGGCAACTGCTCAATGCGTGTCAATAATTCTCAAACTGTACGTATTGCGACGTATTAAAGTTTAAAATTGCTTAGAATTATTCTTCTGAAATGTATAGTTGTTGTATAATTTTTACTCTTTACAAACGCTTGTTGCTGCTCTCGGAAATTTAAAGTTTGTTGGGAATTGAACCTTAAATCGTTGTCATAAGGATTGTCAGCGTTGGCGGTAAAGTTTGAGTGTTAAAGACAGGTTTGTGTAGGTGTGTACTTTAAAGGAAAAGCACCGGATGTAAACCGGACGCAGGAACGCGTGTGAAGAGAAATTTCTACTTTTTAAAAAAAGGATGTCGTAGGTGACTTTGACACAAATACCTAATTTGGTGTGATGTAAAGAATGCGTAATATTTGAGGTTACACTGCTCATGAATACCTACCGTTAGATTTGAAACGGACATTTTTTTTGTAAAATATGAAAATGAAAAAGTGTATTGGGTTTGCTAATGCGTATTGCATCACACTATCACGTGTTTGAAAAAAAAAAAGAAAAACATGATTTTGATTTCTTTGATGTCGTAATTGTTGACTCAGTTTGTGATTAGTCAGACTCAGTCAAACTTGACAATCTTTATAAATACGGTATACTAGCTGACCCAACAGACGTCGTTCTGTAAAAAGCTATTGGACTGTGGCAGCTGATATGTAATTTAAACAAAAAATATAGGTTTTTGATTGATTTCTTAGCTAGAAACTTTGGTTAGGAGAAAGAAAAACGTGGAAAAAAACTCCTCGGACTTCAAAGAAAGTTTGAAAAAAAAAATTCCGAATATGTTCAACCGTTCTCGGGTTTTACTTTTAACAACACATTTAGCGATTAATTTTTATTTATAAAGGTCAGTTCGCACTCAGTTTCGCACGGATGCAATTTTCTGGGCTTTTCTTCATGTTTTCTTCTATTTTTTTCTTCATAAGAACCTTTCTCGGACTTTTTTAAATTTTTTATTTATATAAATGGCTTCCTAACGAAGGGTGACCCACATTTTCCTTTAGTACAACTTTACATGCTCTCGAAAACTAATTATCACACGCAAGTTTACTCGCTGTGTCATATTTAAGTGCTATGCGAGTTACAATTAGCTCCAACTGGGTTCAGGCTTTTCTACTGCAGTTACCATGTCTGATAATCTAGATAATATTTATCTTTTCTTATTACACATCCGGTTAATCGCACGGTCCAGTGCTCAAGTGTTTAAGATATTTTTCTATTGATCCCAGTTTTGATTCCTGGAAAGGTTTAAGTGTAGGAACATAGCTTTAAGACTAGTCTAAGTGCACTGAGTCTATCCTAGTCGTTACAAAATAATACTGTGATGTCATTATAAAGGTCGGAATTTTTAACCGCACAAGGTATGTACTCCAAACATAAGAGATTTTACTTGAAACATCTTTAATTTAAAAAAAAGAATATCTCCATTCGAAGATTTTTAAAAACGCTTTCCACACCCAGGAATCGAATCGGCTAAAATCCATTGAAATAACAATCTCTACTCATCATCTATGAATCATAAGGAACACATCTCTTTAACAAAAAATCCTTTCATTTGAAAGAAAATGAAAACTATACTTTTTTACTTATGTTAGATCCATCAAATTACTTGTTAGTAATTAACAATTATCTTTGACGTAGTACTTTATGTATTGAAAGGATTAAAGTGAAGAAATCAACAATTAAAATCGAGTGGGTGTGTTGTAAGCGAATGATAAGTGATCGTTTAGTTCCGTACAAAACGGTCTTCCACAATTAGAACATAACAGACTAGCAAACGGTATGTTTTGCTACATTCATCTCCGGGGATTTGTTACGGCTATTGACTTTATTTATAACCATTTATGGAATCGGCTTTCTGCCTCTTGCTTGCATATTTCTATATGTTTAATTTTATAGTGTTTGGAATGTTCTTGTTTGCTTTTTCTGATTTTTGAACTTAATATTTACCAACCTCATGTCCACTTTCTGGATGAAGTACTTTGTTTAGTCTTTTCTTTATGGAAAACAGGCTCTCTTGATGATTGGCGTTTGTCGTCTATTAGACAAGCAACGCCGCAGGTGCTGCTAGTGTGATGCCGATCATATTAAATTTAAAGAAATTTTCATTTATACCTAGGGTGATAGGGCACACTGAGTTTGCCAGTCATTTGGGCAGACCGTCTGGCGACAGTAACCACTCTTTTACAGAAGATAACCGTGAAATAACAGCATGTGTTACTACGAGTGAGTAAGGAATGCCCTTATGCCTAACAACTCATTTATTCTTTATCTCAATATGGTCACCAGGGCACTTGAAGTTATTGTGTTATAGGCGACTGTAGCCACCTACCGTCAAGTAAACCTTTAGCCTCAGTGACGAATTTTACATATACTTAAAAAAAATGTAAAATATTAATTTAATAGTTATCTGATCACTGTGGTTTTAATTTATTATGGCTGCGTTCCATATTATAAACAAAATTAGTTTAAAAAAATGACACAGACATACTTTAGTTACTTTCGCATTTAGAAATTTGCAAAGCTACTAAATGTTTTTAAAGAAATACGCCTGCAAGCATCACGTGGGTACAAACAGTGAAATATTTTTATGCCTCATCTGTCACATTTGACTTGTAAATACTGTGATCACAATTGGCGTGTTTGTCCCACATCGAAGCAAACGCGATATCTATAATTTTTAATCTATTGTGCGTTACACTGGCATTTACTGTGATGAACAAAACAAATATAACAAACTTTTTCCATAAAACAATTATTAACAGGTAACCCTAATGGAATATGGAATATTTGTATTGTTAGATGTTACTAGGACTTGTATAATTAATTGAATTTTAAATGAATGCTCTGCTTCTTATATTTATATGTTATTGTACTCAATTTTTTTTATTATTATTATTGATTTATTGATTATTATTGTTATTGATTTATTGATAGTATTTATTATTGATTAATTATTTTTTCTAAATTTTTAACAGGACAACATGTAACATGTAGCTGTAGATACCAGTAATTGGTACACAAATGTAAACGTGTTTTTATATCTTATAAGTGTATGTGACTTAGCTGATTTTGATGTGCTGTTGGTATTTCAATAAAATAAAATAAAATAAACTTAAAACCTTGAACTTGTGAGTTCACTCGGAATTTAGTGGTACTGATCCATTGTTTCAGTTATTATATTGAAAAAGTTTGGAGAACTATGAGTACAGAATGAGTTACAACTTTGAGAACAGAATTATGGAGAAAATACCACAACTTTTTATCCTGGAAAAATGTTAGGTTCCCGAGGGGTCGTCTGAAAATATATAAAAAATTGGGCGCCACCTTCATCGCAGCGGTAAAGATGACAAGCGCTATGTTATTTTCTCAGGTGTTATATGTATTTTTGATATAGAAGATTATAATTATAATATAAGATTATAATATAGAATTATAAGATACAAGTAGATGATTTGCATGTCTGGAGGTTACATATTATCAGTACAGCACAGATTTAAACGCAGCCTCAATAGGAAGTAAACACGTTCCCTGTTAGAAACTAAGACAATAATATGAAACTAGTCGCGAGAAAATTCGCATAAAAACACGTCAACATTTTTTACTTCCTACTTCCTAACTGGATGTTGACAGCTTTCACGGCGATCTGAGTTTAACTAGTCACCAACAATTACAATGCGGTACTGCTATTGGAACGCACACATTTGGACGCGTGAATATACGCTCGTGGCCACCAGAAGCGCACTGATCATATTCGCTGTCACTTTTTTTTTTGTAAAAAAATATCATAATAATGTCTCGGCTATCTCGACACATTTCATTGTTTAACAAAGTAATAATTTTCACAGACAGGCTGATGGTTCACTTGAAGGTGAACCAAAGGAAGTCACTTCATTTCTTCAGTCGTGGGGACATCATAGCGTAGGAACGCCAAGGGTTTTTGATCGGTAAGGTCTACCCTGTTACCATCTAGGGGTAGGAGTCCGACATAACCCACCGGTCGCCCCAGGCCCGTGGGAATCCATGATGGATTTCCCCTTGTAAAAAAAAAGTGGCTACCGTTTGTATAAAACAAGAAACTCCACAGGTGCTGCAAGGGCTCTGATAGGATGAAGTGATATAACGCAACTGCTTGTTGCTATAACACTTTTTCCAGGCATTAGATCTTATTCTATTTTAGAAGATCCCTATTTTTCTGGATGAAAGGTACCCTATGCCTTTTTCTGTATCTCTGATAACGTGTATACAATATTTCATGACGACCAGTTCAGTAGCTAAAGCGTGAAAAAGACAGACAGTCAGACAGTTACTTTCACATTCATAATATCAGTATGCATTAATGAATTTCAGCAAATTTTATAATTTACCAATTTACCATGGAGCCATGGTAAATTCTAGTTATATAGGTTTAAAGATTAACAGTGAAAGCAGCCAGGCGGAGACACTTTCGCATTTATCATAAGAAATACCTTGTATAAGTGGTAGTTTTGACAATAATACCCGTTGAACCGCCACGTTCCAGTCTTGATGGAGCTATAAAGTATTCATTCTTAACTCTCAAAAGTACAGTCTTTCAAAGAACAGTAATGTTATCTATCATAATTAACTTTGAATGATAAACAAAATGTTGTACACTCAGAGAAATTGACCATATGTATAATCAATATTAGTTTACAAATTTTAGTAAGATTTTAGATGTGGTTTTATTTAATACTCTTCTAATTCTTGTAATTTAACTTAAGTAAAAAATAATTTTTAATAAAAAAATAATTAAAAAATCTTATCAAACTTCTTAGGAATATGTGTAAAAGTATGTTAGTAAAAATAGCATAAACCAATTTTATGTTTGATTTTTATTACCAAAAGCGTAATAAATTAATCAAAATTTGTTTTTGTACTATTCCCTATCCCAAATTTTATCATAAGGATTTTTCACAAACTATCCCACCATTAATATTATAAACGCTAAAGTTTGTAAGGTTCGATTTATGGAGGTTTATCACTGTTTCACACAAAATCTACTGAATTTTGATAAATTTTGTAATACGAATATAAAAATGATTATATAGGTTGTAAATTATAAAGATTCGCGTGTGATTTACATGCTAAAGTATTGGAGATTTTTGTAATGATGTTTAATGCGTGAAGACTTATACTATTCTTTTGCCCAAAAACGTACGAATTTTGATTAAACTTTATATTTACGAAGATTTGCTAACGAAATCGTGGACAATTGCTAAAATATGCAATAAATGTCTTGTTTACGTACAAAATCATTGTAATTAATTCATCTTAGTTACATTAAAAAAAATTTCAAAGCAGAATATGCTGCTCTGTGTTAAGGTTTTGATGCAAGTTGGACTGAAAATGATCAATTAAATCCCCAAGTTGTTGACTTGATTATCGTCTTCTAATTTTCTTTTTAGTATAGTATGGGTAAGTTTGAGTACTTAAGACTGTTAAGTCTTTTGATATTATAAGTTATTCATAACTTAAAACCCTTGTAAAGAAGTAAACGTCAAATATTTTTGATTCTGATGATGCCAGGGAGCTGTACAATATTTACCATTCTAGATTTAGTGTTTAGTAGGTAATAGTTTAGTATAGTTTAGCTATATGTATATATAAGACCTTGGCCAATGAGGCGACATGTCCCTTAGGGAAAAGCCTTAAACAAAGATTTAAAAAATATTTTTTTTTCATAAATATCGTTTAATATTAATATCTTCATTATCTACAATTTTACCCTTCCTTCCAGCATGCTGAAAAATCTTCCAGCATCCGCCCCATCAATTTTATCAGAAACTTTATTCCTCAACAGTCCAACCGACTGCATAAATGCATCGAAGCATCCCTCTCAGTTACGTCCAGTGTACCGTGAAACTAAGCGCATATAAACGGTAACACTGTTCTAGTTTTAAACAGAGTATCCATATCGACGTCTTAGTGCGAACGAAACCAAAATGGTGCCACACTACCTCCTTGTGCTAATCCTGGCTGTGGCTGTAAGCGCACGAACGGCGTCGACTTCTAAAAACAAATTAGACGAAGCCAGAAGTTCAGAAGACATACTCTTGGGAGATCTAAAGGTTGCCTATGAAACTTACAAAGACTGCAGCGGTGGGGAAATAGGTCACTGTCTGAAAACTAAACTGGCTAAGGCTTTAGATAGGATATCGAAAAGCGATGAAGTATCGCTTTTGAGTGGAGTAACGATAACCAAGGATGCCGATGCCAAGGTTGAGGAAGTAGATGAAGTCATACCAAGAGGTCTAGATGAGGGTTCGTTGGATAATCTAATTTTGGATAAGATCGTTGGATTCATGCGGTCGCATACCATTCAGGTAAATATTTAATATTATTATTTTTTACTTATACTTATATCTTTAGATATGGTTGTAGAAAATATTTAATAAAGAGATAATGTTCTTTGAAAAGTTTTCACCACTATGAAGGAAATATTAATCTGCTTAGATTTAATAGCAGTATTATACATTATTAACAATATTTAAAAGAATATAAATTACATGGGTGCGAAATATAAATGCACTATAAATAGAAACAACATGTAATAATAACAATAATATATTAGTACTTAAAAACATCAAGTAGTTCACGTTTAGAAATTTTCTTTATCAGCTTTTACGATTCAGTTGAGAAAATGAAACAATCAAGATAGATCTCGATTGTTTCATTAGAATATTATTACAGTTTTAATATACATTCAATTCCCTAATTTCAATTTTACTTTTTACTGCTCTAGCAAAAATACCTCGAAGAAAGTCTAGATTGCGTGAGATTAGACTGTGTAATAGATAGGGGCTTACAGGTTAGGCCTAGAGATCAGGAGCAGCTAGTAGGAGCAGAAAACTAAAGAGTAGATAATCTATATCTATTCTCTTGAATAGGTGCCAATAATCAACAACTTTATCTCAACAAAATTATTACCTTATTGTGATTTGATTTCTAATACTTGAGTTATTTAAATTACACATTAAAGTTACTGCATTGCTACTTTCTTACGAAATACTACCTTGAAATAACAACATATGTGTTTTTGTGTTTGGTGTGTAAGTAAGGGATGCCAGAGCTCATTCCTGCATCCCTTCATCGCCCCCTATCCTTAATCCTTCAATGATCAGCTGCGCACTTTCCAGCACCTATGACGTTGCTTGTGTTATAGGCGACGGTAGCCACCTATCATCAAGTGGACTGTCAGCCTGTCTGTCTACCTTAATTAAGAAACAGTAGGAAAAAACTCATTGTATAAAACATTCACTAGGATATTTAAAACATTCACTACATAAAAAATGCTTTATTAATTAAATCCAATAAGATATTAAATGCATAGAGATATTAAAAGTCTTTACTTGAAGGAGGCAAATAAATTAAGGTACATTTCATTTACGATGAGGCGCTCAATCTTCTGTATCTTCTATCAGATCTATATCTTATACATACGGCAATAGTCACTGTCTGTATCTGTCTTTTTCACCGCTGACTTCTTCTAAACCAAGCGTTAGATTTTGATACAGTTTTCACTAATGGAAAGAGCGATAAACGATCAAGTATTCTGCCTAAGGGCCATAAGGGAATAAGGAAAGAGTATAGGGATTGGAAAATGTAGCCAGGACCATTTATCCCACAAAAGCCTGGATCATTTATCGTGATTCAAAGTTCCGAACAATGTCAACTTATGTAACAGTGTCACCGGACAGAATAAAATACTTTTTTTAAGTATATTGTAATTCGAAGCACGCCTCTGACATAATGCGTAGCTTCCATAATATTCTTACGTTATAATGGCCAATTAGACCATATATGTTAGATTTACGGGTTCAATGTGTATTTAATTATACACACTGTAAATCAATAAAAATATACGACTTCAAGTTAGTAATTAACAAATTGTTGAACTTTTAAAGTTGCAAAAACTATTTTTTGATGTTTAAACTTGAGTTTAAAAAATAATAATTTAGAGAAAAACCTCCATATATATTTTATTTTTTTAAAATTTTACATCGCACGAAAGAAAACAAGATAATTTCCAAATTATCTACATTAAAAAAAAATTAAAAAAAAAAAAAAAAACCTCTTAGTATTATATTATTCAAATAAATATTTAATAATTTGCAACTTAATTATTATTTGCAATATGCAACATATTTGTTAAATTGGAAAACTTAGCAAAAATTGCGTTTTAAAACGTATAGCCACATTTTTCTTTATGCTATAAATGCTGACAATTCAAATATTTCAATCAAATATTTACGTCAAACTAGCGAGACGAAAGCAGATATTGACAATCAATCAAAATTGACAGAACGATCTCTGTCGGGTCAGCTAGTCCCAAATCAATATTATTTATAAATGCGAAAGTTTGTACGTTTGTTTGAATTAAATTTGGCACACATATAATTTATTACCTGGATTAACATATATGATTATTTTTATCATTAACCTTACATTATTTTGGAAAAATGTATGATTAATGTGAAATTTAAAAAAAAAAGAACTATACTCTGTATGTACGCGTAGATATTTTGAACTACGCAACGAATCTTAATGCTATAAACGAGGAAAGTTTTTATATATAATTTTCAGAATAAAATTGCACATGTGCGAAGCCTGAAACGGGTCGCTAGTATACTATAAAACTGCAACGGAAATGTTTCATTCAACTCTTTTTTTATATAAGCTTATGATCTCTATCGTATAACTTAATCTCTTAGCTACTTTACATTTTATATGAATCTCGTTTGTTCAACATTAGCAAATTAATAGTAATTCAACTAGATACTGTTGTATTGCATAAAAATTAATGAAATCACGAAATGCTTTAAAAAAAACTGATAAATACCGTACGTCGACGCACCGTAACAGCTTTCACGTTGCATCTCAGCAATTGCATGCAATTAATAAATCTTCGCTTTTTTTTCACTCGACACACTCTATTAAGTGCAGTTTTCTTAGTGCACCGACACACTTGGCAACAGCCAGCCACAGTTTCTTCACTAATTAGAGTGGCTAACACGATTATTATTGGAGAGCATAGTTAATGCTTGAAACTTGTATTAATACCTATGTAAAATTTATAGCTTTTAGATGGTTTGCAAAAAAAAAAAAACATATAAACTTTTTTTTAATGTTAAGGTCGATAGACAGGCTGACGGTCACTAAAACACAAGCGAAGCAACTGGTGCTGTAAGTTCACTGTCGACCTTAGTACGATTAGGAAGAGATATGGAAATTGTCTCTTTTACTTAATAGTCAAAATTGAAAATAGAACATTTTTTTAGAAATTGACATTTGGTATCTTGTGCGACAAAACTTTTTTTTTTATATCATTTTTGCGTTTATAAGTTTTATCCGTAAGCCTTAAACTGATGTTAACCAGGTAGTTTAGACCTTTTAACCCTTTTAGTTACTTTCTGCGTTATATTGGTTATATGCTCTTTTTAAATTTCACGAGCCTTATTATTATTGGCTACTTATAGTTTACTAGTGACCCGACCCCGGTTTCTCACTCGAAATCCTTTCTTAGGGGATTTTTAAGTTATAATAAACCTGTGTTCACAATTTCAGCTTTATAACCTTTAGTAGTTTTGACTGTGCGTTGATAGTTAATCTAGACTAACGATTTTATAAGTAGAAATTATAAATTAGTCAAGTCGGTTATAAAAGTGTTATGTAAATTATAAAATATTTAAAAATATTAAACTTTATATTACAGATCAAATTCCCCTCTGGCTCCGAAGTACAAGGCATGGAAGAAGGTCGTAGCCGGAGGAAGAAATTGGCTCCACTCCTAGCTATCCCTCTTTTAATTGGAGGCATGATGGTCCCTTTGGCTTTTGGAGCCCTAGCCCTTCTGGCTGGCAAGGCCCTCATCGTTTCCAAACTGGCCCTGGTGCTGGCTGGTATCATCGGTTTGAAGAAACTCCTATCTCCTTCGGTTGGAGGCCATGAGGCCCATGAAGTCGTGGTATCGGCTGGACATGGAGGCTCTGGGTGGAGCAGGTAAATGATGCTTATGGACTTAGATATAAATAAAATTATCCTAAATATCAACCTTAATCCTCGATTATTTCGAGGATTATTAGGGCAGCCCATCTCGTGCCATAATGAATAACCTACAGAAGACCACCGTGAAATAACACCATATGTTTCCTGATATATTTTGGTAAGTGAGTAAGGGATGCCTTAATCTTACTATGGCAACGCACTTGCAGTGCCTATAGCGTTTTTTGTGTTAATTAGCAACGGTAGCCATCTTCTATCAAGTGGACCCTCAGCCTTCCGACTTGTATTATACATGAAAAAATATCTACAATCTAGTACAATATGAAATATACAATAGGACTTTATCGTTCACTGTCATATTTTTTTCCCATGAAATTCTAAGGACCAAGGGTTGGTAGCCTTTATGCAGAAAAAAGTACTGTTTCTGAGGAATCTGAGAAAAAAAGCACTGCTCTGCTAAAATAGAAAAATAAGTTCATATTAATAGAAAAAGATATTCATTTTAATAGAGAAAAAAAAGACAATTTTACATCTTACCGATACTAAGAGTCTGAATTGAACGAGACAGTCATACATGTTTATTATCAGAACATTGTTCCCACTGCCTTAAGAACATAAACCTTACGTAAGGATTTTCGTTTCCTTAAATCCTTTATTTTTTTTATTTTTCTTTTTTTTTTTTTTGTTTTTTTCAGGTCGCTTGAGAAGTCGCACGACTTAGCGTACAAAGCTTATGCCCAATAGCCAATGAAAACCCACCAAATCGTTGATACTTTTATTTAATACGAATATATAAGGTACAGTTGGATATTGCTTCGTCTAATAATGTCAGTACTAGAAATTATTTATTTTAGTTTAAGTGTTATTATGTACGCAAAACGATAAATTATTCGAACAAAATGTATAGAATAAATAACTATTCGATGCGTATTAACGGACTGATATATTTTGTATCCATTTTGATTTTATCTTCTATTTTAACGAGTACATACATAGGTATAACGAAATATTTTATGTATATATTTATTTTATCTGACAATATTTTATATATTGCATGCAAATCTATTATTCCACATATAAGTTTATTATATATATATGTCAAACTAAGTATAAATATTGTATAATATTTACTCAAATAAACAAAACAGTACAATATAAAAGCCCACATAAAATAAAAATAAAAATAATATTTTTAGTATTAATATATCTTATTTATTTTAATTTAATAATATGCTATATATTTCGTGACACTTATATTTCTTTCACTTTATGAGTGAAGACTCATACATTTTATTTTATATCAAATTTTATAATAGAAGTATATAAGAATATAATTAAATATATATATACATACTATAATATACTCGTTCAAATATTATGAAAATTTAATTATCAAAATGGATAAACGACAAATGGCTTTTAAATAATGGTAACACGATTCGATAAGCAATATTGCATTTTTCACTAGATTTTTTTTTATCTTATTATATACTGAAATTAATATATTATTTTTTTCTTTGAATATAACGTTTTTTTATGTAATGTTCAACAATATAATAAATGTATAAATGTGTGGTTTAATAGATATTTATTTGAGACTTTGGGGTTTGCTTTAATTTATTTATAATATTATATTTTATTGAAACCATAAGTCATAAATACACACATAATTATAATATATAATAAAAAAATCCATTTTAATTTAAATTTCATTTCATATAAACGTATAAGTTTAATTTATACTAAATTTTATAGTATTTTTTATGTCAATAAAATTTTTCATTTATGCTGCATATTTTACTCGAATATAACATACATTTAAAAAATTTATATTTATCGTGACATATATTTTTATTTTATATCGGAGTATTTATTTTGTGGAAATTTATTATATTATATACACATATATATGTATAATAAATATTTACAATAATTGATATATTTTACTAAGTATATTAAAATATTTTATGAAATGTACATATGTAAATAAAATATTGCATTTATTTAGTTTATTTTAATCTTAATAATATATACATATATTAAGTATGTTTATTACTGTTTTGTAAGACTGATCTCATATATATGTTCTTGTTTTCAAACAATTGGTGCTCGTTGTTAATGTAAATATGTAATGAATTAATTTATTTCATTTATTTCAGTATTGAATGTTCCAGACAGTTAATTTTTTTTAAATATAATTATAATCGATTATTGTTAATAAAACTGCTGGTTATTCTGGGTTTGTTTTATTTTGTAGTTATTTTTTAAACATGGAATTTGTTGATAATTTTAATATTTTTACTATTACTAATCCTAAAAATTCGAATAATAATAATAATAAATGTGAAAGTTTTTTAGTTTTGTACTTTTGGATATTTGTTCCTCAATAAGACAAAAACGACTGATTGGATTTTAATGAAACTTGGCACATAGATATTTTTATTAACTGCATTAACATATAGTATAATTTTCATCCTGAAAAAAAAATCTTAGGTGATAGAGGGATCGTCTATAAATATAAAAAAATCGGCGACTTTTCAGGCGTTATAACTCATACATTTTTTTTTCAATGCTTACTATTATATATAAGTAGTTAAACATAATAAAATTGAGTTATCTCTTTACAAAATATGTTTTGACGAGATTATTTTGCTGTAATACATTCAAGAAGACCATAAATAAGAAACTAAAATGGTCTACAATTTCGCATATGATATTCATATTTGCAGGACCCACAATCACTACAAAAATATTTAAACTTTCGCTTGATTCAAATTTTGCATTACTCAATAGCATTTTGGGTCAGACGTTCAGCAGACGTCATGAATTATTTAGTACTTAGCGGATACGTTGCCAAAAATATGTACAGGGTTATGTGACCCAATAAATTGCACGTCGACTATAATTTATAACTTCTTCTTCTCTTTTAATGTCTTGGCTCCATCAGATCTTCTCCGATGATTTTGCCAGTTTAAAATCAAAAGTAGCAGATCTCGAGACTAGTCAGTCAAGTCAAGTCTATAATTTTTCTTAGAGTTTTCCAAAACAGGTCCGTCAAGTCCAAAGCAGTCAGGTCAAGTTAACTTAAAATCAGGTCATTTTAACTTAAAATTGTTACTTCATGTTAAGCCATGTATTTTCTTATGACAGACAGGCTGACGTTTGACGGACGTCAACTTGCTGTTATTTGACGGTGGTTTCCTGTAAGAGAGTGGACACTGCCGTCAGATGGGCTGCCCAAATGACTTTGAAATGCAGTGTGCCCTTGGTGTGCCCTACCACTGCTTTAAAAAAAATGTTAATGATACAGACGAATTTCACAATAGGCTTCTATTGTGAAACAAAACTAACTTGAATGTAAAAAAAGTCCTTATTTTTCTGTAACAATTGACGTTATCATCAACAGGGTAATGTTTGGTCAGATTTTTTATTCCAACGATGTATGCAAAATGTTCGGCAGTCTCCTTCATATTACCCATATAATTTGTAGAATTCCATAATAAATACAAATAAACTTCACATTCTGAACACTAGACAACCTTACTCACATTGAATTGTGTGAAAGCGAGTGACCTGCCTTATAGGCCACAACATCATGCTGAGTTAAAACACCATTTCCACGGTTTACCCTCTATATGTCACTAACGAACCGCCCTGGCTTTGTACGAATGCAATTTTATCTGCAACTTATTTATACAAACCTTTCTCCTTAGTACTATTTCTATTAGTGAAAAAAAAAAGAATGAAAAAGTGTATATGTGACGCACGACTGGAGTTTACTTCTTACGAACGATAAATAAATAATTTAATAAATATCTACGAACTAACGATCAAATTATCATAACGAATTAATATCAGCGCCATCTATGTTCGAATTATGATACATGATTACCAGTGCCATCTAGTTTTTGCAAGGATGTATTATTACGTAACTAACGCGTAACGCGTTACGTGTGACAATTTTGATTTTACTCCCATAAATTTTTATACTCCGGGCTTATATATGAAAATCGATTCTTAAGGAGTAAACTCCATAAGTTTCTCAAGAAGTGTTCGCCCATAACAAGAATTCTTTTGTCCCTTTCTGAATAGATTTAAATATTAAAAAGATTGGCTGACTTTGTTATAGGTACTGAAGTTAGATACCGTTGTTTAAGGATGTAGGTGCATTCTGACAATGTAAGAATTGACTTACAACTGCCTTCAAGGTATTACTATTACTAATATGCTTATTACTATGATTCTTATATTGCAATAGTAATAACACCATCAGGGGAAGAAGAAAACCAATAGATATAAATCTAATGTTGATAAAAAATTTAAAATGTCTTCTCATAAAAAAGTTCTGAGATTGTCTAACAGTGACACATTCCTTGTGAAAGCTCGGTCACAATTTCTCTTCTAAAAATATAAAATTACATTCTGGAAATGATACTACTCTAAACTACACACGTAACATAGCCAAGGCGGAGTGGGTACATAGGAATGTAATTCGCAAATCACGGTGTTTGGTAGACTTACTAGTTTAGCGTGCATGTATAAATATGTAAATAAATATATCACCAAGATTAAAAGGCTCTCAAAGTAATCACTTATGGGCTTGTGCAATTGGTTAATAAAACATCGAACAGGGACTAAATAATGCATATCTAGACGAGTCAGTCGACTTTGATAAGTTCATTTCCAAATACAGAATCCCTGAGTCAGAACGCTAAGACTCTTAACCAATTGTAATATTATAAATTATAAGTGATTTTTTTTTGTTTATTACGATTCCACGCCTTAACTACTCAATTGATCATAGTGATTTTGTATTCACGTTGTCAGGGGATACAGAAAAAAGGATTACTTTTTAAAAAATGAAACCAAAAACGGCTCAACGGTTTTGGATAAAATTTACCAAATAGATAGTTACTTGCATTACTTAACAAATATTATACTTTTTATCTTGTAAAATGTTAGGTTCCTGATGGATGGTCTGAAAATATAAAAAAGCGCAACTGTCGCTGTGGCGGCGCCACCGTCGTGACAGCAATAAAGATATCAGAATTTTTTTTAGGTATTATATTTTTCTATTTTCATCCCGGTCGAAATCGCGGGTATCAGCTAGTAAACAATGAAAATGTTTTAACGTTTAACTAACTCTCCGTTTCATCCACTATTGGAGAACATTGGCTTGTATTTTATATGATTCTATTCGCTTTCACTGAACATATTAAGAAGAAAACTAATGGCAATCGTTCACCGTGTCACATTGGCTCCATTTTGATTTCACCTACGCATTCGTGCTAATGAACACTCTCCACGAACTGCGAATTTTCCATTTGTGAACGACTACGAGTATGAGAAAATTCATATCTGTATAATATAAACAAAATCGTTGTGTGTTTGTAATGTCCAAATAGCTGATTGTCACTTTACTAAATAGATAACAAAGTATATTATGTAAGTATAGATGCGCTGCCCAAATGACTGCGAAACACAGTGTACTTACAAAAAAAATCATTTTCAAAGTTTTTCTCGTCGAGAATAGAACCCGGGATACCTGGGACAGAGAGTTAGGGCAAGCACCCTGTCCACTCACCCAATGAACTCGTCAACGGCTATATATCAAATATATATGTAGTTATAAATATAATATTGACGAGCCTATTGTTCGAGTGGTTAAGGAGCTTAGCGCTCTAACTGAGAGGTCCCCGATTCGATTCTCGACTGAAAAAATTTGGAAATGAAATTTTCTGGTCGTCTGATGGCAGAAACCACCCTCAGGATGTGTACTGTTGCTATTTCTTCCTGTTTCCTTTCTTTTCCTTTATACATATTAAGGTTTGTAGCGTACTTGCAGCGTCTGTGGCGTTTTTTGTGTTTATAGACGACGGTAGCGACATACCATCAAGTGGACCATCATCAAGTCAACCTGTCTGGCGACCTTTAAACAAGTTTTTTTTTTATATTTATTAACAAAAAAAGTGTAACAACTCTTCTTAAAACATTGTCCAAATATCAATCTGATACGACAAAACTTTTTATTTTACATATTTGTGTCAAAATATTTATTGAAAGACCTGTTGGAAACTGTATTTGGGTTTGTGGATAAATCAATTATATTTAGATGACGAAAACTATCATTTTATTTAAGTACATGAAATCTAATTGTTACAACTTTTGATAATTTGATAAATAGATCACTTAAAATGTGCCTAAATAAAGTGTTAGCACGATAAATTATACTTAGTAACATATCGTCGCTGTCAAACCGATCCAATTTTTTTCTTAAGGCTCAAACAACTCAACTAAATCGTCGGTGGCAACTTATAGCATTATAAAAAGAAATTTAAAAATTATAAATATATGTAATACTAGCTGGTGCCCACGACTTCGTCCGCGTTGAAAAATATTAAGGAGCCTATCCTGTGTCCCGTACTTTCAAATGTTTATCTACCAAGTTTCATGAAAATCGGTTAATTCGTTTCAGAGTTATGGAGGAACATACATACATACAGAAAAAAATTCTAAAAATCGTCAATTTAGTTTCAGTATCATGTATAGAGCATATAAACATGATATCTCTGAAAACAAAGTAACTTACTCCATGACCGACCCTCACAGATTTAATATTAGTATTGATTAATATTAAAATGAGTATTATATTTTTAAAAATGTGTTCATGATCCATAACTAAAAGGAGTATACATCACGAAAGCCACTAGGTGGTCAACATTTTTTTTAAAGAAAGCTATACTGGCCAGTAAGAAATTTCAACGTGCGTTCTACATGCGGTACTACGGATACTTACAACTTGTTTGAATTAAGAACGCCACTTGATTCTTGTACACTTAAAGTCAGTTTTCGCTCAAGTATTTCCTTTTTAACAGTTTTTCTTTATTCATTTAGAGTACATATTTTATAGATTAATTGATATAATAAAATTACCGGTATAATTTTGGATGAAACTTGCAGTTTCTGAACTAAGATATGGGCACTGGATGGTTAGTTTCGCTGATCAGTGAACGCTACTTTTGGATTTAATCGCTTTCTTTTTATCCCAACGTTATCCTTCACAGTATATTCCCATATCTAAATTCCATTAGGTATTGAAATAAACATTGAAAATACTGCACGTTTTGACATTTAATGACTAATTACTTCTTTGCCATTCACCTGTTATCACTAGTCAATTATTGAGCAATTACAAAGCAACACATGAGCTGTTATTCCACACAAGAATACTGTAAGGTAGTGGTTACTGTCGCCAGACGGATTGCCTAGTTTACCGATAACTGAAGAACGTAGCATGACATGCCACTATTATTACTATAATATTTATTTCTGTCCTTAGTACCCCCCACTCTTTCCATATGTAAAAACCGAATCATAATCGGTATACCCATTGCTGGACATATGCTGGACATAGGCCTCCCTCATAGCTCTCCAATAGGACCAGTCAATATGTATAGATACTACTAAATAACTAAGCAAATATAAACTAAAAAACTAAACAAATAATGTATATCGAATTCGAGTCTTTTAGATTTTCTTTTAAACGAGTGCCATTAAAAGTGAAAAATTAAAAATTAATGAAATATTAATTCATAAAATTATGTAACAAGTTTTCATAATGTTATCATTAACATAAAACAGATGTTAAGGGAAAGCGTAGATGTTATCTTAAATTATTTAATAAATTGGAAATCATTAAACGATGATGAACTTTACCGTAGACTTTTAATGGTATTCTCGCTGTATTATATCAATATATAGAATGACTTATTAATTTTGGTACTTTATAATTTCTTAATTTATCAATTCTTAAAAAACATTTTTAGTTTGCGAAAAGGAGGCGATAAATAATTGTGGTAATGGGGACGATAGTTATGAAAATAAGTATGTATATAATTTCTCTTTCATGTTAGTCTTGAAACTAATTATAATGAATCTAGATTTTAGTGCGTTATAATATTCAGCTCGATGTATCCATATTTGTACCATATTTTTTTTTAATAATAAGTATTCAAGTATTCATTTAATATATATTATTATATATGTCTCATCACTTTGCTTACAAAACAAAAACAAAGATTATAAAAGATAGTTCACACGACAATGACCTCGAAAATTGAATTCAAACAAAAAACGTTACAAAATTCACATTAATTGCATGCTCTGCTATTGTAATATTGTGATATAGGAGTGAGCTTGCTTGATAATAATTTTACAATTTTTATTTTTATATAACTATATATCATCATCATCAGGCTGTGTCTCTCCACTGTTGAATGTGGGCCTCTTCCAAGGGTCACCACCATACACGGTTTTCTGATCTTCGCATCCAGCCTCTTCCGGCGAAGCCTTTCAGGTCATCTGTCCACCTGTCCGCAGGGCGTCCCACGTTGCGCTTTCCAATTCGCAGTCTCCATTCGAGAACTCTTCTACCCCATCAGTTATCCGCTCTGAGACTAATGTGACCGGCCCATTGGCACTTCAATTTGCTAACTCTCTTGGTCATTTTAGATCCTATCCACAAAAACCTATCCTTTGTATAAATGTTAGATTCTTGCCTATTCTACAGCTCAAATTTTGTACAGATTTCACTATGAAGAATTCACAAGTACAAGTAATAAGTATAATTAATATAGTTGTACGTTTCTTATTTTTATGTACATTTAAATCTACGCTAAAAAAAATCTGATGCAGTAAACAATAACATTAAAAAATTAAAGTGCTCAGTCGCAGTTGGCTGCTATAAGACTGTTCAGACTAGATTACAACTTGGGTCGTTAGTAAACTCACGCTAATTATGGCGTAAATTCAATGTCGTCTCTATTGATCTTTTGTTCTTGATAATTTAGAAGTAATTTAATATGATACAATCTTAGCTATAAAACAGAGTCATCAACAAGCTGACTGTACTATAAAAATAAACTGGAAAACAAAGCTTCCATAGAAAAATGGAAAGTAAAATGCTCTCCGATCCTTATCATTTACAAACCATTGTTTTCGTGCTCGCGAGATGTGAACTAATTTCTAGGTTAATGCTAGGTTAGATCAATGTGGAATGAAATTACTGCGACTTTTTTAATAAATTATTGTTGTCGTTATTATACCAGACAATTAATTACCTGTACTTTCAACTACAGTATTAAATATTTTAGCATAAAATTGCAAGAAAAACCTACTCCAATAAGGAGAGTTCCACTTCAAGTAAAACTATTTGCAAATTTATCTTTATCTTTAGGAATAACATAAATTGAACCAATCTTAGAGAACAATGTGTGCGGCTACACATTAACATTATGTGTGCATAATGTTGATATTTCTTAGCTCTAGTATCAAGAATGCCGGGCAGCATATAAGTACACAGTGCGCGAGCGCATCCGTGCGGTCATCCTACGCAAGTGGCGCGACCATTGATCCGTGACCACGACATCGGCACCTACCTGCCGCACACACTGACCACTCGCACACACACTTGCCACCGGTGAATGAACCCCCGGAAACGTGCGTACACGCAACTGCTCGTATTAACATAAAATTGTTTCGTTGGTACCAGTTTAATCGTTCGCTTTTGGGCTCACTTTTCTTGTCCGGCCGTCCGTCTCAAGTGGTGGGGTTCGACGCTTAAAACAGACCGTGCTATACAGAGTCACCACACTTTGTGCTAAGCTTTCTGTAGGGGTAGTTATTGCAAGATGAGACGTTACGTCGTTGCCCTACTTTTGCTCGCGTCAGCGCGGGCAATGCCTACTCTGGACAAGGAGGCAAATGATCCGGGATTGGTTGGGAGCGTACTGGGAGTTGTAAAGGAGTGCTCTGGAGGCGACGTCTCCTTGTGTTTAAAGGTCAATATTTGTGAAGTGTTGTGACAAGTGTTAAGTGTTGTGATTAGTGATCTTATTAAGTCTGATGTTTTGGTTGCAGGAGAAGGCATTGTCGTACGTGGAGACTTTATCTTCCGCGCGGGAGATGAGTCTGGCTGATGGTGTGACGCTGGTTGGCACTGGCTCTCCAAGGTCTGGCAGAGCCTTGGAGCCTCTATCAGAAGAACCTAAAGCTCGAGAAGCTCAAGTAGAATCAAGATTAGTTGACTCCGCTGCTGACTTCTTGGAGAACCATGTTATCCAATTCCGTCTGCCATCGTCCACTGTAGAAGGCATGAAGAGATCTCTTGAAGAGGGTAAGTTGTTAACTGCAATCTTAATTTATAATTAAAATAATTATTTCTAAATCTAATTAAGAATTTATTTATATCTGCACAAACCATAAACCTATAACATTCACCTGTTATAAATATTATAGCATTTTATTTTGGCTATTACAAAATATTCTTATCATATTAAATAACTATATGATAAAGTTTTATTAGTAATGTTTATTAATAATGCATAAAAGTTCTAAAACAATAACAATAAAGATAATTCAGCACAACAGTAAACATAAAATATCGAACAGTTTTAAACAACTTTCGCTTTCCGAATAGCATCTGGGTATTATATAATGGACGTGTTGTAGATTATGTAGAATAGAATAAAAAGAAAAGAAATTGTTACGAAAACAAAAAGAAAGAAAAATGGTAAAGTAGCACAACGGCCGGAAACAAAATAAAAGAGAGGAGATGATTTAATACAATTCGTTACACTTAAATTCAATGTTAAGCAAATAGAGCAAAACAAAAAGTTTTGTGGTTTCAATTATATTCTGCGATCACGTTCGTCGTTTATTTTCTTTTATTATCATTTTCGTTTATGACTTTTTGCAAAAGAATCTTAATAGTATAAAAAAAAGTATAAAGTATTGTATAAATTCATTTCCAATTAAATTCACACGATTATTTGAATATTTTCTCTACCACAATAGTTTTTAAATCAGTCCTGCTTTCACTTGATGATTTTAGCACAATCCAACTGAAACTTTCATTTTCCGTTTTAGATCTGTTGTCTAGATTTAGTTTTATAACAAGCTGAGCTGAGCTGAGTATTTATCTATATCGCCATTGCATAATAGATTTGTAACTATAAAGTTCACTAGATAAAAGATTAAGAATATTTTACACTAGCTGTTGCACGCGACTTCGCTCGCGTAACTTTATGTAGTATAACCTATGTTACTCGCTAATAATGTAGATTTCTATAGGTAATAGAATTTTCAAAATCGGTCTAGTAGTTTTTGAGTTTATTCATTACAAACATACAAAAATACAAATATTCTCTCTTTATAATATTAGATAGAAGTATAGATAAGAAACACTGTGATCGATTATTTTAGTAAGGTGCATTCGGGTAATTATATAATATCTCAGATATTTAAGATCCTCAATAATTGAAAGAAGACATTTTACAATTAGGGAAGCTATTAACCATGTTACATGGACTTGACCGCTAAAAGGAAACACGGTACGTGCAGTGGGCGGAAAACTTAGTGTAGGTCGTAAGAGTATGGAAGCAGTAGGTCACTTGTTTACAAGTGTATTCAATGCGAGTTTGGTTTCGTTCAACGGTAAAACCAGTACACGTCTAGAACTTCATTCGCAGTCAAGGATGCGATATACTTAGTTTCATAGACGCATTCTTTATATTGATAACTATCGTGACATACCTTTATGTGAGAGTCTCTATAATATTTTGTTGTCCAGAAATAAGCTTGGTAAATTAAATTACCTATATTTTTATATTGTTACCGAAATCAAAAATTACATCAGTAACATAGTTTTTATTAATATGTTAACTCTCTCAAGGCTAACTTTTACCATACCAATTATTTATAACATCAACCACGAATATTATGATCAAAAACCAAAATCCGCAATTCTCGTTAAGTATGTCATATTCAAAAAGTAATTTCAAATAGTTATAAATCACTATTACTTAGAACCATATCGGAATAAATGACCTAATTTTGGTAATTTAAAAAATACCAAAATTAATTATGACACATATGTAGGCATAATTGGTGAAACACCTGTATTTGGTAATGTTAAGAAAATTATATGCATTACAGAATATATTAAATGCGTATAGAATTTCACCTGAAATAATAAATGCGGTTAACGTTATTGTTAAACACTTATCTATATTCAGGTATCTTGTTATGTTCTTCAATTTAATAGACACACCATGACAAATAACAAATCTTTCTAGTAATTTTATATCTAAAGTTATATTTAAAGTATTATTACGTTGCATACTACAACTTGTGAATTTAACTAATATTTAACAATGAGTCTACATCACCAACTCGAGTTGATTTAAAGTACTTTAATTAAATTTTTAACAGCAGGCAATCTTAGCTGCCTAGTTACCAGCAGCACAAGTAGTTTACCACTAAACCTTGCTTCTTATTTATTATTTTTTGTTCCCAGAAATTTATTATTAAATAATAGTTATGATAAAATTCGAAATTCTGTTGTCATTCATATTCATAACGATCGGAGTCTACGTGATAAATATCAACAATTCACACTTGGCTCGTGAAAGTAGTACTTACATTCCTGTTACGGTCATTAGACGTACCCGGGTCCTTGTCTTAAACTTTCATGGTGGAAACCTGTTTTCTTCATACGGTGGCAGCAAGTCATCGTGAAACCGAGCCATAACCGGCCGCTCCTCGATTCTTCTTTACGGTTTAAAGAAAGTTGATTACCTTTCCAACGGGTCAATTACATTCTCCTCCTTATTGACGCCCTTTGTCGTTTCGTGTACAATCACTGTCTGTAATATATCATCAGTTAACAATGCCTGTCGATATTCTCGCATCAACTACCTACTTAGATACATTTCAAATGTTTTCCTAAACTACAAGCTACCTATAATGACTATTCAATTAATATCTTTATTATTCTTTTCTACATTATATTTTAACAGCCCATTTAATAATGACAATTGGTTATATTAACTCCAAATTGATATCCTTAAATAAGGAGTTATTTTCGATTTCTCCTTTTTTTTATAGATCTTGATAAAATATTCGTGTACTGCGTTAAAGTCTTACGACTAATGTTTACTCCTTAAATATATAATCGTGATTTAATTTGCCGTGCTTTCATAGAAATCAAACAAACTTATAGCCTTTATGTTATTATTAGGATATTAGAAAAAATAGAATATCTTAAAGATGAACCGGATTACGTTTTCTTATAAGGTTCTTGTAAAGAAATCCAAGACAAAGTGATGACATATTTTTTGCTCTCTGTCTATGGATACGGTACAACTTTGTACCAAGTATCAACGCTAATTAAAAGTAAGGTAATGTGTTCTATAGCAATTGAATAGAGGAACAGGATACGAAGACTTACTTATGGCTATGGTACTTATATTTTATACTTTCATTTTATTACTACATTTAAAATGTTTTGTATTTTCTAATTTATTTATTTTTTGAGATATATTATTATGGAAAATATTAACTGATTCTAAATTTACAT
This sequence comes from Synanthedon andrenaeformis, assembly GCA_936446665.2. Taxonomy (NCBI): domain Eukaryota; kingdom Metazoa; phylum Arthropoda; class Insecta; order Lepidoptera; family Sesiidae; genus Synanthedon; species Synanthedon andrenaeformis. The sequence goes on from OW387801.2 coordinate 1,977,824, forward strand.
ACACTTAAAAGGTATAGAGCCTTTCAACTCCTTTTAACATGAAATGGTTAGAATTATTCAAAGGGTGCTACAACCATCTACATTTAATGCGTATAGGTTAGATATGATGCTATAAGATGAGTAATTAACAGGAAGAAGCATTGTCAATCTGTTTTGTCAATAATTTCATATACTTCCAAAATTAAAAGACCGAAAGTTTTTTCTTGTTGAAAGCACTTAATGATTTCTTTTGTTTTATTTGCGTATACTATTTTAAATATATAAATTATATTGAAAACTAGCTGGTGCCCACGACTTCGTCCGCGTTGAAAAATATTAAGTAGCCTATCCTGTGTCCCGTACGTCCAAATGTTTATCTAGCAAGTTTCATGAAAATCAGTTAATTCGTTTCAGAGTTATGGAGGAACATACATACATACATACAGAAAAAAAATCTAAATCTTGTCAATTTAGTTTCAGTATCATGTATAGAGCCTATAAACACGATATCTCTGAAAACAAAGTAACTTACTCCATGAACGACCCTTACAGATTTATTATTAGTATTGATATTATCAAATAGTCCGAATTAAACTTCTTAATTTTATTAAAATTTATTACTTCTGTTATCACGCTTGAGTTGACTGAAATGCTTATTGAATACTTCCTTCACTCACTCACTACATTTGGTTTTGGTTTCTTTTATCAGTAGCCTAAGTTCCATTTGGTATGGCCAATTGGCTTAAAAGTTAAATAACTTAACCTTGATTGAGAGCATGCAAGACATTTTGTACATTTCTTCAAATATTTCCCAAAATACATATTGTAATTAAGGAGATAATTAGATAATAATTATTCTAATTAAGGAGAAATTTTAATAAGCAAGCATTTTTCGCTTCTTAGACAAAGTGGAACCAAAAATCTGTTTCAGTAGTAATTTAAAAATATTCCATTCAAAATAATATACCCTAGTTTTAATTCTTAAACAAATACCACATCTTCATTATTATTCCACTCAGTTATCCAAACATTGCTAAAACACAATACCCACATATCAATTATATTCAGGTCATACACGTAGGAATTTAATGTACCGCAACTACTTTCTTTGGCATAAAAATTTTAAACCAGTCATTTTAGTATGCGTCGCGGATATAATGGAACTGGATAGATGTAGATAGTGTTATCAAAACTTACAAAATTGAGTATTCAACCTTGTAAATCCTGTAATAATCATCATACAATGTTAAATGGATAAAGTAAGCATTTGGTGACAGAGTTCACGTTGCATTTATCATTGCTAGCAATGTTTAGATTTTTTTAATTTCTAGAGGCGCCGGCTTCACTAATAAATTATTTTTATAAAAGAGTTAAGTCTAAACAGATGTCATAATAATGTCAGGATTGAAGGCATTCAATATGATACAAAATAATATGAATGTATATCTTAATTTCAGCTCGTGGAAAGAAAAAGAAGATCAAGCAGCTCCTCCCTCTTTTGGCTATCGCTAAACTGAAGATCACGGCTCTTATCCCCTTGTTCCTCGGAATCATAGCTTTCGCCGCAGCCAAGGCTCTACTACTTGCCAAGGTTTCACTGTTGGTTGCCGGTATCATTGCCCTGAAAAAGCTCTTGGCAAGCAAACACCACGAAACCAGTTACGAGGTTGTAGCTCATCCACACCATGAAGAACATTACGCAAGCAGCGGTCACGGATGGGGAAGATCGGTCAATGACGCGCAAGACCTTGCGTACTCTGGCCACGTGAAATCCGACTGAGCTAAATCTACGTGTTCTCGAAAATACGGAGTGCCGCAAGGGTGTTGTCTGGGACCCTTATTTATTTTAAGTAGTGTCATGTACTCGAGAATGCGGGTAATTAATTTCCAATGATATTATTTATTGTTAATTTTAAGGCGTATTTATTGAACGATTTAATGAGCCGAACGATATTGGATTTGTTTTTGTTTACAATAAAGTTGTTCTACATTTGTATGGTCTGTCCTATATATTTTAAAATCTTATACGGTATCCGTATTTGTTTATTGCATTTTATAATTATTTTTATGATTTATTTTCGATTTAATATCTATAACTTTATTACTATCTAGTCCTCTTTTTCTAAGTCTTTATGTTCAAATAGAATAATAGTAATAATAACTTACAAATAATATTTACGTTTATTTATTACATGTACATTATTTTATTCATTTATTTATTTTTAATTTATATATTATAATATTCATTTTATTTATGTAGAATATATAGTATTTATTTGTGATATTATTTATAATACTTTTCGTTGTGTACAAATTAGTCAATATTAGTTATCTTTAATAGCGTTTATCTTTTTAAATATTTATGTACAAAACATGAAAAGTTCCGCCTCCTAGTAGGTTATTTATAAATAATCGAGTTATATATAATTTTATTATTTTATGTAATTATTTTGAGTCATGTATAAAATATAGATTTTCCAAATGATTCGTACAAATAAAGAACTAAAACTTATTTTATTTTTTTCATTGTCTTCCTGAATTTGTTTTGTAGCAGTTAAGTTATAAGCGTAACATCTTTTAATACTTAATCTTATTAAAGAATTTATTATGTACATAAACAAACATACAAAAATATTATAATATTATATTTAAAAAATAATAATATTTTATTTGAGATATTGTATTGTATATTTTTGAAATAGTGGCCAGTTTCACATATGGGCTTCTTCATGAGTGCCATAAACAAATTCCTGCAAGATCGGCAGCTCACCTGTACAAACTAACCTAACCTAATAAATATATAAACAACTAGCTGACCCGGCAAACGTTGTTTTGCCAAAAAAATTTTTTTGGGGGTATGGAAAATAGATGTTGGCCGATTCTCAGACCTACCCGATAAGCACACAAAATTTCATTAAAATCGGTCCAACCGTTTCGGAGGAGTTTGGCAAAAAACACCGCGACACGAGAATTTTATATATTAGAAGGATATAACGCTGGACCTCCTGTTGCTATAACACTTTGGCTAGGCGTTCGTTTTTTATTTTATTTTAGATGTAACCTCGGGAACAGTCATTTTTTTGATGAAAGGTACCCTATGCCCTTTCTTGTATGCAAATTTTCATGTAGATTGGTTGAGTAGTTAGACAGACAGACATACAGAGTTACTTTCACATTTTATAATATGAAGTATAGAAGTGTGGATTAGTATGAAACACTATGGATAATTTATTAGCATTATTTAACTTTAAAATAATGTTCAATTAAATCACATAGAATGAGTTTGTATAAAATATAATTTTTACGTAGAATTACTAACAGTATAACGTAGAATATTACAAAACAGCAACTATGCGGTTTCTTTGTCAGTTGTCAAAATTCTCACATAATTTTCAATCGAAACCTGTTGTAACTACGAAAATATTAACGATTTTAAGAACCTTGACTAGTGAAAATATATTTAAGTTTGACTTTTTGCATATTTAGTACGAAATAAAATTGTGCGAGACGACTACTAAACCGAAATTTGATCCTATGCAGTAACGAATATTGTTACCAATGGTATTAATTAAGGTACAAGAGCTTGTTCGTTATACTATCTTTCTCTCGTCCTTTGTCCTACATCCCACTTTATCCGTAAACGTTTTATATTCCAGCATCATCGGCAGTGTCACCATGGCCGTTTAAGAGAACTATTGGCGAATTTCCATAATTAGATTCTCACAGTTAAAACTGTGCGTGTTTCCATCATATATTTTTTTTTCAATATGGACCAGAAATGTGCACAATAAAAGGTTGCATGATCAATATTAAAGTAATTGGACATAGCTATCGTGTTTTTATAAAACAATACATAGCGCACAATTAATATAATTTGTCGTTCAATGTTCAAAGACTCCGTGCATCTCTGTTAGAAATAAGAAAAATAGTTGGAATTTTTCTCATAGATTCATCGGAGAATTTCTATTTCATACAAACAATAAGCTATTCTTCGACGAGTTAACTATATAAAATTAATTAATTATCAGCTTATTGTATCTACTGGGAACGATTGAAGATACATATCCAGATTATCACGTGGCAGTGATCGTTGTGAAATTTTTAAATAATGAACAATAAAAATGTGCTTGTACTTTTTAATGTCTCCGTTTCACTATTTAATTATTTACGTATCAAAATCAAATGAAAATCCAATATTTATTCATCAAATAGGTTTTTCTAAGAAAATATTTCGAGTGTCGTTACAAATTTAAATTTTACCAAGGTTTACAATTCGTAAAGTCGGGATACAATTCTTTTTGTCATCTTTAAAATAATAAACATAATAATTTCAATTATTACAATTAATTATATACAAAATCAAAGTACATATAATATAATACTAAACATAAAATATTATGAGCTCACAATCATTTAAATCCAGGCTTTAACAATCAGCTATTTTATAAGATTTATCAAGAGCATTTATTCACTGTTAACAGAGTGTAGTTTAAATGTAAGACTATTTTTTCTAGAATTATACTAATTTAGAATGTAACTTTTTTTAAATTATTTACTTATTCATTTACTAAAAATATTTAATTAGTAAATTAGACTGACTGATATTGAAATGTTGAAGTTAAGTTTCGACCTTGAACTTGTTGGCAAATCAACATTGCGAATATACGTTGCTAAAGTGTATCTGTTAGGCGCTGTGTAAATAAACCTTTGAGAATTTTTTAAGCATCGTCCAAGTTGATTTACTGTCGGTCAATAGTTGAAGTTGTACATTTAAATAACGACTTACCCCTGCTTCGCTTGAGTCTACATAAAACGTATTATAAGCCTGAAAAATGGCGAGAAAAATCGTGTAAGAGTTTTTTTTTCTCAATCTATATAATTTTAAAATCAATGTAAGTGTTGACTCCTGAACCGCTCAAGCGATTTCAATTATGTTTTTACTTACTTATGGAAACAAGGATAAAGGAGGAAGGTTTTCATAGTGTATCCTGGGCACGTCATTAGTTATTTATAAATTTAATTAGAAGTATATTATAATGTGTTGCGTAGGTATACCTTACGAAGAAAATATGCGCAGTCAAATCACGCGATTTGGGACCGGACAACACCCCGAGTGATTGGAGATGTTGCCGGGTGTTGGGAGCACCCCCTCCCACCCCTCCCTAAATCGAAGGGATACGACCAGCATCCCCCAGGAGGTGCCCCTCTATTAAATGGGGGGCATAGCGGGGGAGGACCCTGGTGCTCTAATGCAAGCCTGAGGAATGCGATGCGAGCCTTGACTGCTGAGGAAGACCGCCGCAGGGTTTTTAGTGGGATATATCAGGAGGGAGTGGAGTCCCAAATAACCGCACGGTCTCCCCAGACGGTGTATACCTTACGAAAAGGTATACAAAAAAGGTATACCTTACGAAAAGAATTCTCCTAATGATAATAATTGAAATCTCATAACATGTATGATACATTTTCTTTAGTATAACGCACCTAATTTATGATTATCAATAAACATATTAAGAGTACCTACTTACTTTGGTACTTACTATTCGGTTATTTATTTAGTTATTAGTAAATTTTTATGCAAAGGGTATCTAATGTTGCATCTATCTATTATTTGCAAATAATAACAATTTGTTTTAAAATTAAATTATTTCATTTAAAAAAAACTGTAGAAAGCCATTGTGATAATACTAGAATGATTAATTAATATATTAAAGTACCTAGCTGTTATTTTTTCATGTTACAGTTCTTGAATAGATTTCCTTTAAATAAATCTTATAGAACAATGTTTCCTGGAACATTTAATGTGATTTTAGAGGTTATATCTGTAATGAAAATAACGCAAAACCTAAGATTTAAAATGTTAAAATATTTATTGAAGATTTTATTAGAAATTCAAAGAATAAATTTCATAAAATGCAATTTCTTTTGTACCAACCCCAATAATTAGGTTAAAAAATTTTAAAAAATACTAACCAACTAATAAATAAAATTACAGCTAATAGTAAATAAAATATTAAAATTGTTATACCATAAGATGTGTAACTTCGTATTAAGTAAGAAATAAAAAGGCTTTATTATTATTATTATTATTATTATTGTCGAATGTGTACATTGAAAATATGATTATGGCAAAAAAAAATTCTAATTAATAAGCAGCAGTTACCTTTGAATCCGTCTTACACATGCATAAGATTACGGACCCACACGTGTAGCAGTTACATAAGCAAGAATACTGGGCGTCTTACATGTTTACATGTGTAATACTTTCTTTGTGTGTCACGTGTCGAATATATTAGTGAGACTTTGTGGTGGTAAAAATAAAGTTGAAATTACAATGTAACTTTAAATGCTGTGTAGGTGCGGTTTAAAGAAATGTGACAATGGGACATGGAAAAGGAGAAACGTTTCGGCATTTCTCAAGTTTCTGTTGCGTTGTATGTGTATTGGTTGGAAGCAATAATAACTTTTTTTTATGATTATGAAATTTCAAAAATTAGAAGACGTTCTATGAAAAAGACTAGCTTGTGCCCGCGACTTCGACTTGACTTGAAAATGGAAATAAATGATGACGGTGGTGCCCAATTTTTCATATTTTCAGACACCTCAGAAACATAACATTTTCATATTTTCATATTCCAACGTTAATTCGTGTAATAAACTATCTGTGTTGCAAATTTCATACAAATCTGTTCAGCAGTTTTTGCTTCAAAGAGTAACAAACATACATCCATAAATTCATCCTCACCTCACAAACTTTCAGATTTATGATATTAGTAGGAAGTAGGATTGATCCATTTTTGCAGTTTAAAAAAAATCGGGGAAGAAATTACATCAATAACTAGAAAAACCCTAAACGGATGTGTGTTTTGTGAATTGAAGTTGATTTTACGCAACTTCCGTATATTATCTAATGTTAGGTATTTGACCGGACATTGACTCAATTCGTCGTAACATTAAGTAGAGACCACAGTAGAAACGCCCTGTGAAGTTCCATTGATCTGACGACACGTTTGGTCTAGTGGCTAGTAACCCTAGCTGTTAACCAAACGGTCGCGGGTTCGAATCCCGCTAGGGGCAAATGTTTATGTGAACATTTACCTTTGTACCTGAGTCATGGATGTTTGTATTTATAATATGTATGTATTTACAAAAAAAAAAAGGAATCTATGTATTATATTAACTGTCTGGTATCCATAATATAAGCATCAAGTTGCTTAGTGTGGAACTAGATGGTGCTGTGTGGAATGTGTTATATTATATTATTATATATATATTATATATATTGATCACTTGTTCGCTAGCTCCATTACCTTAAGAGAGTTGGTGATAGTGAATGGATATGGAGGGTCATGGCCAAATATGACATCGCTCAATTTAAAAGAACTTAAGAAACAAACATCAAACAAACAAGAGGGGAAAAGTCAAACAGTGGCGCTTTATCATGATGACGATGGTGATGATTGCGATATTCTGAATCAATATTTTCCAAAAGAAACAATTCAATAATGAAATTGATCTTTAAAAATGATTTTATTCCTATATAAATATAAATTTCCTGTTTGTCCACTAGCTTGCTATCAGGTCTGTCATTAGGCGTGATCAGGTGTACAGTATTAATGATACATCATCGTGTGGCTCCGGAAACCGCAGAAGTGGACACGGTTAGTATAAGATGTAATTGTGTCAATTGAGGAATAAAACATCTCTTAAGACACGGTTTGTGTCCGGCAGTACCGAAATTTACTGTGGCTCTTTACGAATAGATGCCTTTTAAAACGTGTTTCAAGCAGGGTGTTGTTTCGTGTTGGTTCTGTTACGTTGATGCTTAGGTAAGTACAGCAAATCAAATCAAATCAAAATATTTATTTATCAATTAGGTTTCTCACGAAACTCTTATGATCGTTATTATAAATTTAAATTTACTAGGGTTTCGGAAAAAAAGCCAAGATGACGATCCTGAGAAGAAACCCCGAAAGAAACTCAGGATACTATTCTTTTTGTCATCTTTAAAATATGAAAATTACAATTAAGTACACTTAATACAAACATAAAGTTCATATACAATACTAAGCAAAACATAGTATGAGCTCCGGATCCAAGCTCTAAATCCAGGCTTCATTGTCACTTAAATAATCAGTCCTTTCGAGAGGAGTTTGGCTTTAATGACACCTTTAAATTTATTTATAGATAAGGCTCTTATCATCTCAGGCAGTTTATTATAAAACCGTATACATTGACCCATAAAAGAATTACTTATCTTGTGGAGTCGCGTCTTATGTAAATCTAAATTATTTTTGAACCTAGTATTTATATTGTGTACCTACATCACATTTTTTATTAAACTGACTAATATTTTTATGCGCGTAATTAACAGCGAGAGGCCCTATCCTCTGCTCTTTTTGCTATGTCATATCAGGATCAATACCATATTTGTACCTCATGGTTTTAGACATTATGGTAAGTAGATGGTTATAGTAGCCACCTACTATTAGATCAATCGTCAGTCTCACTGTCACCTTTTTATATCATAAAAAAATATTTAACAATATTCAACACTATATTACTTACATAGACATTTTTATTCTCATACATCTTCACATTAAAAAAAAATAAGTACAATAATAGATTAAAAGAATAAATGTTATTTATAAGGTCACTTTTTTATAATAGAAAAACTTACTTGTTGGAGCACCGTTGAACTCTTTAAATCGTAAAGCGTCTCGTCGTCACGTGACTAGGTTTAAATGCATCCAACTAAATCATTGAAATTATGTAAATTATTTTACAGTCTTGTAATTAAAAATAAAAATAATTATACAAGTAAAATATCATATAATTGAAATCATTGAGATCATATTGTAATATGATACTCAAAGCTATCAAAAAAAAAACTATAAAGACTAGCTTGAGTGTACTCAAAGCTAGTTCAAGTTATCTGAAATTGTCAGTATGTGACAAAAATCTACCGTATTTATTATTTAGTATTTTAAAAAAATCTACCAATATAGCGTCATTTTTTTTTTATAATAACTATTAGAACATATTATTGTCGACAAAAACTTTTTTCAGAATTTTTATTTTAGCTTGTTGTTTTACCACATTCTAAATTCCCATTCTAAAAGATTGATATGAAATTTCTAGTTGTAGAAGCTGGACAGGAAACGTGTTAATCTCAAGATGTGTCATGTTAAATTAAAAGCATTGGACATGTTTAACGAATTTCACGTAAAAAGGAACGAGAGTTAATTCATCATACATAATCAATTAGCGACTAATAGACTTAGGAGAAACTTTAACGTTTAAATATTCATCCAGTGCTTAGTGCTTGACGGATTTGTCTTCCGAGACAAGTTTGTGCTTAGAAAATGTTTAAATTGAATAAGCATAGCGTTGACTATGGCCCATACTTATATTTTAATTATTTATATAACCAAAAAACTAAAGTTTAATGCACATAAAGTAACATTGATGTTAAAATCTCTTTTGATAAGTTTTATTGCCCATGAATTGGCCGTTCTACCTTTCTCTACGTACATTTAATATAAAAACTGTCACGATATTACATACTGCTTGTGACGTGCCATAGAAAAGGAACAAATTGAATTTAACATTTTTTTTTTGAGCGTTGAACTTCATTCATTACGATAAATTTTAACTAAAAAAGTAGTAATTATATTAAATACAATTTCTTTTGAATCTCTTTTGTAAGATTTTACATTTCAATTCATTCAATAAATTCGATTATTCGCGTCGCTATAGTGTGCGCAAGCGCATCTTTGGTCGTTCAGCCTTTTCATTCAATGAGAATTATTCTCTGTCATTCGATATTGAATGCACTCTATGCAGATTAGGTAGATTATTCATGTAAGAGGACGCAATTTTGCAGTATAAGTCTTACGAATATCTTGGTGTTGGGTCATCGAGTCAGTGTGGAGACCACTGAAAAACTGCTTGCTGGATATATGCAGAGGACAGAATATGTGTTAGTGCTTAATTAAAAGTCTTATGATAAAAATGATAATGACCATGATTAAGTAAATCCGAGCATATATATGGTTGTTGATTTTAGGACAATCATTGAAGTTTTCAGGGGCACCTAGGAATCAATTACTCGTGTTAAATAAAATATTTTATCGTGTTCATAAAGCTACTATTTTTTTTTTAATTTATGTAATCTAATGTAAACTATTGTGAAAACGAGAAGAATGTATTAAAATTTTACAGAGCATTATTGACTTTAATTGTATTTCTTTGATTTCTAATTTCATATTTCAAATTGATAACACCTTAATACGTGCTAGTAGAATTGAAGGCTTTAACATTTTTGTATTCCTGACTCACAACCGAAGAAAGTTATCGTTACGTAAACGGTAAAGATATTTGTATGCGTCACACGTATCCCTCAGAAGGTAATTTTAAATCAACTAAACGTGTTGGCAAAGGATGCCGGTGCTAACACGATTAGCGACTGTTTATATTCCCTCAGAATCTTAGCTTCTTAGAAACTTTCGCTTGAACGATGGTATGCCTTTAAATAGGTTCATAATTTTAGAGATCCTTCGCAGTTTTTTTTTAATATTATTAAATCAAGGCAGTGCTTGTCCACAATCTCATCTGACACATCACAAGGTCACCTGACGCCTCACCTGATCACCTCACCGGCTGATGGGGCCGAAGGTGGACCACGCTTACCAGTAAATGCACATTAACCCTAGTTTTGAAGACACCGAGGTTGTAGTTTTGAGGAAACACAGACGCAGGCAATGCGTTCCATTCCTTAGCAGTTCGGACAAGGAAGGTGGAACTATAACGCAGTCTGGGTTATTAACTTGTGTATCTATATCTATATCTATATATATGTCTATAGAATAGAAGCGGATAATACCGCTTTTATTCGTTTCTCTGCTAATTTCTTCTAAACCACCTAACGGAATTGGATACGGTTTTCACTAAAGAAAAAAGAGATAAACGAGGAAGATTTGTATACAATTTAGAGCAAACATTACATTCGTGCTTTGCAGAAAGAAAGAGAAAAAAGCCTTGCGAGAACCTTGCGAATGAATGTCTTTATAACAAGCTTCCGTTGCGCTTTATCCCTGAAATTTTACAGGTCCATAAACGACATTAAATCTAATGGGATGTATTTCTATCTTTCACATTACCACACAAAGAAACGCAAAATATAATTAATATTGACTTGAAAATTTGAATGCTAAAAAGATCATTTACGGAACCACAAAGACTAGCACGCGCCTCCCCTACATTTTCTATGGCATACAAATGGTCATATAGATAAAGCAAATTATTTATCAATGGCTTCCTGACAAATGCGATACTGTACTTATGAATGAGATTTTTAGAAAGTTTATTACGAAACAATCGACTGCCTTTGCTTTGTCGTCATCATTGGTAAAACGTCTTTAAAGAAAAATATGTGAGAAAATTCTTAGCAGGCAATGCCAAGATATTGCCGGAATGCGATTAAGTTCATTTTTACATTAAATGCTCTAAGTAATTAAGGTTTTTGTGAAAAAAAAAAAAAAACAACAACTGTCACTACATATAAAAATTTACGAATAAATTCAAAAAAAAAATTGTTAAAATCCAATAGAACTCTGTTGAGTGCTCTGGAATAATCAAGAAAACGGACAAATTTAAATAGCGACATCTATATTTTATTATTTTTTAATTATTTTAATAATTTTAATATTGATTTCTCACCTATATTTTAATTAATTAAATTTGGTGACAGGGTAGATAACAATTCACTTGATGGTATATGCTTGTGCTACAGACTATACAAAATTTATTACTACTTTTAGCGTAATGAAAACACTTGAACCGTGATTATATTCCAGAGTTCTTTTAGAATAAAAAACAAAATAGTTTTGAAAACTATTTTAAGACTGTATTTACAAGTCAAATACTGCATCTGTTTTGTCAGAGTTACCTGATTACTGATTATTTAAACCATTTATATACGATATTAATTTCACAGTTAATTCCTGCTCTCTTGATGAAATTTATAAAAAAATCAAACCTGAAAAATTTCTAGATAGTCTCACTAGAAATAGCTACATCAAAATCCACCATTAACACATGCCTGTCATATATGTCATAAAATATATTGTAGGCACGAGACGTGTTAATGTACCTACTGTACGGAGCTTTGCTTTATTTACATTTCGTCACTCCCCCACTGACAGTTAAGTTATACGTGACTTATGGAAGCCCAAAGGTGGGGACACAAAATAAAACTGTCCGACGTACATGCATCCTCAACAATTTGAAGTAACGCTACCGCAAGTCAAGATGAGAGCGGCTACGATATTTTGTGCTTTACTGGCGGGTGCCTTGGCGATGCCAACCGCTAAAGAAGACGGATCGATGGAGAAGTTTGTATCAGCACTCAGGGATTGCTTGGAAGGCGAAACGATGCTGTGTTTAAAGGTGTGTTTTAAGTGATGTGAACGTGTCAGTGTAGTGGTTTTATTAAAAATAAAAAAAAAGGATTTTCAAGGGAGTATTTAGGATGATTTTTTGTGAAAAAAAATATCACTTAGTCTCGGTTAATGTTTAAAATTTAAATTTTACTAGATATTATCGTGGGAATAGATTGACTTGTGACTAAATATCTATGTGTCAAAACGATTTTAGTAATTTTTTTATTCATTAAAGTTAAATGTTAAGTTGCAGAGTTATATAAAGATTATAAGTTAGACGTTAGAATAAAATTTTAATAAGATATTTGAAAAATACCACTGAGATCAAAAAATGTTGGCATATAGTGCAATTCTTTTAGAATTTCTCCATAATAGGAATTATATTAAATAAAATAAAAAATACTATAAATTCAGTTAAGATTTCGATCATGGAACATTTTTGTAACATGTAAATTAATTGCATTTAAGATTTTTAGTAGGAAAATAAATTAATAAGTCAGCATACAATAAAAATAAATCTACATTTTTACGTTTAACTTTTTACATAAGAATACAACAGGGAATTTGTTATATTTAACTTTATCTTAAATATAAAAAAAATCCCTGTTGTATTCTTAGCACGAGGAAAAGTATTAAATTTTAATAATAGTTTTAAAATTTCAATGAACTAAAATAGTTTCAAATTTTAATATTTTATTACATCTACCAACTTGTGTTTTAATAACGAATAAAATCGTGAAAGAATTTATTTTTACTGAAAATTACAATTTATAGAGTACAGTTTTTATTACAATTCAGTCGTTTAACATAAAAATATTTAGATATTTACAAATTATAGAGATTTTGGTATAATACCTTAAAATATTTCTTTTATGGTAAATAAACTCTTCTTTTCTATTTCAGAAATATTCCAAACTTTTATTCACCAAAAAGAAAATTTTGGTTAAATTATTTATATATTCCTCGCTAAATCCCATTAACATTTAAAGCAAAATACTTGGATTTTATTCCGGTTATTCTTAACAATTAAATTTTGTTAGTACATAATAAAAATAAAACTCTTATTGAATTATTTTTTTCAGGAGAAGGCCCTGAAGTACAGCGAAAATTTGGCCATGTCAAAAGAGCTTAGTGTAGCAGATGGCATAACTTTCTCAAGGACAGGAAACCCACGATCTGCTAGGAGTTATGACCCTCTTCCTGAAGACCCAAAGTCAAGGGAGCTTGCTGTTGAAGAAAGGATAATGGATAATGTGGTGGACTTCTTAGATACTCATGTTGTACAATTGAGGATGCCTAGGTCTTTCATTGAAGATAATTCGGTTGAGGAAGAAGGTAAGAAATATTAATTTCTTTATGTGAAAATATTTTTAACTAGCTGTTGCACGCAATTTAGTCCTACTTTTTAAAATATAGCCTATGTTATTATAACTTTATAAATTTTTTTAAATCGGTCCAGTAGTTTTTGAGTTTATTCTAACAAACAGAAATACAAACATTTTTCCTATATAATATTAGTATATAGATAACGACAGGCAGGATAGTTCATAAGCTTACATAGAATTTATTTTATTATTGAGCTATTATATATTGATTTGTGGTAGTATTGAAAGTCTGATAAATATCATACAGATTTTTTAAATTTTAATAACAATTTAAAAATAATGAAAATAAGAAATCTAAAAGACAATTAGATGAATAATAAATAGATTAGATTTAAAAAAAATTAGTTAAAAATATTCTCAAAATTTTAAACTTTTGTATTTCACACAAAGAATTTCATTTGACACGAAAATTGAAATTTTTTTTTAAAATACTATAGAAATAATGACTTAAAACTGTAATAATTATGAAAATGAGAATCTGTTTAAGGCCTATTTAACTTTAGGCAATAAAAATATAATGAAAATTAAACAGTTGTAAAACTACTAAGAGTGAATTCATTTAAAATTTAAATTAGATAAATATTTCGAATGACCTGCATTCTACATATGTATTTTGAGAAAATCTAGAATATATAAAATAGGAATTCTATTTATATGTATTAGACGTTTAATGCTAATGCAGAAGTTTTACTTGTGATCTTAATTCTAAGATGTCAGGTGAATCTCAATAAAAAAAAACTATAATTATAGCAAAATAACGTTATTTAATTAGTTATTTTTAATTAGTGCTTTTAAATTTACTTAAACTGGTAAAAAACCTTTTCAGTTATTTCACAATTTTTTTATATCTACGATTTATATTTGTACATAATTTTTTTTTAATTCTTTTTTTATATTTTGGGACATATAAAAGTTAACAGACAAGAAATTCTCACTAAAAAATCTCTTATGAATAAATCCATATTAAATTTCCTTTGTACTGGACAGCCATTCAATATTTGACGTCGTCTAGTTTCAAGTGATAATGAATCATCAAGATTTCAAAACTCATTACTAAAAGACACTTTCTACAGCTCGTTACTTTTATTTGTTTCAAGCTCTCCTTAATTGTAATTTAAGAGTGAATTAACACATCTAAATTATTTAAAAATTTAATAGTAATATGTTAATTATAACGGTGCGACACTATTAATCTTATTCGCACGTATGTTTACAATTACCAACATAGAAACTATTGTGTTTAGAGCAAACACAGAAAAAAAACTGTGCTAGAAACCTTGATCGGATTCTTTATTTGCTAATTCTCACGGTACGACACTGTGTTTGCAATTGGAAAACGGTTTCCGATGTGTAGATCAACATCGAAGACTACAACCGGTTTCAAAGATACCTAATTTATTCTCACCTGACAAATAGTGACGCTAATAAACTTGTAGATAACTTTTTAGACATTTGTCTAACATGTATTGTCTCTTCCGTGTTGAAAAGGCTTTCTTATATTGTTCGACATTGTTTTTTATTTCTTTTGTTTCTTCTTTGTTACTTTTTAAGCCTAGTACTTCTTTGTATTTGCTACACATTGACAGTTGTTTTATAATTTTGTCTATAATACTTTTACTTTCTAAGTGTGCAAAATTTTTACATCTTTCATTTGTTACCGTTAGTCTTATTCCTTCTATTCCTTCTTCTTTTGCAGGATGACTATCTTTAAACAGTTTATTGTTATAAACTAGATTCTGGTGTTTTACTTATTTTATTTGACTATTAACTAAAACTATTTCAGTTTCTTAAACTATATTAATAATTACATTATCAAGAGTTTTTCTAAAGAGGCGCAACTAAAGATTTTCCTTAAAGGCTCATTCAGTTTATTGAAACTCATACCCAAATTTTTATTTTAAATTTTCAGGACGTGGCAAGAAGAAGAAGAAGTTGAAGAAGCTGCTCCCAATTCTTGCTCTCCTCAAATTGAAGTTGGCTGCCCTAGTACCTTTGTTCCTCGGTATTATAGCCTTCGCTGTTTTCAAAGCTTATCTCTTAGGCAAGATCGCTTTCATAGCTGCTGCGTTTGGATCTCTAAAGAAATTACTCGAATCTAAGAAAAGCAGTGGATGGGCTGAACCAGCACATGAAGAACATGGCTGGGAAAGTAGCGGCGGTGGGTGGGGTAGGTCTCAAGATGCTCAGAATCTAGCATATGCGGCTCATGCCAAGCAAGCATAATATTAAGTAATAGTCGTTGAAGCATTTGGTACTAAATTACGAGAACGTTTACTCAAATGTGTAAATTTGTTATTTTGCGATTAAACTTTGCAATGAAAGAAATTTCGCTACTTGTACAATAAAAACTTCGACGAATAGAATTAGTGATATTGTTATATCTTCTTCTACAACAATTACTTCATTATTTATTGTGAAAAGATTTGACAGATGACCACCGCTAATGATCAATTTTAAATTATTGTCGTGTGTTTGTTCGTTTTCTGTGATTTGAATGAATGTTACTTTAATTAATTTCAGTATTTTTATTATATATTTTTTATATTATTGTATTGTTCTTTTAAATTGAGACTGATCGTTTTAATTTGATTTATTTTATTTTATGAGCCTTATTTTACATGTGTATACGATTATGTAAGTAGTATAATCAATAATTTATGTACGTTTATATATTTTATCTCTTCTTAAAGAAGATTGTGAGTGGCATCTAGTATACCTACATTTTTTTACCAAATATTTTAAGTTTTCAGTTCCAAAGATAAATTTATCTTTTAGTATTCCTTAATATTTTTATTATTATTTTTTTATAAGTTATGGCGTGAAAGGATAAGAATGTGTTTTGTGTCATCTATTTATTGCATCGAATTTATTTATGGAAAGATCATTTTTAATGAGGATTGTCGTCAATGTTAATAATTATATTTTACGATGGATCCATGTAAAAATAATAATAAAGAATGTTATTTATATATTGTTTTATTGTTAATTTTTGCAAGCCACTACTCTAGGAATAGGTGTCTCACATACTCGTAGCAGTTCGATCTTATACGTGACTTACGGATTCAATAAAGAATAAATCGATTCCAATTTTAACTTGTAATGGAAGAGACATGAAATTTGAAAGTTAGGATTGCTTAGATGAATACTCATAATACTTTGAAATAAATAAATGAAATTGTCATTTATCGTAACATTAAAATCTATGAAATTTCACCTCCAGGAAACCTTTGCCAAATATAATTTATAAACTATTTACATTTAAAGATGACTTTAAAATCTTACATTTAGTAATCTAGACTTTATTTTAGAACTAGGCATTCAATTTTTCCAATGGTTATTGCGAACTGACTAACTTACTGACCTTAACTAAAAGATTAATTACCTACATACATATTCAATTAAAGTGATAAAAATCTAAATATCTATATATCTGTAGGTATAAATAAAAGTCAATCGCTAAATGTTTTGCTTAACGCAAAAAATTTTTTTTTTCTTCAATATTGAAGTCCGAGGCAGGTTTTTATGAAAAGAAAAATTACTCGGAAAGTTGCATCGTTGCGAAGCCTTTACGATCTAAAATTATCTTAAAAAACACATGGCTCAATGCCAAAGAATCTGCGAAGAAGGTGTTTCTTTACTGATAAACGGTAATTCGAGATGTAAGAGGCTAAGGCTATTTCACTTGTTAAGTGGGTACACTTAAAGAAAATGGGAACGCGATGAATATTGTAAATATTTATCTAGCGTCTTTCTGTGAAATGTTTTACTACCGGATATTATGAGAATGTGAAATGTTAAGAACTGTGTAAGGTGGGAATTTGAATTTATTTCAAAGTTTATATATGTAAGCACTCAAGTATTTTATAAATAAGAAAAAAAAAACATCTTAGGAATTTACCACTTTTTCAGTAACACCGTGGTAGTTAAGATTAGTAGTGTGTGATCCAGTGCGTTAGCAAAGGATGAGAGTACTTTCCTATTTATATCTAGTGCCTTATCTCTTATCCCATTATACTTCCCCATTCTGTAGACATTACCTATTAGCACGAAGCATTTTGCGTCTTCTTTTATTATGCGCACAGCGAGGGACTGCAATTCTCTCCCGTCTTCAGTGTTCCCTGAAATTTACAACTTAGGACTCTTTAAGAACAGAGAGAATAGGCTATTGACGGGCAAGCGAACTCCATCTTCACTTGCCATCAGGTGTGATTGAGGTCAATGGCTTTCCCGTATACAAATATTTTAAAAAAATCCTTCAATTCTAGATGATCCTTCTAATTTTGGGGCTTCTTTCTAAAAGGGGTGCCCTGATTGGCCACCATCCCATCCCATCGTACGATTTTGATTTCGTTTTACGCATACAATGACTACTCAACACACAATGGTGGCGGACCGCGAGAAGCAAGTGTATACTATATATTTTTAGAACTTGTCGTAAATGTAAATTGAAAAAAAAAAAAAAAAAAAAAAAAAAAAAAAAAAAAAAAAAAAAAAAAAAAAAAAAATGGCCATCGCACGATCGTGGCTAATTAGGACTTAGTCTTGGTTTCACATTTTTATCTTTTTATACAAATAATATAAACAATATGTTATATAGAAATAATGCAATAAATAAAAATACAGAAATTTCCAGTAAATTTTCACAGCTAAGTGAAAACTTGGAAATTTACTTGACATGTTGCAATATTGTGTGAAACATTTTTCCTACTGGCAATACTTTCGCAGATGCGTCATTTTGAATATCACTAAAACCTTAATATTTTTTTGTTGATTATTGCAAATTTTTTTTTTTGTAAACTTATAAAAGTTAGTATTTTATTGATACCTTTCTATCAGGCAGTTAATTAAGTGAACCCGTCTTGATATATCAAGAAATATTACGCAACACGAAACATGCAGGAATAACTTGTATCAAAATCTCTCTTCAAAATCTTCTCTTCAAAATTACAAGTGACAACCGCATAGCACCGATTGTAATAAATGTTGAGGTGTGGTCACATTGAGAGCAGAGCGCACAGCGGTAAAATTAAAATGGTTTTAAAAACATCAAAACAGAGCCTTCTACTTGATGAAAACTTTTTTCTATCTTATAGTATTTATAAACTCTGATATTGTCTTGTAGTTGTTTAATTTATGTTAGAACACACTGCATACACTCGGGGAATTTCAAAGAAGCGGTTGCGTACACATGTAACATTGTCCCTCGCCTTATCAACAGCGTTTATAATAAAGGATCTGGCTGTAGTCCTGTGAGGAAGTTCGCTTATGGAGATTTTTTTTTCGGGAAAGTTTAGTAGGAGTCTTAGCAAGTATTTTAGATTAGCGTGGATATCCGTTACCTAGTACATTTTGCAGTTATGAAGTCATAAATTTTTTGAATAAAAAAAATGAAAGGGCTTCATGAACTGATTCCAAAATCAGACCACACCATTACATTTCAGCCAGTGGTTTTGTAAAAAAAAAACCATTTTCAGAACACACTGAGTTTGCGGTCTTTCTGACAGGAAATGACTAGGTAAAGGATTTTTCTTAAATATACACCGAATGACTGGTTACATATTTATATCCAACGTATAGAAAGGAATTTGGAAAATATTAATGCGTACTGTTTAAAAAATATGTGCTCCAACATGTGCTCCATGGCGGTGACTATATCACGTTTTTCAATATCAATCATCAATCAATTTAATCATGAATTAATTGTCATTTGTTGAGAGTTATCTAATATTCAGTATATTCACTATTATACACCCGCTTGCATTGAAACCATTCAAGCGGAAATCCGCGAGCCATGTCGATATTTGACTGCAGGTGTATGCCGATGCCACTAGGTGCGGTCTGCCGCGAAAGTTCCTATGTTAACATGCCACACCCATGGGGACCATGCGATACTGTACACACGAGATGAATATTTAATTTTTTTAACGCAAGCATATATCCTGCCGATTGTAGTAAGATAAAGGATAAAGACTAAGGATAAAAAGTATTATATAATCGACAGCAATTGTGTGATAATTCATGTAATCAACACAATTGAGGTTTGCAAGGATATTTATGTAGATATTACGAAGATACGGACGAACGTTGGATTGAATATTTTTTCATTCTTTACCTAAAGTTCAAACAACCTAGATAAAATCATAAATAAAACGTTGAGAGATTCATTCTTTAGTATTGAAAGCTAATGAGTAAAAAAGTATGTAAGATGTTTGTTTATTCTTAGAAGGTTAAATGTGGAACTCTTTAAAATATTTCTACTGCTAGACGACTTCAAACAGCAAGAAGTTAGCTATCTTGTTTAAGCTTATGCATTATCTCAACGATGCGTTTTCACAAGTTTTATATTTGATTGTTTGTAACCGAAATTACAATAACAATCTTTCATTAAACTAGAACACTTAACTTTAGTTATTAAATATAATATCATTTTTACGAAATATAAAAAAAAATCAATTATAATATTAAACTAATATATTAGAGCTGTGTCAATCGTGAACGATTCGATCATTTGACCCGGGTCGCGTAAAAGTATTGATGATTGCAATCATTCGTTTTGAATGATCCGGTTCAACCAATCGCTAAAAAATGTTGGTATCGTTTTGATCTATGATCATCTATGATTGGTTACACAATCATGATTGCAAATAAAACAAAACAAAATGAATAAACTTACCAACTCAATGAATCACAGAAGCTCATGCACGCTCACAGAATAATATGTTCAGATAATATTAGTCCATACACACTAAAACACATTCACACAATATATTATAATTATTTTTTTCAAAAGTTTTTAATGTTGATGACAGTTTTTAATGTTTTAACTATATTAAAATTAATAAAGTTCAAAAGTTTTTAATGTCTATTTAGGAACCATGGAGTAAAAGAAATTTTTTTTTTTTATATATTTAAGTAACTATAAATTTGAATTTAAAAATAAGCATTCCTCTGCTTTTTTTGGCTTCAAACTGCTTCTCTTGGTATTGATAGTCATGCCAGCTTTGGAAAAAATTCGTTCGCACGTACGTGATAAACTGTTGACCGACGATCGATAATCCACAATCGGTACAAGTGAAATGAACACAAACGAAACGGATCGTCGTAACGACCCACTCCGGCGGCAAAATGAACGATCGATCGAAATGACCCGGGTCGTAGCACTAATCAATACTTGAACGATCGAATCACTGAGAATGAACGATTGACACAGGACTATAATATATTAAATTTAATATTAATAATCGTCCAGTGTGTACGCGCTTGCGGCTTACACTAAAGTACCGTTGATTTCAAGGTCGCCGTTCTCGATCGAAACCTGACTCATCCCCGGCCACTTTCATCTCAATGGAATGTCAGATTTTCGTGAGAACACTACCTGAAGTTAGGTAACATCTGTCAATGTAAGCGATGATTTGATATAATACCTTCTTATTTCCAGTTTTTTTTCCTGTGGATGTTGCAAGCCTTTTAAATGAAGCGTCCTTCCAGCGGACAGATCCACAGGAAGTAATCAAGTGTACGAAATTATTATTGGTAACTATGTCATCGCTTGTATATTTTATTGGAACAGATCCAGGAGGTTCCTAACTCCCTTCTCTTAAATGACAATTTTCGACGTGAAATCCGACACTTGCTATAAATATCTTGCTATATAATCTTCACCCAACTTTTCTCTTTCCAGCGATTTTGCTCAACTTGCAGCGACATCAGCTGAAGCAGATCGTATCGCTCATGTCTAAGAATTTGACTTAAACTTTTCGCCTTTTCACAGTGAGTATAAGGTTGTATTTTTAGCATATTATTTGGTTTGTTTTATATAAAGGTCGACAACAGAAGACTATACACTTAATTGTTGGTGATTACCGTCGTCGCCTATAAACAAAGGCAACGCCACAAGTGCACAGCCGACGTTGATAGGATGAAGAATAAGTAATAAAAAAGGGTTATTATTCTTACATATCTTACTCACTCAAACATGATAGAGATTTTAGGGATATTTTACGGTGGTCTTATGAAAACAGTAATGAGTCTATCGTTACTGTCTCCACAATTATATTACTGCCTTTATAATTGCGAAAACTGCGGAAAGCAATATGTCAATGTGTCTTGTCTAAATGAGACTACAACAGTGCTCAAAAAGATAGCAAATCATCAAAGACTAAATGTAAGTGCATACAGAAACCGATTTGCGGATTCGCGAGGAAAAAATCAGGCAAGTACTTTCACTTGCGAGGTGCAGTAATATTACATCAACACTTACCTACTTGTTACATCGAACATGAATACTTGACCAAAATTATTCAATCATTACCTACTAGGTCAATGGCGAGTATGCACTAGATTTTATTTTAAATTTATATCCGCTTCATGAAGGTGTTAATTTATGGCAAAAAAAAGTAAACTGTACTAACGTATATCATCAACATTTTTTCTAAGAAGATTATTAGTGGAGTGCATTTTGAAGACTATATACATACAAGCTATAATTAAAATTATAAACAAACCCCTAACTTTCTATTGAGCCCAAACACGCTATCTGCTGTAAGTTGCTGAGGAGTTAGGTAACCTGAAGACTAACTGATGCTGCAGTATCAGGCCAAGGTTACCATATCATGGAAATACCACCGAAGTAACAGTATATCAAATTTCGCATAAATCTAACTAGTGGAAATTAATGAAATCCCTTCATCAACTAGGAAATGGACTAATGGACAAACGTCTGAACAGTTCTTCATAAAGTATAACTAAGAACGATCATGTTGACTTTCGAACAAAAAACCGGATCATATCTGTTATCAGTTTAGGGGCTATGCTTCCACAGATAGACAGACGCAGATCCAGCCCGTTTTTACGTCGGGCGTCAGGCGTTAAAAAGCAAATTTATTCGCGATTAAGGCGATTAAGACAATTATGCATGTACTAGGTTTAGGATAGAAAGAAAGAAAGAAAGAAAGAAAGAATTGTATTCACTGCACGCAACACAAAGACACAAAAATCTGAAGCAGAAATGAATAAAAAACAGATAAAAGATGTGTGCGTCCGCGCAGCAGTGCAGCACCTGCAGATGATTTTCAGCCAGCACCGTTCTAATTATATGAAAGTTATGAAATCTAACAGGATGAGAGAATTCATAACTTACAGTTACATATTACTAGCCAATCACATATTAATACAATGTTAAAGACTTATTATGACTATTAAGTTGCATCACTAGATGCCTTTACGACTATTTAAGTTACTCTTATTAGTCAAATCATATAGCTTTTATATTTTAAGTGGTGTTTCTTATAAGTTTTATATATATGTTTAATATGTTATACGTTTGTTTTACGTGTTTATGCGAAATACGTAGCTACCCAGTACTAAAGAGAGCTCATGTGAAATGGGATAAAAAATAGTGTTCAATAAGATAACTGTAATTCATTTACTCATTTCTGATAATCATTTATTCTATTTTGACTGGGTTATTAACTGCGGAAGATAGTGTAACCTAGTCACTCAAAATAAACAATTTTAACAAAAAATAAATAAAAAAAATAACTATATATTTTTAACGTGAAACTGTTGAATGATAATGCGTTGAACTTTTGTAAAGCACGCATCAGTACTGAGACAGAAAGTTCGTTTCGGGGTCAATAGATAGCGAAGCTTTCCGGTTTGGGTATCGTAAAACTTGACCTCGAAAATGTAAGAATTAAAAAAAATAGCTACATTTCAAATTAGGATGCACTCATGCAAGAGTAGACAAAGAATTTCACTTTTTAATTTCTATAACAATTTTTAATTAAATTTTAAAAATTATAAAAAAAATTCTATTAGGTTTTGTCGAGAAATTTGATTTAGGGAATTTTCACTGGAGGTCCGGTGTGCGCACGTAATTTAAACAATCACACTTTTTCTTTCGTTTCATTTGCACTTAACAAACGTCGGCGTAAGATCTCCGTAAACGTATAGATGTCGTAAACGCTTCGCTTTCTAACATTCAATATTTATTTTTCCACTTATCTTTACGTAGCTCAAACGACATTCAGCCCATCAGTTAGCAGGCGACGTCAAACAGTACATACGTCATATACTGTAAAGTGTAGTGGGGGTCAAAGGATATAATCCATCACATTTTTTGGGAAAACATCATAGCACGCCAGACACCGGCTGTCACTGCACAAGTATTGAGAAAACAAAAGGAAAATGTGGAGAAAATTTGTCTTTCTTGCCATTTTGGCGACAGTGAATTCTAGTCCGGTACAAGAAAACGAAATTGCGGAAAATATCGTCGGTGTCGTATCAGAGTGCATTGATAATGACACGTCATTATGTCTAAAGGTGAATAGTGATGTGCTAAAAATAGTGTAAACAGTGAATTTTTTTTGGAAACTGAAAGTGTCAGAAAATCCCGTATTTTTGTTTCGTCACAAAATCTACCAACGTGCGGGAATTTAAAACGCTCAATTAAAAATTAAAAACTTCATTTAAAAAATATTACACAGTTCTACTTTTAAAACAATAAATTATTCAACTATTAAAAAAAATTTCAAATAAGCATTTGTGTAATTAAGCACATAAAATTGTTTTTATTTATAAATTTTACTTCTGTCAGATTTATTTACAAAAAAACTAATACATTACACAAAACTTCATAAAAAATAACATGACAAATATTAACCGCTTATAAAAAGATATTCAAACAAAATTTATATTTAAAAAAAAAAACAGCTCTTTTTTAATTAAAAAAGATATATCCAAAAAGACCGTTATAAAAAGAGACATTATAAAATATAACTTTTCTAAATAAGTGAACATAACACAGTTATGTATTTTAGGTAAACTAAATCTAACAACAGTCATGTCATAAGAAATTAATATTGAAATATTGTTGCAGGAAAAAGCACTCAAATTCACTGAAAAACTAGCTATCCTGAAGGATATAAACGTCTTTGAAGGCATGTCCTTAATCAACACAGGATCAGCTAGATCTGCTCGCAGTTTTGAACCATTAGCAGAAGACCCGAAGACAAGAGAAGCTCAGATCGAAGAGAGGATTGCTACAAATGTTGGAGACTTCTTAGACGATCACGTACTGCAGTTACGTTTGTCTGACAATTCAGAAGCTGAAAGTAGAGCTTTAGACGAAGAAGGTAATTAATTTAAACATTATTCCATTCCATCGGAAAACACAATTCCATCGGGTAATGACTATTATACATTACTAGATGTTGCACGCAACTTTACCCGCGTTATATTATAAAATATAGCCTATGTTATTTGCTGATAATGTAGCTTTCCATAGGTAAAAGAATTTTTAAAATCGGTCCAGTAGTTTTGGAGTTTATTCATTACAAACATACAAAATCTTATCTCTTTATAGTTTTAGATAGATTAAAATATTTAGGTACTACCGAATATTTTAACAATGAAATTTTAAGTGAGATCAGTATTTTATTCTAAGTTCACTCTAAGAGTTACTATTTACTTTAAAGTGTCGGAAAACTCGAAAGAAAATAGAATTATTTAAATTTAAACATTTTGATTTGTATTTTACTAATTGCGCGCGTCTATTAACTAGTCTAGATTAAACTGATTTATTTTATTACAGACTTATTAAACCGACTAACTAAGTAAAAAATTAAACTTATTTCTTAAAGTTATTAACAAAATCTATGATATATACAAAAGTATAAAATTCGATGTGTGTTTGTATATCTACGTATGTTTCCTATAGACTCCAAAACCGCTGAACCGATTTTGATAAAACTTTCAGACAATGTTCAGATTAGTGTAGCGGGTGTTCCTGTGAAGTTTGGTAGCGATCGGGCGAAGTCGCGGGCACCTACTAGTACATAATAAACTAACAAAAGGTTTTTTTTAAATTCAGTCACAGATTACGTAATGACTTAAATCTTAAAATGGAATTTTATGATAACACATTTGAACTAAGTAATAATCTTGTTATTCTTTTGTTTGAAATCTTTCTAATTAACTTTATAGCATTTAATTAATTAAATGCCCCGATTGTCTGAAAGTTTCATTAAAATCGGTTTAGCGGTTTTGAAGTCTATAGGAGACATACATACACACATCGTCTTATTTTAAGATTTCAAGTAGCATTCGTCAATTATGCATATAACTACATAGATTATAATATTAAAATATTTATTAAAAATGGCGACCTGCTCTCGCCCAATGTGCAATTTTTATATGTACATAAAAATCTTCCCGTTTTTCCCTCTTTCCATACATGAAAACCGAATTAAAATCGGTCTACCCATTCTTGAGTTTTGGAAGTATACAAAATATGTTTAAATATATTTTATTAAATTAAAAAAAAATTGTGAAAATTTAAAGTTTAACGTTCCCCAGGGTACTAGCTCTCGCATTCTTCCGTATATCACAATAGGTTGAAAGCTTTTGTCCAAACTATTTATTGGTATCCTCCCTTCGCCATTACCTTAAGTATACAGCGCCTCCGAGAACTTTCTCTTGTACATACATCCGTCAAACTGAGACGACCTTTGGTTTAACATGCCATTAACATTGTTGTTACTTCAAATCGAAAGCTTAACTTAATCATTCAATATTCAAATACTTCTTCAAAAATTTGAAGAATCTCCAAAACATTTTCAAAACGGGAACATTCCTTTTTTTTCTGTATGAAAGGTACCTTATGTCATTTTCTGTAACCCCCGACAACGTGTAAGAAAAATTTCATGAAGATCGGCTCAATAGATATTAAGGAGTGAAAGCGTAACAAACAAACAATATTAGATTGGATATTTTGTTCCAATGCTGGGCACAGGCCTGGAGAAGTAGGAGCACACAATACAATAATAGTACAGTAGGAGGCAGCTATAGTCCACTATAATATTATCACATGTGTTGGCAATATCGAAGTATCGAAGTATCAAAGTAATCGAAGATTAGCGTAGCGTTTCATTAGACCATTATCATCAACATTATTTTTAATTTACACATGAATTCGAAAAATACTAAGATCTTTAAAGCCGACCGGGATTCGAAACAACGACTATAGATTCGGCAACCGAGTGTTTGACCTACCCAAATTTTGGTATTGTGGCCCAATACCAAAAATGCCACTGCTAAATCATTAATACTACCATAATTATCATCGTTATCATCATCATTCTCATCATCATCATCATCAGACTGTGTTTCTTCACTTTTAGATATAGGCCTCACCCAAGGCTTGCTACCACACAAGTCTTTCACTCTTCGCATCTAGCCGCAATAGTATACTTTTCTTTCTTTGCCTTTTCAGCACGTGGCAAGAAGAAGAAGAAGATCAAGCAACTTCTTCCCATCCTGTTACTGCTTAAGTTGAAGCTCGCAGCTCTAGTTCCGTTATTCCTCGGAATCATAGCTTTCGTTGCTGTCAAGGCGGTGTTCCTAGGCAAGATCGCTTTTGCCATGAACGCATTCACTTTGATAAGAAAACTGCTGTCTAAGAACAACCATTCAGGGTCTGTGGTTAGCTATTCGCCTCATCATCACGATGAACACCCAGGTTACTCGTACGAGCCAGCCCAAGGAGGCTGGGGCAGGAAGGCAGTGGACGCACAAAGCATCGCCTACTCCGCACAATTGTGATCTGAAGACTCCCGAATGAATGTTTTTCTCTGTGAATGTGTTATTTATTTCTGTTTGAGTTCGAAGTTGCCATGTACAAGTACCTCAATGTTTAATTTATTTAATAAAATATTTATTACAAAATATTTAAACGAGTATTATTTAAATCTTATTTGACAAATTTTAACT
Organism: Synanthedon andrenaeformis; assembly: GCA_936446665.2. Taxonomy (NCBI): domain Eukaryota; kingdom Metazoa; phylum Arthropoda; class Insecta; order Lepidoptera; family Sesiidae; genus Synanthedon; species Synanthedon andrenaeformis. Next base: position 2,005,401 of record OW387801.2, read on the forward strand.
ATGATTTTTTTTTGTATTTTTTGCACTTTTGATTAAACAAGAAATGGGGGTTAATAACCGACACACAGAGTAAGTAAATAGGTGAAAAATGACAATGAATGCAAGTATGATACTTACATAATATAAAAATTTACGCCCTTTTATTGTGTCTTACCTATTTTGATATAAACAAATACGCTTTATATTATAGTGTGATCTTAACTCCTCAAACTACCCGCTGATTCGAAGGAAAAAATGTCTAGTAGCTAGACTATTTAAACAACAAAGTTTTAACAATTATAAAAAAGTATAAAATGTAGCAACTTGTCAATAATACTTCAAATAATACGATGCACAGGTATATTATAGAAAATAGTTCTCCACTCAAATTGAATAGATCGAATTAATCAATCAAATGAGTAATTTTTTAACCAATAAGACACAAAACAACACACGTGCTGTTATTTCACGATGGGATTCTGTACGGGAGTGGTTACTGCCGCCAGATGGACTGCCGAAACGCAGCGTGCCCTGCCACTACTACAAGCAGTGCGCAAAATGAGACTTATAATTGAAAAAAAAAAAAAGTTTAAAAAAGATTGGACACCTCTCGCATGAACCAATCACTTCTAAAATAATCATAGTATGTTCAGAAAATTAATATTCATTAACAGTATAATATTGGTGTCACACACTGCACGGCGTCTTCTATTTCGATTTCCTGTTATTACTATAAAATGTTAATTCGTTCAAACATTGGAGTGGGGGGCGTCCGAATAAAAAACTCTTGACCTATCAACTTGATCACAGTTTATTCTCTGACGGTAAAGCACGTGTAGGTTACAAAGATGAAGCTTTTCGCGCTTTTAAGTTTAGTGGCGTTAGCTCAATCGGTTCCCATTGACAAGGAAGATTCGATGCTGCGCTTAGTAGTTGGAAATTTCGTCAATTGTATGAACAGTGATTTAAGTTTGTGCTTGAAGGTAAAGTGTTGTGTTCATCTTATTATAATACGTGTTCAATAGGTGTCAAGTGAAAGTGATGTTTGTCGACTTAAGCTTAAGTGGATTTTTTTAAACAAATATGAAACTTATATTAAAAAACAATATTTAAAAACAAAAGTGATTGTTAATATTTTTTTTAGTAAAGCAAATTAAAACATTCAAATTAAATCAGTAAATTAAAAATTAATTTGTATAATCTAATTGAAAAATAAGCGCTATATAAGATTTTCTTTTGTGTTTGAACAAATAGTGTTTGTACAAAAACCTCTAAATATTTTTTAGAGGAGCAAATTAAAAGAGTCAAATTAAAAATTAATCTAAAATATGTAATGCAAAGTAAATAAACAATTTTAAAAACAATTATAGGATGCAAACAATTTATTGGTGTTTACCAATAAATTATGTGTTAATTTAAAATTCCAGATTATTTTAATAAATAAAAAACTGTTTTAAATGACAATTAATAATTTTAACTAATAAATTATTATCAAAATATAATTTATAATGTAAGTTTCTATAGCCAAAGTAAGCAAACACCAAATTTTCTCAGCTGCATAAATATATACGTATTACTTAAAAAAAAAACTGTATTTTGTAAAATAAAAAATACTTATTATTAAAAATACAAATTAAAAATACAAAAGAACAATAAAATATTAATTTCCAATCTTAGCCGAACTTCACTGAGAACATATAACTAGTTCTTTAGCTTAAATTCCAAAAAAAAAAACATAAAAATAATTTTATGAATACTTTATCTTAAATTATTAGATAAAGAAATGCAAATATCCGCAAACTTTTTTTTTAAATGGGTTTAAAAAAGGACTGAATATTTTTAAAATGGCTCAATGGTTCACTGATTAAAAATGCTACTTGTAATTATTTTAATATTAGTTAAATTGTTAGTAAAACTGTTAGTTAAATTGTTCAATATTTTGTTCCCAGGAAAACGCTCTCAAAGCAACCGAGAGGCTCGGTACCGTTCGACAGCTCAAACTTATTGACGGAGTTACTATTATTAATAATGGACAGCGAAAGGCTAGGAGTCTAGAATTATCTACAGACCCAGAAACGAGAAAAAGACAAGTCGCCGAAAGTTTATGGGAGAGCACCCAAAATCTTATCCAAAACAGTGATCTGGAGTTAAGTTACAACACAGACAGTGGTGAAGATGAATCCAGGGATATTGGTGATGGTAAGAAATAAGAAATATTATTAACAACCTTTTTCAATATTGTAAGGTTAAATAAATGTAGAAAAATATTACAAAATTTATTTAAATAAATGTAATGTATTGCAAGGAAAAGTACAGTTCAGTTAACTTTAAATTTAATTATTTAAACTAAATACCTACATTATACAGATACAGAAAAATATGGTTAAGAAAAAAGTCAGTGAAAACCAAAAATATTTGTAATATTAGCAATAATAATAAAGAAATCAACAGACATTTTTTTTTTTTTTCAAAATGAATCAGATTAAACCGAATTTCACTTCAATATTACTTTTCCAAATTAGTTTAGATTTTGCATTTCCTATTGACGCGAATTATGCTAATTCATTGAAAACCGTTATTTGTGTAGGCTGAATCAAGTTTCTACCAAAATTCAAGTTGTTCTCAATTTCAAACAGCATTTTTGTAGTAAAAATAACTATTTACATCCATAGTAGAAGTAGAAATCTTTAGTGTTATGAATAAATAATTGTTATAGTCGAATATCAATGTTCATAAAATAACAACGAATAGAACTTGACGGATTATAAACAATATCTACTAATTAATAAATACCAACTAATAAAGATATTTATTTATTATACTTTTTATTGAATAAAAAAAAATTAAGTGTAATATGACTATATAAATTGGAGCTGTATGCATTTTATTTATATATTTATTCTAGCTTTTGCACACAAATTCGTCCGCATAACTTTATAAAATATAGCCTATTCTTATTAAGGGTTTTATGATTTAGTACCACCATTAATTCATTACAATGTGATAGTTTGCATATTTATAAATAAATTATAAGAACCCGCCCCCGGTTTCGCACTGAGTTGAAATTTTCGAAAATATTTTCTTAACGGTTGCTTACGTTATAAAATAAATCCATGTTCCAAATTTCAACTTTCTATTTAGTAGTTTTGGCTGTGCGTCGATATAGTCAGTCAAGACAAACGATTTTATAAATATAGATATAAATAACTCAAATTAAGAGGTTGGATAGAGTGTTTAACTTGTACTTGAAACATCTTCAATATAGATTTAAAAATGTACCTACGTTTGCATCCCTTGGTCATAGACTAATTTTATTGATTCACCATTCTTATTAAGCAATATTGGATTGAGTTGCCCTCGAATAAATTCGCGCCGCAAGTGTTCGTTACACATTCCGTTCTGCAAAAGGAATTATACAAGTACTAGTAATACCTTTTTGTATCGCTCTTGCAAATTTTATAACGAACACTTGCTAGATCTGGATATTTTCAGTTGTCCTATAGGAGCCTATAAACGAAGCCTTAAACAAGCTCTCGAAAATATAGTTGTGTAGTCTCCTTTTTGTTATGGCCTGTTTATTTGTTTATTTTGTATGTTATATGGCATTTGTTAACTGTTTCTTGCTTTTTTTGTGTTTTCTTCTAGCTCGTAATGACTTGTAATTTATATGTTTTAGTAATTTAGTGGTAACTTTGCTGATTTATGTTCTTCTTGTATGTATATGTATAATGTGTAGCGAGATGTTGTTTGTTTCCCTAATATAAATAAAATAAAAATAAAAAATAAATAGAATGGAATGTATGGAAATGAAATTATGAGTATTCAACAAAACTGACACGCAACTCTTATATATTTTTTTATGATATAAAGGTGGCAGACAGGCTGGCGGTTACCGTCGCCTAAGGGCACAAGCAACACCAAAGGGAGTGCTAGTGCGCTGCCTACCCTGTAGGAGTTTGTTTACAACTCAAAATAAATATTATATCCAACTGACAATAATTTACAGTACTTTTATTATTATTTGTGTGGACACTAACTAATCAGTTGCCAACAATGACAATTATTTCATTATTATTTGACAATTATTTAACGACACATTTGGTCTAGTGGCTAGTAACCCTAGCTGTTAACCAAACGGTCGCGGCTTCGAATCCCGCTAGGAGCAAATGTTTATGTGTTAACATTTACCTTTGTACCTGAGTCATGGATGTTTGTATTTATAATATGTATTTATTTACAAAAAAAAAGTAATCTATGTATTATATCAACTGTCTGGTATCCATAATACAAGCATTAAGTTGCTTAGTGTGGAACTAGATGGTGCTGTGTGGAATGTGTGAAGATATTATTATATTATTATTAACTTTTCAGCTGTCGAAGGACGTGACAAGAAGAAAAAGGAAGTGAAAAAGAAGATAAAAATGCTGTTGCCCCTCGCGATCATTGCCAAAATCAAAGCTATAGCATTGACCGTTTTATTCTTGGGTGTCATAGCCGCGTCTATTTACAAACTTGCAGTGCTTGCGAAGATTGCGTTTATCGCAAAGGTGTTCGCTATTATCAAGGCGTTGATCGCTAAGAAGCATGCGTCTGAGGAACATGGTTGGATAGCTCAAGAGGAGCACGGCGGCCATGGAGGCCATGGCTGGGAAGGAGGCTGGTCGCGATCCCGCAATGAAGGATCTCAAAACTTAGCCTACTCAGCGTATAAAAACTAAAACCTCCCATACGTATTATCCTAAAAATATTTATTACTTAATTTGAATTTATAGAAATATTTATTGGGTTAGAAATTTATTTATTTAAAAATTTTTTTTTTTAAAGAAATCGGTTTTATATCGTATGGCCATGTAAGAAAGAAAACGTTTATCTGAAGTTTAATTAAGAAATGTGTGAATCTTATTTATTTGTTATGTACGAATGTTTGTTAATTTTTTTTTTTTTCTTTTCTGTCACTTTACAATGGCAGTTGGAGTGCCAAATTTTTAATTTGACCGAAAAGGAATTTTAGTTTGATCTTTTTGTGATAGTAATATTAATTTGTTTTCCTTATAGTTTATTTTATTTACTGTGTTTATTTATTTACTTATATAAGTTGTTATATCATTTTAAGTTGTTATATCATATCATATATCATTTTATTTTTTATGTATTTAATTTTTTTACATTATATTATGTGTATGTAGCCAAAAATATATTTTTGTATGTATTTATTTATATGTAAATATATAATTGTATATTATATTTATTATTTTTTAAATTTAATGATTATTAATACATAATTGTTAAATAATAATTATATTTTATTGATCTCTTTATTATTAAATATCTACAATATTTTTTTATATTATTTTAGTTGGTTTTGATTGTTTTATTATTATTTTTTCTTAATTTATTTCATTCACTTTGTTTTATTTATTTATTTTCATTTATTTTGTTATAATTTATTTCGTACCGTGTATCACGGGTGCCTGTTTATTTTTTAAGCGTTTGTTTGTATGAATGTGAGTAATCTTTTAATAAAAAAAAAAAAATTAAAATATTATAAATAAGTACTTTTATTTATTTAAATATAATATTAAATGAAAATAATTTTTGAAACTCCTCGTATATCTTCGTAATTTCTATAAATCATTTAAAGTTATCAATATTATATATTTATTGATATTTTGTATATAAGAATATAAATTTGGGTTTTCGCAATACTATAACCACAACATTGGGTTTTCCGTTTATCGCTCTTTTTAAAGTGAAAATTGAATGATTTTCATGAATGATTGAATTTATTTATTTATTTATTCGATGTAGTACACAAACAGAATACAATTATATACAAGATAACTATAAATTACACTATAATAAGAATGAACCGTTTGGTGAGTTAGAAGTTAGTGGAGAAACTGATAGGGGCGAACAGCGACTTTATTTATACTTTATACAATTTATAAATTAAAGACTAAAAGTACAATGGTGCACTTGTACCAAGAAAAAAAAGTAGGTTTAATTTACTTATATTGTTATTTTTTTTAAATAAGTAAGTTATTCAGTAATTAAATAAATATTTTTATTTATTTTTTTATCAAAGTTAATTTCATAAAGATGTAAAATGTGGTTGTTTAAATATTTATTTATCTCTGGAACATTTGATAAGAATTGAAAAATTCTTTTACTAGTGAAATAGCTACTCAAGCCATTATATTTTTAGACTAAGATAATTTCGATAAAACTATATTTTTAGTTTAACCAAATCAAGAACCAGGGAGAGGTCGAAGTTTGCGATCAATCAATAAAAATCAGACATTTTTCAAATGTTGTTTTCAAATATTATTATATTTTCTAGTGTCAATAAGTATAAATATTCTAAATCAATTCTATTGAGAAAATTTGTCTATTATTATTTTTAGAAGGACACATTCAGATTATAGGACGCAAAACTTTCAAGAAATCTTTTTAAGTAATAAAAAAATACCGTATAACTGTTCGTCTTCAAAAAAAGAGAAAATAAATTTTTAAATTAGGTGCTCAATAAATCTACGTCCGCTAAAAGTCGGTACCAAACAATAAATGACGTTAGATACATGTTTACAAGTTGAATTCTAGGCAAAGATAAATTGAGCGTGAAATATACAAGGTTATGCTTTGGACGAATAACCTCTTTTAGATTGTCATCAAAATATTTTTCATACTATAATTTCATTGCATCCAATTATCAAAATTAAAATTTATCCAAGGAACTCTTTTAATTTAACAAGTGTTTCGGAAAAAAAAGTAGCTAACATGATGACGATCCTGAGAAGAGAAGAAAGAAACTCAGGATACCATTCTTTTTGTTTTAAAATAATGAATATAACAATCACAATTACAATAAATTATATAAAAATCACAATATAATACTAAACATATCATGAGCTTAGAAATATTAAATCCAGGCTTCATTATTACTTAAATAATCAGCGATTTTATAATAACTTTTCGAAAAGAGTTTTGTTTTGATTGTGCATTTTTGAATTCATCTATAGGCTCTATGCAAATCTATGTTGAATTTGAATTTCTTTTAAATGAAGTTTAAAAGAGATTCAATTCTCTAGTTTATATTTTTAAAATAAAATAAGTTATTTTTTATAATACAAAGACATCTAACAGACAAATTGAGAAAGCCTGGACTGGGGCAGTGGGACAAAAGACGGCAGTGGACAGCTCTGGATTTGTTTAGTTCTTCTGGTAAGTAGAAAGGCCAATTGAATTAAGTTGATACCTAGCCTAGTTTTGTGAACGAATCAAGTGAACAAATAAACCTAAAAATATTTTTTTGGATTATTAATCATTTTTGTCCATTTCAAACATTCTGATGGGCTTTCCCAATTGGTAATTGGAACCAATTGGTTGATATATTGAATTATCAACTATTACTTATTGCGAACAACTTCATTAATATATTTTATCTAATATATTTTTTTTATCTAAAGAAACGCCTGTCATTCTAGTGATAGCTAAAATGCAAACTTGTGCGTATAATCGTGCTTTCACCACTTTCTCTGAAGCTACCTTGAGTACAAAATCTGTATTCTTGTGGTATTGCTATACAAGGTTGTCTAGGCGGTTAAAATTACTACTTATTCCAATATTTAAATAAAGAATAAGAATAAAGAAATTTATTTCAGAATAACAACTTTAGTTTTAGTCATATTTCTGTCCCCCACACTAGGCTCTGCTTGTCCTATATATATCTTATTTATCTTGTTTTTTTTTTCAAATTTTTCTAATTAAAGTTTACTATTAATTATTTAATAAAAATAATTGTTTAATTATTAATAAGCTTTTAACTTAAGCTTTAAACGGTCATAATCACTAAAACTGCTATTATAGAAAGGAATTTTGGTTTAAGTTATCTTAAATTCTAATAAATCGATACAACTTAGTTTGGTTTTTGGTGCAACTGTGGGACTTAGTTTACATTATAATTAATAGCCTATTGTAATTAGTTGCCTAGAGTAGCCTAAATGGCAAAGTTTAAACCTTGTTATTTAGGACACTTTACGCAATCACTACGCATAAAGTTTTTATATAGTACTAGCTGTTGCCCACGTCTTCGTCCGCGATGAAAAATATTAAGTAGCCTATCCTGTGTCCCGTACCGCCAAATGTTTATCTACCAAGTTTCATGAAAATTAGTTAATTCGTTTAAGAGTTATGGAGGAACATACATACATACCTACATATAGAAAAATATTCTAATAATCGTCAATTTAGTTTCAGTATCATGTATAGAGCCTTTAAACACGATATCTCTGAAAACAAAGTAACTTACTCCATGACCGACCCTTACAGATTTATTATTAGTATTGATGATGAGGTATGAATGGATACCCACACATTTAGCTATAGTAAGTTCACTGTTGTACCTACGTATAGAAATAATATTGGGTTGGTGAGAAAGTAATGTCGCATTATTTTGAAAATATCTATAAATGTATAGAATACGGTAGAGACGATTTTGGTTCGGTAAATTTGTAGAATATGTTTCTGGAAATTTAATGCGTAAGGACTCGCGCGCAATCGTTTCAGTATATCGCTAGCAATGGAGGAAGTCAGTTGTCATATTCGGCATTGTTTACTTTACGAGTTTCGTTTGGGTCACTCCGCCACTCAAGCGACACGAAATATATGTAGTATAGAAGGCGAAGGTGCTTTATCTATAAGAACAGCACAGAGATGGTTCAAGCGATTTCGAGACAACAATTTTTCTCTTGAAGATTTACCCAGATCGGGCAGACCTGTGAAGATAAATATTCAACATTTAAAAGATTTAATAACAAACGATCCTCGACTTACTTCACGCTGTTTAGCAGACCAGCTTGGGTGTGATCATACCACTATATTAAATCATTTACATCGAATGGGAAAAGTATACAAATTGTCTGTATGGGTACCGCATGAATTATCTGAACATCACCGGAAGTGCTGAGTAGAAATTTGTTCGAGTTTACTATCATTGCGTCGGACCAGAGCTTGGCTGAACAATCTCGTCACTGGGGATGAAAAGTGGATATTATACATCAACCATACTCGTAAGCGTTGTTGGCTCGGTCCTAATGAACAAACAAAAACAACACCTAAACTAGAGCTTCATCCTAAGAAAATATTATTGTCGGTATGGTGGGACGTAAAGGGTATCCTTTTCTGGAAATTATTACCAAAGAATACCACTGTAATAAGCGACATTTATTGTAATCAATTACAAGAAATATCTATTGAAATACGCAAAAAACGGCCAAAATCGGATCAGGCATTTTTTCTCCACGATAACGCGCGTCCTCACATATCAAAAAAAGTACGTACAAAATTACTAGATCTTGGATGGACATTATTACCACATCCAGCTTACTCTCCGGATTTGGCGCCTACAGACTACCACCTGTTTCGATCTTTAAGTAACAATATACGTGATAAAAAATTTGATGACGAAGAGGATCTTCATACATATCTCCAAAAGTTTTTTGACTCTCAGCCACAAGCCTTCTACGCGCGCGGAATTCTGGGCTTACCAGATCGTTGGCGAAAGGTTGTGGAATCAGAGGGAGACTATGTTGTGGACAACTAATGTTTGTAATTATATAAATACATAATAAATTATTTAACATAGTAAGCGACATTACTTTCTCACCAACCCAATATATTCATCTCAATTGTTTTCTCGCCTCTGCATTGTCAGGTTAATGACTTTGACGAAAGTTTTTTTTTTCTAACATTTTTACGATGTATATGATAAGTAAACTTGCATCCGGAAATAATAAAAAAAAAAGTTTTATTCAAAAAAGTAAAAGTCACACTTTATAACAACCAGATCTAGCGAAACATGTAAATACAGTTATATTCTGTCTACCGGCATACCTGGATGACAATGTCGTGTTACAGCTTATGATATCAGCATGTTTTGGGTCTGTTAGAGTTTAAGAATATTTATTCTCAAACCACAAGCAAACCAACAGGTGCTGCAAGTTAGGAGTCGACTAAATTATGTTTAAGGAAAAGGAGTTGGTTAGGGCAAGGGTATTTTTGCATCCCTTACTCACCCACACAAACACAACAACACACAATTCTACAGTAAATTAATTTAAGTTTCACATATTTTTATGACTTTTTAATATTATATCTTTTGGGATACAGAAGCCTTTTAATATAAGAAACACCACCAGCTATTGTAAGTGCGCTTTAAACACAAACTACGTCGGATAAGATGAGGATACGCTTCCGGCACTGATAGGAAAAAGGGAATAGAGAAGTTCCTCGCGTTGTCCTTGGCGAATAATGCCACAAAGTAACTTACTCCATGACCGACCCTTACAGATTTATTATTAGTATTGATATTAAAGTAGAAGGGAAAGAATTCCTAATGTATTTGCATGCAAATGTAAAAATTAATGAGTAAAAGTTACCGATGGAAATTTAGGTTATAATTAATGACTAATACTGCTCAAGAAGATTACTTTATGTTAATAAATTTATTGACATAAAGAGCCTACTCTGCCGGCGACTATTATACCACTTTATAGATAGAATTTCTACTTTATATCAACTTTCTCAAATATAAGTTTACAGATGACAATATAATCGTATAATGACGACTTTCATTGCTAATGCAATATTTAAAAAAAAATTATATGAGGATTCATAGTAAACTAAAGTGGCAGTAACTAGTCACAGTGCATTCCGCATTCATAAACTGGACATTAAGAATCATCTTTCTGAAAGCCATAGGCAAATATCATTGTATTTATATGAGTAAGTAAAAGATATCCGACTATATCTCATTATATTCGTTATCTTTTTTCCTATCAACATAAGTCGCCAACTTGGAAACTTCATGATGTAGTCTGTTTAATAGGCGATGGTAGCCACCTACTGTCAGTGGTCCGTAATCTTCTCTACCGATTATTCATTAAAAAAGCATGCCAAACATTCGCCTACACCCCCTTTGTCCTTTAATCCTATCAGGGCCAACATCACACTAGCATCCCTCTTGTGTTGCTTGTGCCTTCATATACCGCAATATTTACTTAAAATCAAGAAAATTGTAAGACAAAAACAGCTAAACAAAGCTCAAAACCCTTGAACCAAACAGCTAATGCAAGGAGCAATGGTTGAATCTTAAGTATAGTAACTAATCTAGACTATCTATATTTCAGTATATGTCGTTGAAATACTAGGAAATGATTTAAATAATACTAAAAATGAAATAAACCGTAGTACAAAAAGTAGTAGCCGTAAAAGTTATTTCGGTATAGGCTTAATTTTAGAATAGAAATTTTGAAACGCTTGGATAAGCCCAAATTACATTTGAATCTACTTAGTACGTCTCGTAATTTACTTGCATTGTAATACATCACAAAATGAGTCATGTTATCTACGGTGGTAGCCGCGATGATGCTGATTTAACTCTTACTTTTGCTGAAGATACTTACATAGATATTACTCTAGTGTACATACCCATCATGACTCGAGTTAATGAAGACGAAAACGTAAAACCACGTGAAACTCCATCTATAGAAAGTTGAAGCCTTTAATGAATATCTACTTAAACCTGTTTTAGCATTTACCCGAGCCAAACAAGTTGAGCATCAGCCCGATATGTGAGATTTCTCGAGAGGCTAATAATCAACACTGATACAAAAATGTGGAACGTTATATAAATTAAGCATATTAGAGAGAGTGGAAATTTCCCTAAAAACCTGTTAAATATTGCTAATGATGAACAAAGCGGTATGTGCGGAACTAGAGTTTAAGTGGACTAAAATCCGAATATTAATGGAAATTTTAAAAAGAAAGTAAACAAAACAGTTTGTTTACAGTTCTAATTGTAATTTTCATCTCTAACTAAAAATATCAATGGTCAGTAAATATGAGAAGGCTTTATATGACGTATCTGTCATGTAATCGAAGCGTTTTTGTTTCCCTTTTGATGCCAACATCAATTTGATCGATTATTCTTATCGATTTTTAACGCACCGTTACATTCATATAGGAACAACTTTCATTTTCAACGCCCACGTGAGAGCATCGTGAGAATAAGAAAAACACGTATTAAAAGTAGTTTTATTTATTTATAAATAAGGTTCAATAAATTAATGGCAATAAATTAAATAAAGTCTTTGTACAAAAGAGGTTTTAAGAATTTCAACGTTACAGAGACGTCGAGTTTTGGTAAGCTTTCTATCTATTTACTATGGCCTGAGTAGGCATTGTATGCTAAGTTTTGAGCCTCATCAAAATTTTTGTTCCAGTCAGACCCATAGCTGGAGTAGCCACCCCCGTGTCCACCACCGTGACCGATGTCGTGTCCACCACCGTGACCGATGTCGTGGGAAACGTGTTCCACGTGGACCGGGTGGTGGCTCTCGTGATGATGAGCGTGAGGGATTACTTCATATGTGGTCTTGGAGTGATCTTGCTTGAAGCAGTAGGCAATGAAGAGGACTCCCGCTAAGACTAAGGCAATTTTGGCGGTGGCTAACGCCTTCAGTGCAATAAGCTTAACAATCAGCAGTTTGCCCAACAGAACCTTCGCACCAAGAAGACCAATCAAACCGCCCATACCGCTATTCTTCTTTTTGCCACGACCTGCAAAAAAATTAAATAAAAAATTAGGAATACATTATAAATTGATGTCGTTTTGTTTGTTATAACTTTTCTTCGATATACGTTAATTGTAGTATTCATATTGTTATCACAATGTTATAATTTTTTAAATATATTTGTTTTTTAACTATTTAAATCAAGGTTGATGATGATATATGGATATAGCTGAGAGATAATTTTTTATTTGTTTTCATTGTAGCCTTGCTTATGTTTACACATATTTTCCATTCATGTTAAAAATGTGATGTGATGTTTAGCTAAATGATAATATCACAATTTAATAATATTTAATTACTAATAATATTGTGCTAGAACAGTCTTTTTGAAGTTGTAACAATAATAAAATCTAAGATTATGTGCTTTATACATTATAGTAGCTGATATAAACTGATATAAGCAAAGGAAAAACATATAATTGTAATTCTAAATAAAACCACATCTATATAATTAATGTGAGAATATGATAACGTGTTATTTTGAAAGAAATTCTGAATTATAGTCAGGAGCTCATAAAACTCTTTTTTTGGCTATGATTTAGTAAGAAACATTCTAGATTAACAATCTAAAGTAAACATAAATAAATGCATAAATGCCACACCAAGTAGATAGCCTGTCTCATTTATAATTTACCTTCTTCTAACGATCTCTGCAGACTTTCTTTCTCAGCTTTGTCCATCTTTACTTCTATGGCATGAGTTTCGAAAAGGCTGACGACACCGTCCATAAGTCTATAGTTGACTTCAGCATCTCGTGATGTTGGATCAACCGGTAACGCGTCTAGCTTCTTAGGAGAACGTGTGTCAGGATCACCCTTCAGGATAACGCCCTCAGCAATCTTTATGCTTCTTGAAGCCCTTAGGTTGTCGACGATTTTCAGTAGCTTTTCCTGTTAAATAAAGCAAATTTTTAATTGCCTATATTATATCGATAAAATACAATATTATAAGTGTGTTATATTATAACTTAATATGTAACGGAAATAAGTGAAACTAAGAAATTGGTCCAGTAAACTCGTTTGTAACTTGACTCTGCACTGGCTGCACTATAATCACATTCTCACTGCACTTTCACTTTTAAATTATTAAATAAAATATTATTAACCTTAACACACAAAAAGTAGTCGCCTTTACAGTCCTTCACGAAGCTTAAAGCTATTTCCATGGTGTTGTCACTTTCTTCGGCCTTGGCAAAAGCCGCGAGGGCCAGTACGATAGCGAAAGCAAACTTCATTTTATTATTATTATTATTTTTACCACTGGCCTCTCAATTTTCTGACATGGAGAAATGTCAAGCAATGTTTGGCGAAACGGTCGGACTGCCATACAGTTTTATCATTTCCCCCCCACCTGTTAATCTTTATACAACTACTACACGGGTGCTCTCATCTAGGTTAAGATGAATCTCGATTCGTTTTGGACCCTAAGGTTTATGTAAATAAGTTTGTTTCAACTTAATAGATCAACGATAATCGGTAGTTATCGTCGACATGTGTGGGACACAGAAATATTTTAAATGGTATTTAGTCAAATAGTTCGATACTTATTCGGTTATTGGTGAAAACCTTCCACCGGATTGTTTAAATGGTGATTATTTAGAGAAGGTGCTGATTTACATAAAAAAAAGTTGTTACGTTATGAAGATGCTAAATATAAATCCGTGTTTTATTAATACGATATGTTATTAGACGCTCTTTCAGAGCGTAATAAGTAATTTAACCTTTATTTTGTGTGATATTGTTGAGATAATGTATATTTTTATGTGTGTGTGTACGAAATAAAAATCTTTCTTTATAATTTGATTACACATATAATTTGTGTGTTATTAAAAGATTTGAATTCACTTTGGACGATGATACTTGTAGTTTCACGAGCCTGTTGGATGAGTGGGTCGTTCATTAACGCTCTGTTCTGGGGTCCCAGGTTCGAATCCTGGATAGGTCAACTTTGGAAACGAACTTTTCAAATTTTGCTCTGATTTGGATCTGGAAAGTAGTGGCAGCCCGGGTAGCTCGGGTAGCCCGTCTGGCGGCAGTAACTACTCACTTATGGAAGACCACCGTGAATTAATAACAGGGGGCCTACTATCAACTCTTAATACGATTTAATTTAGGACCTAAACTGAATTCCATTCTTCGTTTTACGATTCAATTTAGGTCGACACCTAAACAAAATCGCATTCCAATATCATTCACTCTTTTAAAGGTAAATTCGTACCATCACCTTACCTTCTTTCCCGCTTCGACCCTGGAATTTGTGATTCAGAGACAAATGTGGTTTTTTTTTACGATTTCATTCGTTCTTTTAGGTTCTTTAGCGATTCAAATGAGGCGCTGTTTTACTAAGGTGATGTACGAATGTTAGCGATTTTGTTTAGGAACCTAAATTGAACTGAATCGTTTTTTAAAAGTTGATAGTAGCCCCCCAGCACGTTTGCTGTTGTGTTTCGGTGAGTAAGCGGCTGTCAAGAGCCCATTTTCCTATCCCTTAATAATCCCTAGCCTCATGCGCAGCACAAGTATCGTTGCCTGCGCTATAGGCGACGGTAGCCAGTTACATTAAATATAAATTTAAATAAAATATTTTATTATTTATATATTTTATAAATTATAAAATAATTAGTTTTGTAGTATTAAATATTGGAAAATTTGGATAAGTTATGGTATATAATAACACTTTAAAGAATCAAGTTAATTACTTACCTAAGTAGCTGTTATTTTCCATTGAAGACGTCATTGAAGATTACCCTTGAAAAGGTATAGGTAATTATATATATTTTTTATATTTTAGCATTTAGGATTCAAATTAAAACTTCATAACTATCTAATCTAAGTTATAAATTAAAGAAAAATTATATATTTCACATTAAAACTAGCATGCTACTCTTAGTACTTTACGTAACATTAATAATAAAAGTCGTAAATTTTGTTACAAAAAATACCACACACGGATCCGGGTAAGTGATTTAGAAAGTTATTAATTAAAACAATTAGTTATGGCATTGTGAAACATCCGAATTGAAGGGAGACGGATGTAGCATATATGTTTTGTGTTAGAATGGGACGGTTGGCACCATCGAATCGATCGATATCGAAAGTTCAAAAGATCATCACACGACAGCAGACCGTTATGGGGAAAAATTACACCTCACGATCTCTGATATTATTATATATATTTTTATCAAAAAAGGGAAGACAGTTGAGAAGATGGGATGACGACCTTCCCAAAGGATGGATACAGCTGGCACTGAGACCCCAGTAGGTAGCATGAGCTGGAACAAGCCTACAAAGCCTTCGGAAAACCTGATTGTTGAAGTTGTCTTGTATGTATGTCTAGAAGCATATACTCAATTCTGTAACTTTTCAGTGACTTATTTATTTACTTATTTTATTGTTATGTACATCATCAATACTAATAATAAATCTGTAAGTGTAAGTATTGTATGTATGTATGTATGTGCCTCCATAACTCTGAAACGAATTAACTGATTTTCATGAAACTTGGTAGATAAACATTTGGACGTACGGGACACAGGATGGGCTACTTAACATTTTTCAAAGCGGACGAAGTCGTGGGTACCAGCTATAAAAAAAATATATAGTAAAATTCCTCAGACAGGTCGAAGGACCACTTCGCAGTAGGTGGATACCGTCTCATATAAACAAAGGAAGCATCTAGAGTATTTGCAAGTGCCCTGACGATCCTGATTGTATCCTTATATTTAAAAATATGTTGTATATATTACATAATAAATTATTGCAGCTTCATAATTTAAAAAAGTAATTTAGTTTTTTGACTTCAAAAATACTTATTTAAAAAGGTTCATTATAATAAATAATCAGAACTTTTTGACTGGTCTGAATCTGGAAAGTAGTAGCAGGATACACTGGGTTTCACAGTCATTTCGGCAGCCCGTCTGGCGGCAGTAACCACCCTCTTACAAAAGACCACCGTGAAATATATGCTTTTGTGTTTGGATGAGCCCATTTATCTATGCCTTCCCAATCTCTTATTCTTAATCTCACTGTAGTCCACAGCTAGTGGCTATCGGACGCTAGCCAACTACCATCAAAGGCAATGTAAGGATAGGTTAAAGTGTATTATAAAACCCTTGATAGTAAAATCTACTTCTAATTTAAACAAATAACACTTTGTTTTGAAAAAAAAGAGAGTAACGCTTAGCAAAATATTTAAAAAAATAAATTTGTTGTCGTCGAGTGTAAAGAAGAGCTTAGGAGCAATATGGTAGATTTTTTGAGACTCATCGTCAACGCGAACTACGTCGCATAGCACCGAGGAACTTTCGTTTTTAACCGATCCATACTTTCAAGAGATTCTTGAATGAATACTTTGAATATTTTAAATCCACTTTTGGAAGCGGAAAATTTCCATTTCTAACGAACGAGAACGAGATATTAATCAACAAAGGTTTTTTTTTATAAATGATTGTTTGTGAGGCCAAATAACCGGCTTCACATTAATTCTGGGTGTTGATATACACTTCATATTAAGAGTAGTTGCTTTGTTTTGTTATCGTTCATTGTAAATTTGAATAAAGAATGTAACGTAATGTTAGTAGAGCTGTTAATGCTTAATAAATAGTATAATAATTTTATCATCATCTTCATCATCTCAGACGTAGAATGTTCACTGCTGAACATAGCCCCCCCCCTTATAATTGTCACAAAAATATCGGTTAGGAGCAGTCTTGATCCATCGTCGACTCGCGGCCCTTATCAGATAGATATCTAGTCTGTCCACCTTGTGTGTGAACGTCCTACGTTGCGATTGCATAATTATATCAGTAATCAGTATTAGAAATAAGCTCATTAGTAAATAACTCATGATAATTATTAATTACTAACATAAGTAAACAGATGAATCTTTGAGTTAAAGAGCTTTAACTTGACTCATTGAATTTATAAGTCCAGATTTCATGGTTTTCCTTTCATTTAATTTATCAAGTTTGTCATAGAGATTTCATCCTTATAATTGATCCTAACGATCGATGCAATAAAAGTACAGGGTGTAATTTTTACAGATTTTCGTCGATTCGATTCCCGGGTGTGGCAAGCGAATTTTCGAAAATCTTTGAATGCAGTTTTCTTTCTATTAAAAAATAAAGGAATGTTTTCTTTGAGTAAAATTTTCTATCTACAGTATTAAGAGTACTTTCCCTTCAGGTGGCATTACAAAATTCCACCCTATATATAATATAATAAATACAGTAACTCAGATAGGTATACCGTCTGCTGGAAGAAAATGGCCCCTTTTAAAAAACCTCCATACAAAAAGCACGTGTGTTTGATATTTTGTATTTCTCTAACTTGACTCGTTTTTGTAGCTCATATTTGAATGGCTACAGTCAGAGGAAGCCAGAAACAATGAGTTGCACAGGTTGACTTGCGCCTTGATAGCCTCATTTGTGCTATAATTACGATCAAGGGATCAAGGGATTAGAGACGAGATGAAGCAACAAAAGCCTTAGACGGATTAAATGTGAGACTGAGCTCACAGCGTCTATTCGAAGAAATACTCGTAGTTTTAAGCATTCCAAAAAGGTTGCCATCATAATAGGGAGAGGTTTTAGTCCGTATGTCACTGAGTACAGTAAAATTTTAAGATGGTCTAAGCTGCAGGGCAAAACTAGTATTGCAATACGAATAGTTTTGTAACTCAAAACGAATCAGTAAATATTACAATTGGAAAATAGCAAGACCACAATTTGTTTAGAAGTAATTTTATAACAAACCACAAAAATTTCACCAAATTTTCTTTCACAATTAATACAGAAAGTTACTCCCATGAAACAATGGTGTTCTTGGGAAAAATAACAAATTGTTTATATCTATTGTTGCTTAAAATTATACATGTGGGCAACAGTTACTTATAAGCATTAAGGGGCATTGTAACCTACTAATAGGCAAGTATTGCGAGTACCTACCTACGTAGATACTTTAATAATTATTTTTATTGTGAGACTAGTATTTGCCCGCAACTTCGTTCGCAACCGATCGCTACCAAACTTCACAGGAACACCCGCTGCACTAAACTGAAGATTGTCTGAAAGTTTCATCAAAATCGGTTCAGCGGTTTTGGAGTCTATATGTAGGAGACATACGGGGACATACACACATCGCCTTTTATATATAAGAAGAAGAAGAAGATGTATCTATATGTATGATTATATCTATAGGTGCGAGTGTAATATACATCAATAAGTATGTGAGTTCGAGAGTAAATTTATGATTATTATAACATTATTTTTAATATTGAACCCAACATTATTTTATTTTTTTGTATATTTAGAATAAGCCACAAAAAATATAGTACTATTCTATTGACATCAAACGAAAAAGGTGTTTAGAAATTTAGATTATATTTAAATAAATAAAATTAAAATAAATGAATTTTATATGAATTAACAGTATCATCTCTTATAAAAAGGGTTTTTTTTTTTAATTTTGGTTAGGTTTTTTAGTTTTTTTTTTTTTGTTTTTTTTTGTCACGTATGTACGTATGCACATAAGTGGCTCCCACTTCAGTTTACGAAATCCATCTGAGGGCCAGTATCCTCTTAATATAATAAAGAATGGTGAAAAGCCGAATATTCAGCACCAAACTCATCAAATCAGTAATAAATGTTTTTTATGTTAAATGTTTTCGAATGATTCGATCTGCAGTAATTCAACATACGAGTATTATTATGATAAAAATGCTGAATATATTTTCTACGTCATTTAAATGCTTTTAGACCAATAATCACTCTATTGCCCATCACGAGTCTCTTTTCTCTTATAGTATTATTATAATAGTATCTCGTTACCGACATTCACTGTTTATTTATGCAAACGTGTTAACAAAGGTTTATAATAAGCGTTTTTGGGCTTCTGACAGTTGATCTGATGAGAGGGTTTAAGATCAATTATTGAGAGAGAACTGATAATGAGAAATTTCTTAGATGATATAAAGTCACCACATAGCTTCAATAATTGGCATATTGAAGTGATGTCGTAAGGTTAAGCAGCATGTAGAACCTAAAATAGGTAGGGATAAAAGTTGTTCCCGTGTAGAATAGCGCTCACATACTCCCGAAAGAATCATGTACTTTTGGGAGAATGTGAGCTACTAAAAGTAATAAAATTTTCTGGAAATTTTACTAATTATGGGTAAATTATAGAAGTATAATCATCATCATCTCAGCCGCAGGACGTCCACTGCTGGACATAGGCCTCCCCCATAACTCTCCAATAGGACCTGTCAGAAGCAGCCTGGATCCACCGTTGACCCGAGGTCTTTATTAGGTCGTCAGTCCACCTTGTGGGTGGACGTCCTACGCTGCATTTGCTGGTACGTGGCCTCCACTCGAGAACCTTCCGGCCCCAGCGGCCTTCGGCTATCCGTACTTATTATTATTGTAATATTGAAATAATATTAAAATAGTATTTTTTCACGCAATATGGCATCTTTGGATAAATTATTCCTAGCAAAAAATTAGCATGAGAATTATTAGTAAATTTTTGTGAACCTCTTCCCTGGTCCATGGCATCGGATTTAATAGATATACTGATTTTACATTTCACATTCTCATGATAAACCTTCATGTTTTATTTAAGTATACTTCAAAAGATGATATGGCGTTACACATTTCAATTAAACGTCAGAAACTGTTAATAAACTGTTAGCAGCACGTTTTTTTGCAATAATGTCCCAACACTAACACTTTGTCACACTTGGAAACTTGGATGATCGCTTCGTTATTATAGAGTAAACCACAATCGTTTAATTGCAGTGTATAAAGAGCATTTAAAACACATTTACGTAGGTATACATAGTCAGTAACTCTTACAAGACTAAGCACTTATTCTAATATTATAATATATAATTGTGTTGATACAATTTATTTATTTGTTTTAAAATTTATAAAATGTTAACAATGCCAATTTGCTATGCCAATATGCCAAAAAGGACTATTTGGCTAATGTTTTCATAATATTAGTTTTTCATAATCATAATATTCATAAACATTCATAATTCATAAAAGCTTACCGACACCACTGGGGACCGACGAGCTGGCTGCTTAGACTCCTATTATAGAAGTTTTATGTGATTTTCCTGTTTTATTTTAACTATTTCATGACATAATATTAAGGAATACTTTGATATGTAATTATATTTGCTTTGTTTAATAATTTAAACTACAACTGATTTTACATGACGACACGTTTGGTCTAGTGGCTAGTAACCCTAGCTGTTAACCAAACGGTCGCGGGTTCGAATCCCGCTAGGGGCAAATGTTTATGTGTTAACATTTACCTTTGTACCCGAGTCATGGATGTTTTTATTTATAATATATATGTATTTGAAAAAAAAAGTAATCTATGTAATATTTCAACTGTCTGGTATCCATAATAAAAGAATTAAGTTGCTTAGTGTGGAACTAGATGGTGCTGTGTGGAATGTGTGAAGAAATAAAATTTATTTTTTATTTTTTATTATTGTTTTATAACTAGCTGGTGACGCGATGAACAATAAAAGATAATAACGCCTGACCGGACACTATACTTTTGCCAAGCGTTAGATCTTTATTTTCACATAGCTGTCCGTCTTGAAATTCTATTCGAACTATTGCTGGTTTTTTTTTTAATTGGATGAATTACCTCTTTATATTACTATAGACTATTCAGTATTGTATAGATTTTGCACGCCAGACCTGGCAATACATTAGGAAGCATACCAATAAGAACTGGTTCACATTAGCCCATGATACCTACATGCAAATAAATAAATTTGATTTGATTTGATATTAACTTCTATCCAATATTAGATCCATCCTGAGTTCCCAACTTCTATGGATTTGTGCAGTTTGTGCAAACCTCGTAAAGATTCACAGATGGGCGCAGAACATTCTGCTTTTATAACAGTACTAGCTGGTGCCCACGACTTCGTCCGCGTTGAAAAATATTAATTAGCCTATCCTGTGTCCCGTACGTCCAAATGCTTATCTACCAAGTTTCATGAAAATCAGTTAATTCGTTTCAGAGTTATGGAGGAACATACATACATACAAAAAAAAAATCTGAAAATCGTCAATTTAGTTTCAGTATCAGGTATAGAGCCTATAAACACGATATCTCTGAAAACAAAGTAACTTACTCCATGACCGACCCTTACAGATTTATTATTATTAGTATTGATTGATTGATGATGATGATACAGGGTGTCTCAGAAATCAACGCCAAGCGGTCACGGGGAGATAGGCTAGGTTATGACAGCACTTGAAAAAATAAGAAAAAAAATCAGGTCACGTGGTTAAGAAATAAAAGATATACATTTAAATGTGTGGAAAATCGTCACTTTTCAAGTATATTTTTTCATTATACTTTTTTTGATTTATTGATTTTTCAAGTAATATTAAGGGTATTAAGAAGTTTGGCACTGACAGACTGTTCGATGGAAGGTGATTACCGTCACTTCACTTTACCGAATACAAATTACGGCACGTGGATTGCAAATGTGTTGCCGGATTTTTAATTTCATATCTATCAGTTTTGCTTAATTTTATATAAAAAATAAGCACCTATTCTTTTAATTTTCCGTGATATTTTTCTATATATTTAGTTGATTACCACCATTGAACTGGTAATAGTAGTGAACTACATACATTCAACAAGTTAATATTATATTGGCAGCCAGATGTCGGTAACATCTGAAAGAATCGTGCTACAAGCGGAAGCGATCAACATTTTTAACGGACGAAACATAGGAGCGGAAATTCCGTCGCACTATACTTCATACCGATTGACGAGCATCCAAATAAATTATCTGAAATATTTAATGAGTTTAAATGAAGCAATTAATAACATTATTTTAAAACAACAGTTGTTTATAAATAAATAAGAAGTATTTGGATTAAAAAAAGTGGGTGATAGTTTTAAATATTTATTTGAATATAATAAATATAATAATCATTTAAATCATGGGTGGCCAACCTTTTTGGCAGCTGGGCCAAATTTTCAAAAGAGATTTCCTAGCGGGCCGCACTATCATTTTAACCAAAGCAAACAAGGTTTTTTTGAGGAAAATGAACACCCCGCATCTCGTAAAGGTGATTTTAAACACAAGTTTTAGTTAGAACCTAGAAGAAATTCACGGTGTGTTGTACAATAGAAAAAGTTTTGTTCATGTGACCTAGCTCCGCGGGCCACAAGTTCACATCCGGCCGCGTGTTGGCCACCCATGATTTAAATAATAACAATAGTTGCGACATATTATTGCGGACGGTTAAGTAACTCTATTGTTATCATATAATATTTATTTAATTGGGAGTATTTTATAAGTTACTGAAAAATACAATGTTTCAATTAAGAATATATCATAACTTTAAAAATTTGAATATAAAAAGCTAGAGTAATTTTAAACCTACAATGTGACGATAATGATTATAACCTGACGGTCCACTTGATAGTAGGTGACTTTAATACATGAGAAAAGCCAAAGGCGCAAATGCGCCAGTAGGATTAAGAATAAAACTATTTATATTCAACAAAATGATTAAAATTAGATAAAAATGATATTTATACAAGGAAAAACATTTTTTTACTTTTGGGTCAGACCTTTTTTAGGAGGGGAGATGACATTTACGCACTATCAGCATTGATGTGTGGGTCCGAGATCACAGCGAGGCCTTATCCTCGGACATTTGGGTCAGGCCTGTTATTTCTTTGCTAGACAAGCGTGCATGTCGGTTAACGATGATGGCGCGCAACATCATACTTCGTTCGCTTCAAACTAATTCGATACACTAACCAAAAATATAAATATGGAACACTGCAATGCTATAAAATATATCAATCATCAATCAATACTAATAATAAATCTGTAAGTGTAGGTATTGTATGTATGTATGTATGTATGTTCCTCCATAACTCTGAAACAAATTAACTGATTTTCATGAAACTTGGTACATAAACATTTGGACGTACAGGACACAGGATAGGCTACTTAATATTTTTCAACGCGGACGAAGTCGTGGGCACAAGCTAGTTGATAAATATAAACATAAAAATTGTTATATTATCTACTTAATTTATCGAAAATATTTGTACACACAAAACATGTTTGCAAACAAAATGTGTGCAATTCGTTCACGTGTGTACACTGTTGTTATGATACTACGTAAATGTCCACGAGCTTTACGTATGGCAAGATCACTTTCTCGGGCCACACGCGTTCGTGACAGTGACGTTGCATCCGTAGTCTAGAATAATCGACTGATATACATAAATATCAATAAAAAAAAATCGCATATTTATATTATTTAAAGGGGATAACCTTGTGGTTTAAAAAATATATACGAGGGGCGTTAAATAAAAAGTGAAAATGACAAAGACGCAGTTATCTTTTAATACAACTAATTTTATTTTTCAACATAGTCACCTAAGTTAATACATTTGATATATCTTTTTTCTAGACTTAAAATTTCCTTAGTAAAAAACTCTTTATCCTGAGCCTCTAAAAAACCGTACACTGCGGCGACTACTGCCTCATCGTCTTCAAATTTTCAGCCTCTGAGGTACTCTTTCTAATGCAGTCTTTTCCTAATGCAGTCACCATTATGAACTTGTGATTATTGTCTACATATATGAAAACTAGCCGCTTGTAGTTTGTTTTTTGAAAATAACACAGGAACCAAACATTTTTCCCAGTTAAAAATAATCATATGTTAATCCAGATAATAATCTGTTTGCCAAATTTAGTCCAAACCATTAAGCTATATCTGAAATTAGCATGCATAAACGCACAGATTCTAAAAACTCTTTTTTAATTATTTAAAAATATAACACGTAAACAACTTATGCGATAACTAAAAACAATCAAAGAAAATATTAAACATACAAAACAGATTATACACAGGTACCTCAGTGCTTTATATGATACAGAGGTCAAAGACATTGTTGAGCCTGTGCTACACTGAGACATAATTCAATTATCGCGATAATTAAGGCGCAATATATCGCAATAAACTACGTGTTAATAAATGTATTACGGTTCGCTTTTTACGGCGATATTATAAATTCCTTTACTTATAACGAGTACTTATAATATGTTATTTAATTATGACAAAGATGTTATGGTAGATAATAATTACATTGATAAATTACCAATGGGTTGCCTACGTAAATCTCGCAACGATGCTGTTAAATAATATTAATTACTAGATGACTCGGCAAACGGTGTTTTGCTAAAAAATAAAAAATATAATTTGGGGTAAAAAATAGTTTACGACCTACTCTCAGACCTACCGAATATTAAAAAAAAATCATAAAAATCGGTCAAGCTGTTTTGGAGGAGTTTGGTTACAAACACTGTGACACGGGAATTTTAGATTATATACAGAGACTAGCGGTCCGCTCCCGGCTTCGCCCGAGGTGCATTTTTTTAACGTAAAAACCTTCCCTGATTATCCCCCTGTCCATGAGTGAAGACAGAATTAAAATCGGTCCACCCGTTCTCGAGTTTTGCGCTTACATTTAGCGCTTGAGCAATACATTTAGCGGCCCGCTCCCGGCTTCGTCCGGGGTGTATTTTTTTTTTCTAAAATAAACGTAGCCTAAGTTACTCCTTATTACATCAGCTACCTGCCAATAAAAGTCCCGTCAAAATCAGTCCAGCTATTTCAGAGATTAGCCGGAACAAACAGACAGACAGACAAAAATTGTAAAAAATGTTATTTTGGTGTATGTACCGCAATTTACATAAACAAAAAGTAGCCTATGTTACTCCTGACGACCCCCTCTTCATGTCTGCAAAGTTTCATCGAAATCGCTTCAGCCGTTTCTGAGATTACCCCGGACAGACAGACAGACAGACAGACA
This sequence comes from Synanthedon andrenaeformis, assembly GCA_936446665.2. Classification (NCBI taxonomy): domain Eukaryota; kingdom Metazoa; phylum Arthropoda; class Insecta; order Lepidoptera; family Sesiidae; genus Synanthedon; species Synanthedon andrenaeformis. The sequence goes on from OW387801.2 coordinate 2,030,890, forward strand.
GACAGACAGACAGACAGACAGACAGACAGACAGACAGACAGACAGACAGACAGACAGACAGACAGACAGACAGACAGACAGACAGACAGACAGACAGACAGACAGACAGACAGACAGACAGACAGACAGACAGACAGACAGACAGACAGACAGACAGACAGACAGACAGACAGACAGACAGACAGACAGACAGACAGACAGACAGACAGACAGACAGACAGACAGACAGACAGACAGACAGACAGACAGACAGACAGACAGACAGACAGACAGACAGACAGACAGACAGACAAAAATTCTAAAAAAAGTTATTTACGTTTTAACAGCATGCGAATGACTCTCTAAGCTTAGTTTGAGGCAGTTTTTCGCAAATCACAGACAGACACTCTGATTTTATTTATATAGATATAGAAGATAATAATTAACTCTCGACATTCCTGTATTTCACACGGTGGCGCACGCAACTTTTCTCTGTCAATTTCCACGTTCATAATAAAATTACCTATAACTTTTCAGCGTTGTATGAGCAAAACGACTTGGTGTGGATAGATTTGGAGGGTGGAAAACTCAATGTGATGCCTCTACGTCCAACTGTAGAAGTCTCAATTAATTACAGTCCAACTGAACTGTAATTGATTCGATGATGATAATTTACAATTTTCTTTTTATGTAGATATAAATTCTTTTTCTTTAAACAGACCAAATTTAAAAGTTCTAGAAAAACTACCAGAAAACAGTGAAACGAAATTCATCAAATGTTACGTGTTCCTATAGATATTTGCTATGCCACTTAAATCTTCAAATTGTGCAAATGGTTACATATTAAAAATGTCTTTATTACCTTGTATAACTGCTAATTGAATTATTTATTGTTTATATTGCTGTTGTCAACAATAAGCCTATAAATGAATTAGCGCGATAAAATTGCATTTCATTCAGTGTGACCCAAGCATTAGCTGAAGAAATCGAAAGTTAATTCTAAAAAAACGCTCGTCATTTGTTCTACTTTTCTTTCTTTCTTTTTTTTTATAACCACATGAACCAGATTCCATCTTATTATATGGACGTATGATACTTACATATAGTAATGCGAAGTCTTAATTGTTATGTGTAATTACATTTTTTTTAAATTTTATACTCTAAAAAATCAAAGATTTCTTATCAACCTAATTTTTTTGATAATGTATCCTACCTTTTAAGTTGGACCAAATTACATATAGTTACGAAATTTTATCAAAATCGGTTCAGTAGTTTGGGAGTTCATCGCGGACAAATAACGTGACACGAAATTTTTATAATATATAAGGATTAGTTTAATAAACATTATAATTATAATAAAAAAAATAGTAAATACTTTGTACTGTTCTTCTTCTCTAAGTGCCTTATCAGGTTTCTCCGAACGTTGGCGATCACCCTCGAAAAGGCCTCTATCCTGTTACAGCTGTGCTCTATCCTGTATTTTGCACTGTTAATTCTATGTAAATTAAGAACCTGTAAGTGTTCGCGCAAATAAAGTTTTATTTATTTATTTACTGACCACAAGTAAGGTCGAAGTGTACATACTACTCATAAATTGTAGAGACTACTTCATTGGTCCTTATTTAAGATGAATCCTGTCAATGGTTTGAATTACTTTGATTGCTACTAAAAAGTGTAGTTTACAGGTAATTATATAAGTTTTGATTATAGTGAAAGCAAGACAAATCAAACTCGCCCGGAACTGAAGGTGTGCCAATGAATATTTACATATTCCAAACGATATAATGAATGAAGCAACATTAAGGAACTTGCGTTTTGATATGTTGCATAATAATATCGCTGTTACTATGCACAGTCGAGTTGTAATATTACACTTTTTATTTCATTGATATAGTTTACCATTCTTTTATAGATACGATAGTGTAGAAATTATTTAACCTTTTTTTTTAACGTTGGGATATCCTCATGGATACCCGGTAGTGATAGGGGACGCTGTGAGGTTATAGACTCCTACCGGCCGGGTCGCGGAGACGTTATGACACGACATCGGTGCCCCGCCACAGCTATCCAGCGCGGGGAAGGTTCCCCTCCCTGTCGGAACCTCGGCGTATAATTATTAAAAATGCAAATTATTTAGAATTATATATTTATCAAATAATTTATAAACTTTACACGGCATGTTTTTAATCGGGACCACAGGTTGATACTCTAAATACTAAAACACTGTGCGCGCTCTGCCCGCTATCTCGAAAATGGTTCAAGATATTAAAAAAATGTTTAAACAAAAGCTGTAGAGAATTTAATCCTCTACAATATTTATAATAAATACAAATAGCATAAAATCCATAGGAAACGAGATATTTGCAATAAATGTGTAAAAAATAGACTTTTTGACCTTTGACCTTGGAATATCTGAAGACGTGGACTCCCTACGATAAGTAGGTTTTGAGACAAGTTTTAGGGTACCAAAATAAAGGTTTATACAAGTTTATAGCTGACTATCTCTCATTCCGAGGTGAAACCCCTAATATTCCTGGACTAGTACCCGAAAGTGGAGGTAACACCGGACATCTCTCGGGAAAGGGATTATAACCCGCCTTAAAGCGCTATGGGTAACTGTAACTTGGTTATGTTGATGATTGCGAGGACCGAGCGACAGGGTTACGAAGGTTCAAACCTCGCAAAAGACAACTAGCTGGAAATGCCTTTTAGGCGCTATATGGGTACTTTTTTAAGCCTACTCCTTTTCTATGGCTAAAACAAAAAAAAATTGTGTGTCAGCTCCGACACACGACTGGAGTTTACTCCTTACGAACGATTATAAAATTTAAATTTTCACAATTCGAACACGCCGAAAGAACAACATTGTTCTTTTTTAAAATAATATTGTGTAGATGGTGCTATATCTCTGAAACTTCAAATATTCTAAAATATTCAAAAAAATAGAACGTAACTATAACGCATAACATAAAGCATTCATGTGACCATTTTGATTTTACTCCCATAAATTTTCAGGTTTGGTCCCATCTCGTCAGAGTTTCAATTCGTCAGACTTTGAGTTTCAAATCGTCAGAGTTTCAACTCGATACCACGGGCTTATACATATATACTATATGCAAATCGATTCTTACGGAGTAAACTCCAAAAGCTTTTTAAAAATTAAAAATAAATCATCACCCAACAAAAATTTATATGAGCTATAAAGTTTGAATAAATGTGTTAACATCTAAGAAAATGTATTTTACTTGATTTCAGATTTTGACTAATAAGTACATAATACAACTAAAAATCTAATTAGGTGCCTGCCATACATTATGGAAGTGTCCACACATTTGAACCCAAATTCTTCTTTATATGTTCCTTTAAACACTTTCTAAACCCATTGTTTCTCACTAATAACCCATATACTTGTCGATCACGAATCAAAAATGGCAATTATCGATTAATCAAACGCTATGTATTCCATCGACGCGACTACAAGGCAAACGTGAGAGAAACTTGGTTTCCGATTAGAAGACAACCATTTTTACTGTTTAATTGTTTCCTATTATATTAGGTGAGTAAAAGAATAAATATAAATATCTTCACACATTCCACACCCCTATATCTAGTTCCACAGTAAGCAACTAATGCTTGTATTATGGACACCAGACAGTTGATATATTACATAAAGTACTTTTTTTTTGTAAATACATTCATATTATAAATACAAACATCCATGACTCAGGTACAAAGGTAAAATGTTAACACATAAACATTTGCCCCTAGCGGGATTCGAACCCGCGACCGTTTGGTTAACAGCTAGGGTTACTAGCCACTAGACCAAACATGTCGTCAATGTCGTCAAGAATAGTAGCTCTTTAAATAAATATACATAAAATATCACTAGCGACACGCCCCCGGCTTATCTCTCTTTCTATTAGTGAAAAGAGTATCAAAACACCTCGGGTGGTTTAGAAAAAGCTAGTGGGGAAACAGACAGAAGCAGAATTTATTTTATAACTAGTTTGTTTTTATAAAATCTCACAGGAACTTAAAATTGTTCAAAGATAAAAAGTATCCCATATGTTTTAACAGATAATATTAAACTGACTAATATAAAATTAACATTAAAACTTTAAATAAAACAATTATAAATACCCCGTCTAACAGGTCCGCTTGCGGCATGGACCCCATTATACTTAAAACGTTACTTCTCTATACTGCCAGAGCTATTCGTTGACAGAAGTAAGTGCCAACCATATGTTCTATGTTAATATATATGTTAATATGTTAATCCAGGTAATAAACTATCTGCGCGTCAAGTTTCATTCAAATCCGTCCAGCCGTTTCTGAGATTAGCATACACAGACAAACAGATAAAAACAAATTGTAAAAACTACTTTTATGACCTCGGCATGGCTCGTGTACGATTTTATTATATGTATTAAGTCTTCTGTAAGGCTACGGTCTAACTATAACTTATTACAGAACTATAACTATGACTTATCTAGCTTATAAAACTACGGTAAGAAGTGTGTGCTTTGCTACAAAAAACTACTGAAACTACTAAATTGTACTGAAACAAATTGAAAATGTTAACTATTGGTTAGTATAAAATAAGTCCCTTAAAATCCCTTAAAATTAATTATTTCTATTCATTTCTTATTCTTAGTGGGAATAAAAAAATAAATATTAAGTATATTAATCTGATGAATAAAAATTGGTACTACGAAATGTCAAGTTGTATTTTCTCCTATCAGCAACTACGCCTCAAGTTAAATTTATCGGCATTGATATCTTATGAAAGTTTTTTTTTGTAGCTTCCATCGTACGATCTAATTATTTGTAAGGCAGACGCGTTTTCATTGGTGAGTCAACGCACGTGCTGATTTTAAAGAAGTTACGCAGCGATAAATACTATTTGATATTGGATGCGGCAGTAGAATTATCATAATATATATTTACTACTTAAATATTTTGCTGACATTACAAATGATGCAGTAAATATGCTTGAGATTACTTATATTTAATTTTATTGTAATAAAATTTTAGTAATATAAAATTATATTTAAATACCTATAGTCGCTGAATATTATTATTAAAATCAAATTTACAAAGTTTAAATAATGAAATTATTAAAAATTTGTACATTTGTTTAATTTTATAAAATCATTTCATTTATTTTATAACAGTAATTGAAACTTTATTACAATTTTGCTGTATATAATTATTTTATTTTATTTATAACATTAAAATCTAATGTTTGTAACATTGATAAAATGGTTAAATGTTCTTAACTAATTGTTATATATTTATTTTTACCCGTCTGGCCTGTAATTGAATATTATATAAAGTGTTGCTCTTTTTAATATCGCATTGAACAACACGCGAATTTTAAACTTTTCTTATAATTGTTATTTAACCCTTTAGCCGCCAGAGTCGGATTTATCCGACAATTAAACATTGTCGGATAAAGCCGAAAATTAAAACATTGAGTTGCTTTCTCTTAAAAAAAAATTAAAAAAAATTACGAGTCAGGCGCTAGGGGCACGACAACCTCTACAAAACCAAGCGGTTAAAGGGTTAAAATGTTGAAAGTATTGTTTAGCGTACTATAACGTTGCTACTTGCTGTTTCTTGATACTTGTGCAAGCAAAAATCCACTTTATGATGAAAAAAACGCTAAAACCGCGCTATGAAATATAAAAGATGAAACATGAACAATAAATAAAATGGAAATAAATCCAAATTCTAAATCCCGAAGCTCATTAAAAGCTTAACGAAGCTGTAAAGATGGAATTCTTTTATCACTGTGTGTATATATAAGTACCACAGTGATATATATATAAGTATATACTTACTCACTAGTAAAAATGTTCTAAAATTGATTCATGAGTTGAAAAAAAAAAACAATGTATTTCGCAAGGGTGCAATTTTCCTGAAAATTAAAAAAATCTTGTTTATCACTTTTCCATTGCGTGAAATTAATTGCGTGGCATTAAAATCCGTTGGTTGTTTAGAGCAAATATTAGGAGAATAGATATATAGATGTCGCATCCACATTTTTGGCAACTGTGCTCATTATTCTTACTCCTTGTTCAATTAAATTCAAATTACTGACAATAACGAGTTGGTTTGGCAAATATTTCATTTAAGGCCTACTTCGATTTCAATTATCAATAAAAAATATTATATAGACTGACTTTGTAAAAAATATTATCTCCCATCCAAATTTATTATATAAGAATCACAAAATAATTGTTTAAACAAGCTATAATTAAAAATATAATATAACCCCGACTTTCTATGGGTGTACCGCAAACTACTTGATGCTGCAACATCAGATTAATGTTACTGGTCTTGTCTGATTATCACATGTATTTTACTTATGGGACCTTTCTTTTAATATACTAGCTATTAGATTTTGCGATATACAATCTGATAATATTATAAAGTTCATTTGAACTATTCATTCACTTAGCAGTGGCAAGTGGTTCCCGTCTGGCGGCAGTAACCATCCTTTTACAGAAGAAGTCGGTATGTTTCGGTATAAACTCTCTTCGATAAGAAGCTGTCAATAAAGAACGAAGAACTGTTTTTATGAGGGAAATGATCGCTCTAGCGACAGAATAGTCGCTTGTGCGACATTTACATCGTGTACGACAGGACAGTATGTCTGCGGACTCTATAAAGCGTGTTTTCCTTTTCAGCGCATTCAGGAAAAGCCTGTGCCCCTACCGGTATGAAAAAAAAATTGTATTACGTACTAAAAAGGCAAATTTAACTCCACATTCGGACATTCATTTCACAAAATAGTGTACTTTCCTGTGTGACTTTTAATTAATTAATTATTAATTACGACGTATGAGCTGATATACACAAATGAAAGAAATTTCTGTATTTTGTTTTTAAATTTTTAAATGTCTCTACTCGAATTTGGCACCTCACTTTGTCACTTTCTCATCTAAAATTATTGAAAAAAGAATTATTTCTACAATATATGTATATTATGTATAAATTTATATCATAAAAAACATTACTTGTTTTTATTAAGAACTAGCGATCCGCTTCCGGCTTAGCTATAAGGAGGTAATTTTTTATATATCTACTTACGCAAACCTTCCTCATTTAATTATTTTTCCATACATGAAACCAAGTTAAAATACGTCGGGTGGTTTAGAAGTACTTAGCGCTGTAACAGACATGACGGATTTATAAATTTATGTAGAGATTAAAGTTTTAATGAAAGAAATTGTTACTCTGAGTTAACCGTAACCTTTATAGATATTTTGCCATTGCGGTGTTTTCTTTAGGAGTTTAGAAGAACTACATTAGTACATAATTTTTATGTATGTATCTTAATGTTTAACATACTTGACTTTGGCCAAGTGGTTGTAAAATATTGTTATTTTTTACTATTCACATAAAAACCTAGTGTTTCAAGTCTGGCTATTACCTTGCCATACAACCAATGCAGCCAGCATGCTTGAGTCCCTGCCTAGGCGACCGAAGCTTAACATTATACACAATTTGTAAATATATTTATATAGGTAACTTAGTTTTAGATATAGATTCGTTGTTAATTTATATAATTATTTATGTTAAAACTAAGTTATATATTTTTTTATATATATAAAAATTATCTAATTGATGGTCAAAATCCTCATCAAAATTCGTCGCGAGACAGACGCGGAAAGCGACTTCAAATTATACTATGTATAGATGAATTACAAGTATATCTGTTTGTAAAATCTGTACAAATGCAAAGCAAACAATTTATTTACTACGCACAAAGAAACAAGAAAATCTGATATAAGCAAACATCTAATTGCAGTAAAACGAAAAGTGTTTTCTACTGCAAAACACTCTCTACTCTCGTAAAAGTGCAATTTTCTCATTAGCTGTAATGTGTGTGAACTTTTAAGCTATAATTTTTAACAATAACCACAAAGAGCTGCTTTAAAGTGAACTGTCAAGCAGAAAATATGATGATATCGACACTTAATGAGATTAGTTACTTATAACTAATTTCATATTGGATTTGTATTTCATTGTGTGATAGTTATGGAAATTGATTTTTGTTAGCTAGCTAACAGTGGCAGGGATACTGACGGTTTACTTCATGGCAAGTAGCTATTATCATCTATGTACAACCCTAAAAGGTAGGAAAGCTTACTGTAACGGATAGATGGTTTTTTTTCTTACTTTTTTTTAGCTAGCTAATAGTGGCAGGAATACTGACGAGTTACTTCATAGCAAGTGGATATTATCATCTATATACAACCCTAAAAGGTAGGAAAGCTTACTGTAACGGATAGATGGTTTTTTTTTTCTTACTTTTTTTTTTCAGGGTAAGATGTCATTAACGGAAATTCCATTTTGCTTCGGATGACTGAAGTGGGAAACTCGATGAACTGGCGGCCCGGGAAGACCGGTTGTTTCCTATATAGAGGTAGTCAGTTCCATGACTATCAGTTATTTTCTTCAACTTATATCTTGCTTGAAGTCATGCCAAGCAGATTTGAACAGCCACCATGCCAGAATAAAAGTATTTTTTTCCGTTTTCCAACTTAACTTTGAAGGTTGGCAAAAAAAAATTCACAGATAGGTCCAGACAGTCATTAAATTTTGAATCTACAAGATTGTAGCAGGTTCAAATCTGCACATCTAAGTATGAGTACGAAATGTGGATTTGAGAAGTCTAGCTGTCTTCGAAAACTTGCCACTAGGCCGATAGAATATCCCTATACCTCTCACCTTTTTGCAACAGTGAAAAACCCCTTAGATAAGACCACCGTGAAATAACAGTATATGTGCTGTTGTTCTTATTCGGTGTGTAAGTTACGGATTCCAGAGCCCATTTCCCTGTCCCTAATCTCGCAACTGGATTGCAAGATAACTTTATTACTACAATTAGGTCGATTCAAATACAGATATCTAATATTTAAATAAAAAGTACTAACAATGATTACACAAGTAGTAAAATGGGGACGTTGATCTCCGTTTAATGTCTCGTTTTATAATCGATGATTAAAATTTACATGTGTAATTTAAATCAATGACTAAACGCCAGTAAGGGTTCGTTAAAAATTCAACATGGCCACGTTATGCAATTTTAGAAATCATCGTATTATACATATTAATTTGCGTAGAAAATGTCCATTGAGACAGATCATTCAGAAGTGGTCTGGCCAATCAAACGCCTCCTAGAGTACTTGAACTGAAGAAACTTGCCCCTGCGTAGACTTAAGAAAGGTTCAGAACAGGCGGTGAAAACTAGATTAGAATATTTATATAGATTACTAGCGGTCCGCTCCCGGCTTCGCCCGGGGTGCATTTTTTTTAAGTAAAAACCTTCCCTGATTATCCCTCTATCCATGAGTGAAGACAGAATTAAAATCGGCCCAGCCGTTCTCGAGTTTTGCGCTTAGCAACACATTTAGGGATTCATTTTTATATTATAGATTTATAATTTTTCTTCTATATTAAAGATATACTATTATTATAAATGCAAAAGTTTGAATGTTAGTATGTTTTTATGTTTGTTCCTCAATAACGCAAAAACGCTTGAACAGATTTGGATGAAATTTAACATAGAGATAGTTTAACAGCTGGATTAACACATAGGGCTTTTTATTTTGGAAAAATGTTAAGTTCGCAAAGGATCGTTTAAGAATATTAATAATTTGGCGCCATTGTCATAACAGTCCCTAAATAATAAATTGATGAGAACCATATCCTGTATAGGTATGAAATACATATCATAAAATAAAGTCGCACACTCCCTCTGTCTCTTTCTTCGCTAACCACCCAATGGACTTCGGTACTATTTTCATTTATAAAAAAAGCAATAAAAGAGGAAGCTATGTAAATTGCAGAAAAAATTGCATACGTGCGAAGCCGAAGACGGCTCGATGGTTATAAAATGACGTAATTTTTTTCTGTCGGACGTACCTTGCAATCTATGTATGCATCAAAATAAAATAAATGCCAGTTCTATTGTACACGAAGATATTTTTAATATGCTATTTGTACAATAAATTAGTTAACGATCTGTAAATTACGAGTTTTATATTGGAGCAATAAACTTTACCGAGGAGCAATATAATTCGTGTAATTGGATGTATGATATTCTCTGTCGACCGTTCATTGCAGAAGGTAAAAGTTTGGATTTTCATTAAAAAAAAAATTGTATATTACAAAATACTAGTTTTTCGGTTATTCAGTCTGTTTTTCCATATATTTTTGTCAGGAATGAAATGTTTTCATTTTTAATTTAAATACTATAGAAAGAATTATATTTTGTATTAACTTATAGAGAAAAACATTACCCAAATTAGCAAAAAACAACAAAAAGTCTGTTTATCCGATCGCAACTAATCAGGATCACCCGCTGTGCTCATTTGAAGATTGCCTGAAAATTACATCAAAATCGTTTGAGCGGTTTCTGGAGTCCATAGGGAACATACATACATACATACATACATACATACATACATACATACATACATACATACATACATACATACATACATACATACATACATACATACACACATACATATATTTAAAACCCTACTTGTGTGTAACAGTGAACGAAAAGAACGATTGCCGTGTGTACGAGATTCGTAACATTACAATTTTACTCGATCACTTGCCCGTACGCACATTTTGGCGGGAACAAATCGCGTACAGTGGGGGTACGCGGAATAAAACCGCATAGCAAAACTCCCAACACCACATTTCACTAACCATCCGTAAAGGGCAGTTGAGGATAGGAAAAAAAATGAAAACATTTCTCCTCATATTAGTGAGTGTGGCTGTTGCCCAGTGCAAGCCAGCAGTTGGAGACGATGACGTCATTGGATCAGTCATCGGAGCCGTCAGAACCTGTGGAGAGGAAGATGTTTCTTTGTGCTTGAAGGTGTGTTGTGACAGTGATTTTAGTGAAAATTAACTTCAAAAATATGCTAGATTTCTTTAATTGTGAAGAAAAATGTGACCATAGATAGTATTTTGTGGAATCAATCTGATAGTTAAAAAAAAATTAAAATTGGGCATCGTCCATTTAAAAATTAAGCTGCTTAGTTTAACTGTTTTATCATCCAGAAACAATTATTAAAAAGTTAATAAATAATAAATAAATGACAAAGATTCCTTAGATTTAAATACACGTCTATTTTATTAACTTAGTTGTAAAGTTAGTATTAGTTAGTAGTTCTTAGCAGGAGAGATTTTGTGGATAAAGTCTATTTTTTTAAAATATTTTAAATGAAATTAAGGACAATGAACTAACTTACTAATATATATATTTTTTGTCAACAGGAAAGAGCACTGAAATACGTTGAAAATTTAGCAACAGCTAGAGAGGTCAACATAGCTGATGGCATTAGTCTCCTAGGAACCGGCTCGCCTAGATCAGCCAGAGCTCTGGAACCTCTGTCCGAAGAACCTAGAGCCAGGGAAAATCAGGTGGAGTCAAGGCTGGTAGATGCTGCTGCTGATTTCTTCGAAAACCATGTGATTCAGCTGCGCATGCCAAAAAGCACCGTTGAAGATGTCAAGCGATCCCTTGAAGAAGGTAATAATTTCTCTTTAAACTATACAAAATGGACAATATTTAGTCATTCTCCCTTTTGAACGAAGTGCATCTTTAAAATAACCTTTTTAAATTAAGAACATCAAGATACCAAAATTAAAGCAAAAGCAAAATTAAAGCAAACCAAAATTAAACAATATCCCAGAATTAAGCATCTTCCCAGTATTTTCTTAATAATACTGGGAAGATGATTTGCATCTTCCCAGTATTATTAAGAAAATACTGGGAAGATGCTTTTTTTTAAAAAATCTATAGATCTTTTCATAAGTCATTATAAATTTCAAAAGTGTGAAATAACTTAAACGCCTCAATATATTAAGAACACAAAGAAAATTGAGTTCATTTTAAATAATATAAGTCATGTCATGTCAAAAGCTTTATTGTCGATTGGAAAGACATGGCACTCTGCACCACAAATATTATGTTTAAAAATATCTGGAAATGTTAATGTAAAAATACAAGAAAAATGTTTAGAAAAAATAACCTACTTTAAATCTTCAAATCGACCAATCAATTCGTCGAGTCTATTAATTTTGTAGGTACTTATACTCTGTTTAGTTGCTTGAAATTACTGAGCGAATTGAAGTCCTAAACTATTACCTACATAAGTACGAGTATTTGACTGATATATGTTCAGGTCAAAAAGCTTTTAAAATGTAATATAAATCCTGATAAAAAAATGCCACAGGTCACAAAATATTCTTAGCAATATTTTATGCCATGAATCGAATTTGTCCAGTCATTATCATATTTAAATTGGGGCATTACTTTAACTGGTGTTTCATTAAACGTCCATTATGTTATATTTATCATAATTATTTCTCTTATATATCACCATTGAAGAAACTAAGACTATAACTATGCCTGGAGGTATATCAGGATTAACTGTGGTTCTTAAAGCTCCTATATGATACTAAGGTTTCGTTAGCATTTAAATTCATCCCTTATAACTCTTGAGTATAGCGTCTAATTTTACTTGGTTGTTAAGACTAGCATATTTTAAGAATTTTCTCACCATATTCTTATTATTGTCGCTTTAAAACATCAGGCAAAAACGCTTAAAATAACTACCAGTACCTGTAGTCTGCATATCATGTTAAATATTTTGAGTAATCTCAAATTATATCCGTACTTAATATTATAAATGCGAAAGTTTGTTTGGATGTATGGATGTTTGTTACTCTTTAACGCAAAAACTATCAAACCGATTACCATGAAATTTTGCATACACGTTGTCTGGGACACCAGAAAGGGCATAGGGTACCTTTTATTCAAAAAAAAGACTATTCCCGAGGGGTCATCTAAAATTATGGAAACCAACTCCTGGCTAAGTGTAACAGCGATAACGATGTCAGGCGATATATTGCTTTTTCAACGCAGACGAATTCGCGGGCACCATCTAGTAAGAAAATAAAGTTTGCAAGAAAAACTGTTAATTATCGTTTTTAGCAAAAGCTGTAAATATCTTTATCAGCCTACATATAAATAATAGATATGTTTCAAGTTCTTGGCAGAGACCTCTTCACTGTGTGAGCAGTTATGACCAATTTACAACGCTAACCGTTTGTCAATTAGCAGAACTTTAATATATGTTCGTTGACTGCCGAGTCTCAAGAGGCGCAAGTTTATTTATAAGTTTTCTTCGTGCGGATGTTTTCTTTGATCATTAAAGCTCAATAATAATTCAGATGAAGTGAATAAAATGTATGTATTAACTGTAGGTGAAGCGTGGACGGTTTGAGGTCAACCGCATTTAATCACTACATGAACCGTTTAGAGATGTAAGTGGTTGTAGTACCAAGTTGAACGGAAGTGAGTGAAAGTAGACACGGGAACGGTGATTATATAAAATAGAACATACGTTAGCGAGCACCTTGTACTTGACTATAGAGAGTAACCTCAAGTGGCAAGTGGTCAAACTTGACCAATTGAGATAACATCTTGAGAAAAAGTTGATATTTCCGCAAATTCACTTCCCACATCTATTTTTTACGTATTGCCACTATTCTATATGTTTGATTTTGGAGCGAAAATATATTAAATACACACCTTTAGTAGCTAAAAAAAATATTTTTATATACTTGTCACTCGAAAACAAAATATATCCACGTAAACTGGAAGATAATCAAAAAATAAAATATTGTACAAGGTAGGACATACTGAATAAACAGACAAACCAATATAAAAATATAGTCAAAGGCAATCAATATAACAATAATTAGAACCATTATTATGTAACGTCTAATCAGAATTCACCATCATATATCGGTATAACTGGTTCTGACATGCCAGCTTTCATTGAATATTTTATTCTTGATATTATCTTTACTGTTTGTAGTATTTGTATTATGATGTTCTTTATTGCGTAGATATTTATTTTATAACTTTGCGCCTGCTTTGCACCCATTAAAAAGATCACCGAGATTCGCGAAGTTAAAAGTAGAATGACCGCGTACGAATCTTAATAGAGAAAAAGAAATTGTTGCATAAGGCTGCTCGTTACGCGAGTATACAAACGTAATTCACGACGCTCTCACCGAATCAAAAAAAATAATTGTAAAACCAGTTTAACGGGTGCATGTGTGAGAATTTTTTAAAATAGAAAGTACCTATATCGTCACGAGAACCGCAATTAATTAGGGGCCTTAAGCACACAAAAAAAAAAAGAAATTCACCTAAGATCGCGTTTAAAAATTAAAATAATTTATTAGATCAAGTAACGAAATTGTGGATTAATAATTACCTGGTTTGACCACGTAACGACTTAATAGAGACCCTCATAAAAAGAGGAAGGCTAGAAATCTTAATGGTCAGACAGGCAGAAGGTTTCTCTAACCTATTAACAAGGTTGATAATTGTGGAAAGCGGACGAGCGCTGAAGTCTAGTTTTTGCCAGGTTTCCATACGGTTGAAGTATGTAGCACTGTAGCAACTAGTTGTGTAGTTCCGTTAACCATCGTCCGTGATCGAAATCTCGATTGAGAATCAAGTAAAAGTCTCCCTCTAGGCGTAATCTCGTTAACGAAATATGGAAGTAGGCTCCGAGCTTTCGAATTCGAGTAATCGATGCACTTTCTAGATGAAAATGGTTCTTATGCAAACTGGACGTAACACCTTGAATTTCAATGAAAGTGACATGTAAATTTTCAGTATTGTATTGTACGATTGGAATCCAAATTAGCTGTGACTTCGGCCTGTTTACTGATCGACTTGATTTATTCAGGCATTTGTTCTCTATCCGTTTTCTACTACTTTCTTGTTTGTCTAATATTTTGTTTTTCGTTTTGTTTTCATTAAATAATGATTTCTTTTGTTTTGTACCTACATAAGTTGTAGTAGTAGAAGTCAATAATGACTACTTCCATTTTAGCATTTTGCAGCAATTCCTGTTTACTGTATTATATTCCTTCCATATAATAGTATGGATAAATTATAATATTATTTTTATATTCTTTACTATATTAAAATTATTGTGATTATCAATGTTTTCATTTTTATATTTGATTAGGTAAGTTCATAGTTCTAATTTTAGTAATAATATTAAATGTTCCTTATAATTGTTTAAGGTCGTGGCAAGAAGAAGAAGCTTAAGCAGCTCATCCCAATCTTCGCTCTTCTTCAGCTCAAGATCCAGTCTCTCATTCCTTTGTTCCTTGGCATCATCGCTTTCGCAGCCATCAAGGGTCTGATGTTAGCTAAGGCTGCAGTTTTGGCATCTGCTCTGGTTCTCTTGAAGAAATTGCTTTCGAAGAATGACCATCATGAAAGTTACGAAGTTGTAGCTCATCCTCACCACGAAGAGCACTTCAGCCATGGAGGTGGTGGTGGCGGCGGCGGCCATGGTGGATGGGGAAGGTCATCTCAGGATGCCCACAACCTAGCCTACAATGCCTATTCCAACTGATACCGAAGATAGTATAAGGAATCCTTTAGCAGGATTTAATCCATTGATTAGTCTAGTTCGGACCTCAGGATCAGTTAATTTATTTATTTATTTATTTATTTAAATTATTTTATTTAATACCTTAAAATTGTAAATGAGACCATCTTTTGACTTCTTGTTATTCCAAAGCATCTCAGGTTTATTCGATTTGTTTTTTTTTTACTTTTTAGTATGATGTACCTGTTTATCTATAGTTCTTCCTCTCTGATAGTACAAATCTTTACTTTTAATTAAATAATTAAGTCGTCTATATAGCTTTAACGATGTACACTGTTACCTCCTTATATATCTTATGTGTTCATCATATTTCTAGTCGTATTATATCACATACATTTTTATTTTCATATCTTTTGTAAATAAGTCTCTCTATGTATGTATGTATGTATAGTTTTCTCTTATACTTTTTTTTTATAAAATACCTACAATTTATGTAATACTTTCTAACTTAATATAATATATGGTTTAATATTTCTATCTCAAAATTTATATGTACATGTATATATAATTTATAGTTATTGGTGATGCTTCTTCGTATATCTTATTCATTTTCTTCGGCGTGTCTCAATCCAAAAACAATAAATATTTTGAAAATAAAAAATATATCTTTTATTGAACTCATTTTCCCTAGTAAATTATTTCTTAATTTTATTTTCAAGAAAATAGCACATATTAATTTTATTCAAATGACATCCTGATTTTAAACTATATACAAAATTTGTTGTACAAAAATTGTACAAAAGATATCTATTAAAAAATTAAAAAAATATCTTGTGACGATAGAACCATCAATTCAGATAGAACTTGCCTTTAAAGTATTGAATCAAATTTAAACTCGTTTGCAGAAAACCAGTTAATATTTCATAACATGACGCAGAAATAGGATAGGATACAAAAGTTCATCAGACAAAAGGAGATTGTTCGAAAATATAACTAAGGTGAAGAACAAGGCTCCAAAGTTAACTAATTAGTTTCCTGTGTTCCACAATCTTCCACTGTTGGATGTAGACCTTTTTAATCGAGCGCCAGCGCCATGATTATATCGAGATAAGTAATCGTTGGTTCATTAAGGAAGTAAACAGGGCTGTGTATCGTTCTAACAAGGAGACTGTCCAGTTTCCTGGATACTATTTTGCATTTTCTGGATACGATGGATATTTTGCAGAACAAATCTCTGTAGTATCTATCTGTGTTTGAGTTGCTAGTGTTTATAGGCGACGGCAGTCACCCACCAGCAAGTGGACAATCAGCATCCTTGCCTTTTTAAATTTAATTTTAGAAATAACTTTTAAGTAGGTATGTATATTATTCTGTCACTTGAAACAAATTCCATTCTCGCTCCAATATTGAGCGGAAACACGGTTACCCAAAAGAAAACCTGTACCACCGCACCTAAACAAAACAGTTTATGGCAAGATGAACATTGGCCCTGATACATCAATAATGAGATGCTAGGTGCGTTTTATCGGTGTACGTTTTGATTTTGACACTCTACACTGGTGTGATATACTTAGCACACTGTGTTCCAAAGACATTACTGCGCTGCCCTTCCGAAGTCAGTAGCCTCCACCTTACAGTATACATTTTTTTATATGACAATCTGACGTTCCACTTAATGGTAGGTGGAACATAAACATAAACAACACCACAGGTGCTGCAAGTTCGCCAAGGCTGTTATGTATTCGTTAATTTTAGTTGTAGTAGATTGATGGTTAATTTATTGATATTGACGCGCTTATTGTCTACATATTTTTAAAAACTAGCTGACTAGGCGAAATTTAATGACATATTTTGTCTCTGACATCTATCTTGTCTCTGAAAGTCAGTGATGTTACGAACTTAATTTCAAGAAATTAAAATAAACTAAATATTTTCCAAATCAAATATTTATATTGTATATATTGTATTGAAAAATGTGATATTTTTATTTATTTTTCATACCTTTAAGCTAAGTTAGAATATTGTGCGTTTATGGTTGACTTATGGAGGGTAGAGGTATGGACCTAATATAATAAGCAGGACTGAGTACTCGCAGCTAAAAAGCGAACCAAGCAGGACATGTAGTAGAGAGGCTGTATGGCCCTTTCTAATAGGGTAACAATAAGATTTTTTATTATGTGAGAAATTTAAATGTTGTAATGTATATGTTGTATGTATAGTAGTAGTTTCCTATATATATTTTTTAAATTTAAATAGGAATTAGCCAACACTTTTACCGGTTGTACTTTTCGTATTGTTCATTTAATTGCTTATAATAGTTTTGCACCAATTGTACATAATCATACATAATTCAATTGTACACATTATGTGTTAACACATAATGTGTAGCCCATGTGATAAATGAGGAAGGGAAGATGAACAATTTAGAAGGCTTGATTGATAAGGATACAGATAGTGTAACAAAGCCATTTATTATAAACGTTGGTGAAACTTCAAACTGTGATAGTTCGTACAATTCAAATATGGAAAAATTTAATCGTCAATATATATATATATATTCATTTAAAAGTTTCAATAGTTCCCATCACTAGTTTTCTTAATCCAACCATAGACAAAGCCCAATATGGCGGTTGTATACATTATCGACAAGTTCTAAAAAAATCAATATACCTACAACCTTTAGAGCTGTACTCAATACTGCCATCTACCCGATCTTATCAGAACTCTGTTCAATGCCACATTTGTTTACAAAAAGAAAAAAAGTTCAAGGTTTCGTCGACAACGAGCACGTGGCGCTGCAGTCGGGTCGTTGACATTCGTGGGAGTTATGTAGCATAAGGGAGTTTACATACTCAAAAAGAAAAGAAAACCGTTTTTAATAATTTTAATGGATGTGAAAGAAGCAATTTAAAGGAAAATTAGATAAAAACGCACTCGGCGAAGAATGAAGTTGTTGTTGCGATACATATGGGAGTGGACTAGAATTACCTCAGTCAACTGTTGCATGTTCAATGAGTTGACGGTCTTCAAGAATGGCGTAATTAAATGACAAAACAAGCTATTATAGCTTAAGCAAAATCATAAACTAACCCCCGACTTTTTATTTGGCCACACGCTATAGGTATCTGCTGTAAGTTGCTGAGGAAATGAATGTTTCGAAGACTACTTGATGCTGCAGCATCAGATAAAGATCATGAAAATACAACAGAACTAATAGTATACCAAACTTCACATCAATCGAACCTGGGGAAGTTAGTGAAATTCCCCCGTCAACAAGGAAATGGTGATCTTTAAATGCCTGAATACGATAGATCTTTATAAACATCTCGATCACGTCAGCTTCAAACAACAACAAAAAAAAAACGAATCAAAATCGCTCCATCCATTTGGCAGCTACGATTCCATGTGACAAAAACACACACATACCCGGACACACAGGTCAATCTTATAACACCCGGTTTTTGCTTGTGCTTATAACTACACGATAGAAGTGTAAGCATAAAGTGGCTGAAGACAACGGAGGAGGAATATATACACGATTGAATGCATCACTATTCTGAGCGCCTGAGTCGAGATCCGATTCAACGTCACCGACCCGAGCATGACGGTTCACTTGCGTTCACTCCTCAAAAAATGCGCCTATAGAAGTTTTCACTTAAATAATAATTTAATTACGAATGTCTGTCACGCTGTGATCGTTTAGTAGATTTGGAGGAATCTTCACACGGAATGACCAAATAATTAGCTTTTCACAAATACAGGCACTTCTTTATAAGTTAAAAGTTTCAGTGAAAATACAATAACACTTTAGACGTAAATTAAACGAACTTGTTTGCTATTCGTATTTTTTCCTTTTAAAAAATGTTTGCAAATACATAAATAAATGTTATTTTCTTTAACTCTTTGAAAAAGTGTATAACCGTCCTTAAAAATATACTGTCTGTGGCTCGACGGAAAGTCAAGGTTGTAGCTTTATTTTCTTTTATTGCGTATCTTCGCAACTAGATGGCGTAACTGATTATTTATTTTGTGTCTAGTTTCAAATAAGTAAGATTTTTGTATTAAATTAGGTATTAAATAGGTTTTATTGAGTTGCAATATGAAATACAAAACATAATTTTAAAATTTATTATATGAGAAAAATCAATAATGATCAGAATATCTTTTCTTATCTAAATTCGTCTATGAAGCAAAATGCCTAAATGTCATGTCTAAAAAGCAATTTAACTTTTTTTTAGTAGCAAACAGAAATAGTGAAATTTTAACTAATTTGCACTGTGATTATTTTTAATGCCAAAATAAAAAATAACTATAAATTAGTTAATTTTTAAATTATTTTTAGGTACATTGAAAGTTAAAGCAAAGTTATTGTTTACCTACTGTTTTTTTTAATGTTAAGGGCGATTGTAGGTGGCTACCGTCGCCTATAACACATGAAACGCCACAGTTAGCATTATTGATATTTCATTTTCTTTTTTTTTCTTTTTTATTTAAAATGATGATGTTAGTAGGGTATTTCTTTCCGTTTACACAAGCACAAACAGAGCTTATCTTTTAGATCTGCTATTTGGATTTATGTGCTACAAAAGCACCGACAGTAAGGTTTTATTACTTATATTATGTATGTATGCATTCGAGGAGTATACCAAAGTACTTAATTGTTAGTAATTAGAAATTATAATAATTAATGGATACAACGAGAATATGAAAGTTTTTGTTAATTAGAGACCAAATTCAAAGTAATTATTATATACATTTAATAAGTAGGTTTTTAATTATTGTTAACACCTTGTGAACACTTTCTTTTTTAAATATATTAATAGGTACAACACCTATAATATACAACATATATACGAATAATATACATACACCTAATAATACAACGAGCCCATTGGTCGAGAGGTTAAGTGGTGCTTGCCTCAGCACTTTGAGTCAGCGGTCTAAGATTCGATTCGATTCCTATACTTGTTTTAGTTGTAATTGTTATAACAATAAAGATAATAATGATAACATATGAAATGACTTGTTAAACGTTTTTCTTTTTTTTTTAAAGCATTCTCTAAATAATCTTTTTGGACACGTGGATTTTCATACTATGTGAAACTTTACACTTAGAAATAACAGTTATAAATAATGACTTTTTTCCAATCCACTAATAAAAAAAAGATTTAATGTATAAAGGGACAACCAACATTTGAAACTGTGTTTCTTCCAAGTCAGTATTTTTCAATAGATAAATAATTAATATTTTATTTTTAAGGTCCTTTTACAAGGAAATATCAATATAATCATATTTTTAAATAATAAATTTAAATTAGAACACAAATCGTAACATGATATGTGATAATCGTCATCATAATGATTCATAATTTTTCTACAGTTAAATTGTATGGTTTATTAATAAATTCATTAAGTATTTTGTAATGTTCACTAAACATCAAAGAGTTCAATGCAATATAATATAAATTTTAATATAAATTTTACTTTTCATGCAATGTCATGGACGTGACCGATTCAATGATTTCACCAACTACGTACCTTTCTCTAGTGTTAGAGGGCAACCGACCGACCTGGATCTTAGGAAAGCTGCAGTAAGCTGCTGTCTAAGTAATGGAGTATTAGCGGATTCTTAATTAAATAACTTACAAAATAAATGCACAATTTTATATTATCCAATCATATTATATATTTATATTTTGAATTTGTTTTTTAATAATTATATAATATTTTATTTATCAAGCAGGTTTTAAAACCTTTATATCAAAGAATATATCCTACAGTGACTTAAATTACAACAGTGCAAGTAATAATAATAAGAAAATTAATTTAAAAATTTGAATTTTATAATAAATTTAAAAAGTGAGGCCCTCCTGGTCTCAAGTTGACAATTTGAGTAAAATATCGTAGCTATGCTAATAGATAAAGCTAGAAAATATACTTTTTCATTTATTAATTAACTGGACCATTTTTTTTTACTATAAACTGCACTGTTTGAAATACACAGCCGTTCTCAAATTTAATAACATATCTGTAATGATCTTTTGCTTTACTAAAAACAAGTATGTAGTAGTAGTACAACTACTACTACTACTACATACTAGTCATACTAGTTCTATGAAAGTAACGAACGTGCCAAGATATTTGTATGACTTACCTACTTTAATAATATGAAAATTATATTCTTAAAAAAGTCCGTATATAACGCAATTTGTCTACAGTATTATTTTGGATAATTCTCGATAATTTTGGGAAATATAAAAATTTGATTTTGTGTTAAATTTGTGTCAATTTACAAATAATAATAAATCCTAAATAAAACTAAACTAAAATCTAAAAAATTAGGCGCCGCGGCATGGTGCCGAGGATGCTGGCAGCAGGAAGCTGCCAGCTCGTTGGTCACCTGTGGTGTCGGCAAAAGTTGACGAGCGCTAATTGAGATATTTATGTATGAGTAAAATCTATTTCCGTTTATTGTAACATGCTCGATAAACTTTCAAAACCGCTTTCTCTTTACAAATTGCACCACACGTAATTGCTCCAGACGCATGAATTTATGGGAAATTGTGTTTTTTATAGTTTAATGTGAAACGTAATGACGAGTGATGTTCCATTGACAACCAAGTGTAATAAGTTATGTATGTACGAGTAAGTTCAACTTATTTGAATACAGTTGATCATATATTTTTTTACGTTTTATAAATAAAATTCACGACATGGTTTATTTTTTTATTAACAACCTCTTCGTTATTTCATAACAATATTGATGACGATGAAAATGATGACATGAGAAGAAAAATGAACGATTTTTTTTATATAAAAATACGTTTCAACAACCTTCAATTCCTTAAAAATAAGGCAAGAACTAAATTAAAAAAATAATAATATATATACATAACACAATATCTATATACAGAATATATACATAAAAAATCTTATTTTACTTAAAAATATTAAAGCCAGGTACTTAGTTTCAGAACCACATAAGAAAGTGTAGCTATACTATTATATAATAAGAACTAAACATAAAACTAACAAAAACATTATATACATAGATTTAACAATATAAGAAACAGTCGCTATATAAATATATCTCCTAAATAAATAAATTAAGAGGCAACTACATAGATGGAGGTTTTACTAAAATAGACAGAGATGACTATGAAAGAAATGGCATAATGAAAACACACAATAAATAAATTTATCCTTTCACGCACTCGAATAAATAATAAATAGATAAATTAATGTCGATGGGTGGTTTGGAGAAATCGAGGTATTAACCTCGTTGTTAACACCGTTTTATTGAGGCTTTTGCCCTGAATACGCCAAGCTCTGAGCGTCGATGGATCTTCCCCAACCACCGCCTCCGTGCCCACCACCACCACTGCTATATCCTCCACTGTCTCCCCCATAACCACTTGCACCACCGTAGTCATGGCTTGAAGTGTGCGTTGATGATGCCGAGTGATGAGGATGAGCTACTACTTCGTAAGTCACGTGTTTCTGCTGCGACAGAAGTTTCTTCAAACCGATTATAGCTGAGAGAACCAAGGCCAGTTTGCCAATCAGTAACGCTTTGCCAGCTATCAAAGCTATTGCACCAATGGCCAATGGCATTAGAGCCATCATTTTCAAAGCCAAAGCACCAAGTAACGGTCCAAGAATTTTTGCAGCCTTCTTCTTTTTCGATCTTCCCTCTTCCGTGTCATTGTCTGTGAAAGATGTCACTGTGTCTTCTAAAGCTCTTCCAGCACTTGAAACTGCGTCGACCACATCTGTTCCTTTGACTTCTACTCGTAGAGTGTGAGTTTCTAAATACCTTTTCAATCTTGACAGGGAATCCATGGCTCTGGGCGCTCCAGTTTCTGTAGGCACGTCATTAGATTTTACAACAGTCACACCGTCGGACAAAGAAAAGCTTTCTTTCTGTCCGATCATTTTGTCTACGTAAGAGAAGAATTTGTATTTGAGACATGATGTGGAGTCTTTTCTTAAACAATCGCTCAGTCCATCTAGATCGTTGTCGGAATGTCCCGTATCTTGCGCGGGAAGGGCAAAGCAGGCTGTAGCCGCGAGATACACGATTGCAACGGTTCTCCACATTGTAGGTTTGAGACTGTGCGCTCGCGACTTAACCGCTTTCTTATATAGATGCCGCTCCAAACCCCTCGCGTTACTTGAAAAAATCACACCGAAAACACAGAATGGACTTTCTCAGTCTGGGAGTAAAAGTAACCTCCAGGTTTCATAACATTGTGAAAGCCCCAGTAATGATTATTGCTAGCGTAAGCGGTCATTGTAAAGGTCGCGATCTTGGTGAACTCTGTTTGTTATAAACTATTTTTGATACCTAGGTCAGAAGCAGATGACGCGACCAACAAATACCACAATAGGATGATGTAATATGGGATACATATTTGCTTTCGTCTATTGTCATTATTATAAATTTAGTTAGTTATAACTTTTCCAATTTACATTTGAAGAAAGCTGTTTTGTTAAGTGTAACTTAAAATTAATTAAAAGAGGACCTAAATATTTAATACCAAATTACTTGGTAAGCATCTTTTGTTTTTGTTCATATTTAGCTTTGATTAAAATCTATAGTATAATACAATAAAAAAGTAAGAATTTTTCAGATTTACGTTTGCTTTTGATGGATTGGAGAGGGACTTTCAAATTTCCATGCAGGCGAAGCCTGAAAAAATAGCTTTACATAATTTGTAAAAGTTGCTTTTTGAAATGAAAGTTCTATTGCTAAACACATTTGAATGTAAGAATTAATTTATAAAATTAAGTTGCTTAACTGGAGTTGACATTCACTGACAGTAAATGATTTCATTCAAGTGATTTACATAAAATATGTATCTCATATGTGTTATAAGTAAGTTTAATATTAGAGTCTCGTTAAGAATCGTGCTTATGTTCATTTAGCTAATCCTTGAGAAACTGGTTCGCTTAAATGCAAAAGATAGCTTTGCTTAGGAAAGTTAGAAAGCATAATAAGTTAGCATTATTATTAAATACAGGAATGCAGTGACTTGTAAATTATTTCAAAGATATGTCTTCCCACTTGTTTTATGTCTTGTGATAAACGAAAAGAAAATATAACGAGGGAAAAATCTGTTTTTTTTTTGAGACTTCGTATTTTGATTGTTCTTAAATGATAAAAGGTATAAAAAGGCTTCAATCTCAGTACATTCAAACGTACATACAACTTTTCTTTGGAAAATATTCGTAGGAAATTTTAGTTAAAGTAATAAGGAGCAAAATTGAACACTGAATAATTTGACCCCTTAAACTATTTATAAATAACATTTCATTTCACGTAATAGTTACGCAGTATGCTCCACTATTCGGTCATTACGTGAATTAAAAAATAAATAAAAAAAGATTAGATCACGAAGCGTATTTGAGTTTGAAAAACGAACAAAACCAACTCGACACGAACAAGGCCAAGTGCATCAGGTGGATACTTAATGACTAACTGAAAAGTAGGTTCCGTATTACGTAGTCTAGGTTTTGTTCGGTTAAAATGTACGACTTTTTTTTATTGAAAATGAAATTTTTCTTCGCTTTTTTTTAAATTTTATAATAATAATAATTTATTTGCTGAATATAGGTTACAATGGTTTTATAAAAGATATTTCTCGCTACATTCTACCCTTCGAGGGTGTGCAAATATTTTAAGTACACTACATAAGAATAAAACTAATTAATATATAAAGTATTCCACGTCCAAGAGAGTTTCAATATATTTTAGTAGCAACACAACACAGCGAGATAAATCTATTTATAAAAATATAGAATTATTTGAACTGAATTGTCGTTTGGATATGTGGACATTATCTATTAAAATTTGCAACAACTTATGTATAACCTTCAGCATACCTTATATTCAGCAAATAAATTGTTTTGAATTTGAGTTCGAAATTTGAATTTTAATTATTTTCCTGGACAAGCTTTATATTTTTCTGGTTCAAAAATAATGTTTCAGTAGCTTTTACCTGCGGCTTGGTCCTCGCCCCTTATTCTTAGATTCTTAGGTCTTAAAAAATTTATTCAAAATTTATTGCTAATAATTTTATTTTAGTAGCTTTTTTATTTTTAATTTCAGATGATCTCTCAGGGACATTACTTTTTTCTATGTATCCTTGGTCCTTTTCTATATCTCTGACAACGTGTATGCAAAATTACATGATGATCAGTTGAGTAGTTAAGGCGTAACAAACACACAAACAAAGTATGTATATACGATATAAAATAATGCGAAAATGTTTGTTTGTTAGGATAACAATTGATTTTTTTTAATATTTTTAATTAATATATTGAAATTTAATTTTCAACAAAACTATTATAAACATCAGAAACACTTGGTCATACAAACATCCGGAATTGAATTATCTATTATATTCATTCAGCCAAACATTTCACGTACTTCTGTGCACTTGACCACAATTTTATTTTAGGGTTCCGTGTGAATTTTTATAATATTATTATTTTTTATATTTTCTTGTTACAAAATAGAAAATATAAATAATGCCCTCGATTTTCAATTTCTTATATTCAAATTCTTATTTTCAATTTTTTTGTTCTTATTATTATTTCCAAAATATACAGTAGTTATAAAAATCAATTTAAAAAAAATATCTACTTAATGTTTGTAACTGAAGTAACATGCAAATGGACCTCTGTATTTAGAAGTTCATCTGAAACAGTGGAAACGTTTAGGTGTTGATGGATTTCATCGTTCTTGGAAAACCACGGAGCATCAGTGATGGTACACAAAATACTGTTTTGAACTCGCCGAAGACTGAGGACGTTGCTTTTGTTAGCGACTCGCCATATTTGTATGCCATATGTCCACATGGGTTTCAATGTCGCCACATATATAAGGAGATTTTTGTCAACCGAGTTTTTTGCTTTTGAATTTGGCCATTATCTGATCTCTTTTACTAGTTAAAATAATTTAAACATTACTTTTTAATAATTATTAAAACAGGTACGGAACCGTGTATAATTTGTGAGAAACTCATTCAACCTGCACAACAAAACGACCACGAATTCCTTTCACTTTTAAAGTTCAACGGCATCTATCAGTGTGAATTTGGCATCTTTTGTTCATTAGCGGCATCTATCAATGTGAATTCGGCATCTCACGCGGCTTATAATATAATACACTAGCGACCGGCTTCGCACGGGTATATTTTTTTTTTGCTAATTATATATAGAAACCTTCCTCGTTTAACACTCTTTCCATTAGTGAAAACCGCATTAAAATCCGTTAGTTCAAAAAGGTCTAAGTGCTCCTATAGAGAGGGACATACGGCGGGAAGCGACTTTGTTTTATACTAGTAAAGATTTATTATATACTTAGGTGCTTACTAACTAATGGGGAGTCTGCTCGTCATTTTCAGGTAAACATGTATTTAATATCTTTATTGGTTTCATTTATTGTCAAGACTACTTTACATACATGTACCTACTTACATGTACGTAGAGTTGTTTATACTTTCCAAAAATCAAGTGTCATTGATGATTCATGAGCATGTTATAGTCGTAGCACAATTTAAATATTTATTTTTATAATGAACACTTTCTCTGATTATAAAATGACACGATAACTAATTCTTATGTTCAATAACAAGATAAAAGTCTAGTTTTTTTTTCTAAGATAAAAAATAAATATTCCTAAACTTCTTCAAATAAAACTTAAATACAGGGATTTTATTATTTTCATTGAAATAGTAATTATTTTGCTATTTTTTTTTTCAGGCAGGCTGAGACGATCCACGTGATTGCTGTTGCGGGGTTTACAATAGCTCTGCACACTTTCATTGGATATAAAATAACGGATAAGGAATACGGGAATGGGCTTTGCTATCCTTACTCATTCAACGAGCATAGTCATGTCACAGTATTACAATATAATATATTGTTAAACTGGGATCATGTTCTATTACTGCCTCGAGGCGCACTTATGACTACGGAGTCTGGACGGGCCGCTACTAATTTGCCAATTAGGAATTTAGCTAAAAATATATATATACATTACTAGCTGACCCGCTCCCGGCTTCGCCCGGGGTGCATTTTTTTTACGTAAAAACCTTCCCTGATTATCCCTCTATCCATGAGTGAAGACAGAATTAAAATCGGCCCAGCCGTTCTCGAGTTTTGCGCTTAGCAACACATTTAGGGATACCGCCATCTGTGAGAATCTTATGGAACTCACAGATAACTTGTATAATAAGTTTTAAAATAACTGTGTTCCATGAGATTCTCACAGATTGCGGTGTAAGTAAATTTATAACTCCTTCTCATCTAATAAACAAATAATTTGCAATAAAAAAAAAATTAAATTGAGATAAAAACTATCCTATCTTTTAAGTTGGACTAAATTACACATATACACATACACACGATTTTTTATCAAAATCGGTTCAGTAGTTATTAGTTCATTGGCGAATAACAATGTGACAGATAATTTTTTATGTATATAGAGATTTCGTGGCATTGTCTCATTTTTCAATATTTCTCTGTTGGTTTCAATATGTAAAAACAATTCAGAAATGTTGTATTCGATAGAACAATATGAAAGAGTACACATATTATTAGATATATTGTACTGAGCTATACTGATCTAGTAGCTTCTAACTCAGTAGATGCAGTTTTAATGCTAATCGAAAATAGTCACTTTATATAAATGATTAAGAAAAATGTTTTTCGCTCTTTCTATTAGTAAAAACCATATTAAATAATTGCCTAGAAAAAATTAGCAATATGTATTTTATATTGAGGCTCAAAGTTAAATAACCCGCGTCCTCAATTTGATTACCACGATTACGTAAAACTAACAAAATACAAGTTTACAAGAATGAACTTAAAAGTTGAACTTGAAACTATTATGCTAATGGCTTAGGTCAATATATACGAGTAAGTTGATGGTACACCGAGTGTTTTTTACTTGTAAGATTTTTTAATTTCACCTTTTCTCTGAATTAATGTTGACGTCTATTACCAACCGACAAAAGGGTGCTTGCCTTAACGCTCCATCTCAGGGGTCCCTGGTTCGGTTCTCGGCACTGTCTACTTTTGGAATGTACAACTTTGGAAATGAACTTTTCAAAGTTAGCTCTGTACTGGTATAGAATGGAAGTATTCTCGCGGATATCTGTATTCCTATTCACCTTATCTTTGAGTCTTAAACTCAAGCTGCTTCTTTCCATTCTTCTATGAGTGGTCTGTATTTTGTTTCTGGTTTTGGCCTCAAACGTTCAAGTTTGACACCCATAGGCTGGACATATCCATGACTATTTTCTTAGTCGTATTATGGTATAGTATAGCCACATCCATGACTATTCTTAGTGGACAGCGGCAATTGTGACTTGTGATCTACGTTACTTGGGTATAATAAAATTTTCGCGCGATTAAAAGGTTCAAACCCGTTCTAGAGCATTGGTACAAACTACGCAGTACATTTTTATCTTTGTGTATCTCAAACCTTATGTCAAGTTAAATATTTAAAAAACAACTGGTTTTTCTTCTGTCTAACGTCAGTCTGCTTTTATTTACAATGGCATAAATAAACTGCATAGGTACACATAACAGGTACCTACTGTCTTTTATGAGTTTCTTATATTATGAAATCGTCTTCCCAAGACTTGATTGATGGAATTGATTGATTGAAACGCACTTTTGATTAAATTATATATATAGGTATAATGTATTGATTAAATATCTCTGTGCTGAGTTTCATCTTAATCTGTTAACTTTTATAAACACAAATTTTCTCATTTATATTGTATTAGATAGCGACCCGATCCCGGCTTCGTGCGGGATGCAATTTTTTACATACACCTTTAATAATTTTAAACAATTTTAACTGATTATTTTTTTATTTTTATGTACCTACCGCGTTTATCCCTCTTTTCATTGGTGAAAACCGTATCCAAATCTCTTATGTGGTTTAGAAGTAGTTAGTGCAGAAAAAAACAGACAGACCGTTCTGCGACTTGGGTTGCATTTTTTTTTTCTATTTAGGTATATAAAAAACTAAATTACGTTTTATATATTTAATATTTTTCAGTGAAAAATTATCTAACTTATGGTGAAAACTAAATCAAAATCTGTTGCATGGTTTAGGAGGTGTTAGCTGTTATGCAGACAGACAGATGCTGACATCTGCTTGAAATTATACTATGTAAGGAAAGAAGAAGATATATCTTCTAATATATAAAATTCTCGTGTCGTGGTGTTTGTTGCCAAACTACTCCAATTTTGATGAAATATTGTGTGCTTATCGGGTAGGTCTGAGAATCGGCCAACATCTATTTTTCATACCCCTAAATGTTAAGGGTGGTCCACCCCAAAAATTTTTTTTTAATTTTTTTGACAAAACAACGTATGCCGGTCAGCTAGTAAATATATATAGATGTTTAATCATTTTCAGTCTGCATCATCATGTCTGTGTCTCTTCAATATAGGATATAGGCCTCTTAGGCCTCCTCGTCTCTCTTTATAATATTAGTAAGTTTAGATATAGACAAAACAAAATGTTAACACAGGCGTTCAATAGTCTATGTAACATGAGTAAAGTTTACAACCTAACTTAGTGGGATAATTTGTTATTTAACAGATGTCTCATTTCGTAATAAGTATTGTTTACATTAGATTTTAACTTAGATTCTTTTTCTAAAGAGTCCCAACAAGTTTTATTTTATTTTATTATTATAATAGAAAACGTAGATTGACTCTAAAATCTTGGTAATAATTTCACCCTTACAGAAGACCACTGTGATAAATAGGGACCAAAACCAGTTTCCCTTAATTCATTTGAAAAATTTACAAAAAATTCATTCATTGAGTAGTGGCCAGCAGTCCTTAACCATAAATAACATAACTTTCATTTTCTGCAGAATATATTAAATAATTTAGTCAATTTACAAATGAAAGAGTAATTTCTCGGAATTAAATAACTTTGCCTGGTGATTGTAATGTCTGGCGTACGAAATATTCACTCATGCTCAATTAGAAAGTTTTTCACTTTTTTTGGTCCAAAAATTCACACGTTCTTAATATTTTAATACACTGTGAACATTGCCAGAAACAATGCTTTTTTCGTGAGGTTTCTACAATATAAAGGAAAAACATATATGTAGTTTGAAATTAGCTTATGACCGCGACTTCTTCTGGACCCTTTTTCTTAAGTGTTTTATTTATTGCCCATATATCTTGTATATAAAATTCGATGTGTGTTTGTATGTCTCCTATAGACTCCAAAACCGCTGCACCGATTTTGATGAAACTTTCAGACAACCTTCAATTAGTGTAGCGGGTGTTCCTGTGAAGTATAGTAGCGACCGGATGCGGACGAAGTCGCGAGCAAAAACACTAGTTATATATATTTGTCAGTCGTTGAATTTCTTATTAAAGGGATTGATTATTTTCTTTATTTATTTAAATAAATAAATAAACCTTACAACTAACCTTACAGTGTGTAACAGTTCACAAATACTTACATAAAAAAATAAAATTTTAAATTATTATAGCCTATTACAAGGTTAGACAAAATAAAATTTATAAGTACACTAAAAAAATTAAGAAAATAATAATAACAATATCCATACGTACATATACATTATAGATACATAATTTTATACAATAATTATAATTATAGGTATTATATCGTTGTAAACCTATTTTAATGAAAATATGCACCGTATTGCGATTGAAGGATATTAGGTAATAGAAAACAGTATGTTTAAGCTTCTAATATAAAGTTTATACATAAACTAAGTCCATGCTAAGTCCATGCAACCTACCCATGGATTAAAACATAGAAACCATACTTAATTGATGATCACTATAGAAAAGTTTCAATTTCTCTTCGGTTTCTTTTAATCAAGTGTATGATTGAGATTCATTATGGAGGCTATTCATTATCGCCATTTTGCTCCTATTGTTACTTTGTAACTAGCTGTTAGTTTACCATCAAATGACATGGGATGGTATTCTGTACTTTACATGTAATTTTGTTTCTTAATTTCTTAGGCAATTTACTTAAAAGCGTTATGAGAAGTTAACTTACTGTTTTTGTATTTCTTTTTTTTTATAATATAAAGGTGGCAGACAGGCTGGCGGCTCACTTGATGGTAAGTGGTTACCGTCGCCTAAGGACACAAGAAACACCAAGGAGAGTGCTAGTGCGCTGCCTACCCTGTAGGAGTTTGTTTAGAGCTGTTATTATTATTTTATTATTTCGTGTATTATCCATACACGCACTTCGGTCTATGGTAGGTAGCTACCGTCGCCTATTAATATAAGCAACATCATAGGTGTTAAACCTCAACCAGGGTTTAAGGAGAGAATAGGGAATCGGTTCTGGTATTCATACCTCACCGAAACATAACAGTACACTTAGTGTTATTTCAAGGTAGTTTTCTCCGAGAGTTTGCTTAGTGCCACCAGACGGGTCAGGTATTGATTCTCATATGAAATTTGAAAACATGTTCCAATGAAAATATATTTATCCATTTAAATCAATACAAAATCAATTTTAAATATAGTTGTCTGCTTTAAGTCAGTATCAGTAACTATTTTGGTCATAACTTTAGATTTTAGTGTAAGTACCTAGTTCTATAAGCCTTAAACATTGAACATGAAATTGTATGTAAATGTTGTTTATACCTGTAATTGGAACTCACATCAGACTTAATAAAATTTGTATTATTATGTTGTAATGTTGTGTTTTCTGACATAGTTATTGCTTTATTACACTTAGCCAGGAGTTAGTTTCCTTAATTTTAGATGTTCCCTCGGGATTTGTCTTTTTTTCTGGATGAAAGGTACCCTATGTCCTTTCTGGTGTTCCAAACAACGTGTATACAAAATTTCATGGTGATCGGCTCAGTAGTTTTTGCGTGAAAGAGTAACAAACATCCATACATCCAAACAAACTTTCGCATTTATAATATTAGTATGTACAGATAAACATGACACAGTTTTTATTGAATTGATTAAAAACAATGCTTTCACTATTTTTATATTATTTAAAATATAATCTTTAAATTACTTAATATAAGCTTGTACATGAAATTAAATAAAATTAATAATAAAATGTACAGAATACGACTCATATAAAGAACCATTCATTGGACACTTGACGTCGTCATTTCTTCTGTATTCAAACATAATAATGATATAACATTGATGCCACTAACAATGGCGCGAGTAAAGTGTTTTCTCCAATTATCAATTTTATAAGAAACTAGCGGTCCGCTCCCGGCTTCGCCCAGCGTGCATTTTTTTTACGTAAAAACCTTCCCTGATTATCCCTCTATCCATGAGTGAAGACAGAATTAAAATCGGTCCACCCGTTCTCGAGTTTTGCGCTTAGCAACACATTTAAGGATTCATTTTTATATTATAGATAATAATGAATAAATAACATGCGTACACCTTTATAATATTATTTTAATAGTCATGGTCATGAGAAATCTTTAGGCGTGAGAAATCAACGAAAAAGTTATTTTATTTTAATTTCAATATTACGACTTACTGATACTCAAAACACTTTGTAACATTCATTCCAGTTCCGCAAATAAAAGAAAAGTTTAACTCGCGTCTTTTATAGACAGACATACTTAGTTCTTATAGTGATAGCATTGAACAAGTTTTTCTTCATGACAACGTAAATTCCCACCGACCATTCTCACGCATTTGCATCAAGATCATGTTTTCGATCATTACTCCATATGGAACAGAACATCGTCAACTCGGAACAAATTACTTAATACATCATCAACTCATCATCATCCATTGTTGGGCATAGGTCTCCCCGACAACGTAACGTGGTATACGATAAGCATAAATAGTGTATTTTGTGACGAGTTCTTTATTCATGAAGAGGGCATCACCTCTGGTCTAAAGACCCCTTTTAGAAAAGACCTCAGCGAAATAACAATGCCTCTGTTGTGGAGACACGTGCGTGAATAAGTAGTTTCCCCTAAACTCATCTTGCCTCTTATCCATCACTATATTTCACCAGGAAAGCGTCACTTATATTTTATAGATTTATGGGCTACATTCCATCTGGTGAGACTATCTGCCCACATTCTCATAAAAATGCTTTAAAAATAAATAAATGAGAAGTATTCAAAAAAGTACTCAAAAAAAAATCGACTGTCGATGAAGAGGTTGATATGAGAGACAGGTGGGTGGACCTTGGAATTTTCCATTAAATAATGTCAAAAAAGTTTTTAAATCCTTATGTATATGAAATCACTTGTCCGCGATATTAAGTAATTTTTGTAAACTGTGAAACCTCAAAATTGCGTGGATTTTGATAAAACTTTACACTTATATAATTTGTTTATCAAAATAACCAATAACCAGTATTCACCAGAATAACCAATAATTTGTTTTTAAAAGTTGCGGTAGAAGCTAGCATGATTATATGAATGCAACTTCCTTAGTTTTAAAAATATAGTGAAAATCGCAAGAGAAGTAACTATAACGAAAATGGATGATTTTATCTATGCTAAAAGTAATCAATTTTAAGGATGTCAAAATTTGAAATTGATTCATAGATTCCGCACTTACCACAGAGGTTCCATCAACTAATGAATCGATTCTATATATTAAACACGTTAACCTATCAACACACATTATAAGTTAACATCCGCTATTAAACTTTTTACGATCAATAACAAAGGAACCAATTTCCACGTTATATTCTGAGATACCGTATCTGTACCAGATTTAATGTGACAAACAGTTTTTACGTTTACTCTTGTAATTACTACAGTGTAATCAAGCGACAGATTTATTGTCACTTTTTTGAAGGCTGCAGTTGCTGTATTGTTATGTTTCAATACATAACTGTGCTCATCTGCTTTAGATACATAAAAGGCTTCCTCCATAACATTATATGCTTACTAAACTCAGTCGCCATCACTATTATCACTTTCTATCATTAATGATACATCCTCTGCCATGTTTTTTTTTTCTTCATCAACAATTCCAAGACATTTATTCCAAGCTTTTGCGCGTGATTTCGTCTGCGTCCTTTTTTCTAAAGCGTTATTTAAAACATTTATTGATTTTTTAATTTTTGGATTATTCTGCGGAAACAGTAGGCGTGAAATGCGCTTTCAACAATTGTCAAGCAATAAACAAACAAATTGACTTTCGCATTTATAATATTAGTTACTCCTCCTAATTTACTAATAGGACATCCACCAATAAGGTGGACAGACTATCTGATAAGAGCTGCGGGTCGACGGTGGATTCAGGCTGCTTCTGACCGGTCCTATTATAAAGTTATAGGGGAGGCCTACATCGAGCAGTGGACGTCCTGCGGCTAAGATGATGAATGGTGTGGTATACTCGTAGGAACTTTTATCACTTATAGCAAGAATATGTCACTATATTATGAACACTTTCATATGATTGAGCCGCGTGTAAGGTTTGTGTGTTAGCGGGTAAATAGTTGTACACCATGCACTTTCTACAGAAATTGCCTTGCACGGTGACCGCACCAAGCGATCGTAGCACGCACACTCGCGAAACCTGCATAGCTCTTATGGCGTCTTCTAATTTAACAACTTCAAATAATTAAGAAAGTACCATATAGCTTTCCTTATTAAGTATGAGGCTAGGGGGAAAGTTAGACATCCTGTGTCTAGAAAGATAGAATAAGTATATATTTATAAAGTTTAAATTGGTTTTTCCAGTCAATATAAAAAAAATTAGAAATTAGTTTTTTCGTACCTAAATAATTTTTCAAATTATAATAATTTTTTTGTTTGTGTAAAGTTTGAAAAAAATATTATTCAATAATGTTACTAGTGACGGACAAGGCCTTTGGCTACGCATGGATGCATTTTTTCAGTAAATTATAACACGAATCTCTCGTTTATCGCTCCTTCTATAAGTGATAATTAAATGAAATCTGTTTAGTAAATAGTTTAGAATAAGTTGGCGGAGAATATAGAATAAAACAGCGTCAAGGTCATTTTGAAATTACTGCTTTCAAAATTTCATGATGAAAACGAAAATTTAATATCATCTATTACTTAAGTCAGTGCTGCGACGAGGATTGGAAATTCTTAATTACACTTCAGAAAATGTGCCGAAAATGTAATGAAAAAAATCAGAGAAACACTAACTAAGATTCCAGCCGTCAAGGCATGCTTTAAGGGTAGCCAATTTAATGTTTATCTATCTCACTGGACTCTCTCCGTTTTGACCGATCATATATCAAGCTCTAGATATATATCTGTAGTAATATATCCCATTGCAATTGCATTATAATGTCATATTATAAATTCTGTTCTCATTTCTAACTCGTTTTGTCGTTATAATAAATTCTTAGATATAATTTATCCGTCAACAAAGCTCGGATATCCTCGTACATTGTGATGGCGGAAATAACGATTACAGGAGAGAGGGGTCTGTTTTCTACGAACTTAACCGGACATGCGGTAGTATAATCGGCCTCATAAAATATATTAGTTAAAATTATACTAATACTAATTTATTTGGAAACAATATCATGATATTTATAATGACTTTTTGACGTAAATATTTTTGTGACCATATCGATTAGGCTAGGTTAAAGAGATCGACAGACAGGTTGACGTTTCACTTGATGGTAAGAGTGAGTTACGTTGCCTATAACAAACATAAGCAACACCACAGGATAAGATATTAGGAAATAATAAGGAAATGGAATCTTTATTCCCTTACTCACTCACCGAAACACAACATTACACAAGCTGTTTTTTCATGGTGGTCCTCTCTGCCGGCAGACCGCCTATGTGACTTCGTAACGCACACTGCTCTACTAATGTCGCCAGATTCAGAACTTTTCAAAGTTCATTTCCAAAGTTGAATATTTAAAAAATATACTACGTTTTAATCCCTATTAGTAGTGACAATTAAAATCCTGGAAACAAAAATTAAAACAGGACTCCGTAGACAGAGCGCTAAGGCAAGAAAATTAACTAGTCGACCAATGGGCTTGTCAAATATCAGAAACATAAATGTTAGAACTTTTGCGAACTGAAAAAGTGAACTGAAGTTTTTTTAAACTGGTTGTTTATACTTATTTAAAATTAAAATCGAACGATTAAAAGTTACATATTTTAACTGAAAATATATCATATAAATCACAAAATTCACTGCTCAAGTGTCAATGTAGGTATATTCATGTAGGTAATTAGTTACAAAATGGAAGCGACTAACTTTTTGATTTTTCATATTAAATGTGTTCTTCATTTACTCAATACATACAACGGAATGAGGTATTTTATATTCTAGTCGACTGTACCATGTTCTACTAGCGCCAATGGCCTTGTTGCGAGTAGAAACCCATTGGACTAGTATCCATATACTCTTAAATAGTTTATACAGATTATAGCAGGTACTTGATATTCCATAATGAAGTTAGTTCGTTTTTATTTTCATACATTTTAAATTAGGTTATTAAAAATTTGAACTTAGACTAACATGTAACTGTACTTGTTTTTTTCTACGGCTTCGCCCGCGTTTGTCTTGTTTATCAAAGTGCTACCTAGAAAGGTACTGCATTTGTTGTATTATAAATGGGGTATATATCTTTTTTATGTTTAGATAGACGGACAGGCTGACGGTCAACATAATAGTACGGATTAGACAAATATTATAAATCCGAAAGTTTGTTAGGATGTGTGGATGTATGGATGTTTGTTACTCTTTCACGCAAAAACTATTGAAGCGATCACCATGAAATTTCGCATACACATTGTCTGAGACACCAGAAAGGACATAGGGTACCTTTCATCCAGAAAAAAGGACTATGCCTGAGGGATCATCTAAAATTAAGGAAACTAACCCCTGGCTAAGTGTAATAGCAATAACGATATCAAGCGATATATTGCTTTTTTAACGCGAAGTCGCGAGCATCATCTAGTAAAATTTATATTATATAGTAAATTATAAACATCTATAAAATTATAAAATTCGGAATTGAATGAAATTTGGCACATAGATAGATAGATAATTACCTGGTTTAACATATAGGATATTTTCTATAATGGAAAAATGTTAGGTTCTCGTGAAATATTACCTACAGCGCATAAGAGGTCGCTTGTACAATTAGTTATAAATCAAAACATAAATAAAAATTTAATATAACTACAATTAGGCTATTTATTCCATTCGTGATCTTAGAGCTGACCAAAAAGATTAAAGTAAAAATAATTGGTTTTTTCCCTGAAACAAAGTATTTTTCTGATTTCTTATCTAACTATAAGAACTATAGTTATGTCCGGTCACTACTCAATATACTAAAAATAAAAGTCGTACCTACTTTAGATGACTTTGAATTACTTAATAAACCCTGAATGGACAGTATCAATTTGTGTCTTTCGTAAAAAGTAGAAAACCACTTCAATCTTCCAGAGCAACATTTCAAAAAGGGAATTCGCGGAGACGTCGTCGAAGCCAGTTATATCCAGCCAGTTCTGTTCCGACGTAAAGTTGTTTATAAATGAACGGATACACTAATAATATAAACGGAACCGAGTTTTACCTCGGTTTAGTTAGTACATCCGTGTTCTAACAAAATTATTCTTGTTTAAAATTATTCGATGGAAGAAGCTCAAGTTTGAATCTCAGTCGAGACCTACGAATAAATAATACGTCGAGACTGATTCTCTGAGCAATAATCCTAAAAATCCATGAAACAATATATTGGGGCTATGTATCTGATATACTCTTTCTATCTGAGAAGATTGATAGAATATTTTTCCCATGTAAAGGTCAGGCTGATGGTCGCCTTTATGGTAGGTGGTTATTAACACAAGCAACACCAAAAGTTTTGTAAATGCGGATAAGGGATGAAGGTTGAGGGAGAATGGTCTCTCGCATCCCTTACTCGCTCATAGAAATACAACAGCACACATGCGGTTATTTCACGTAGTCTTCTATAAAGGGTTGGTTGCAGTAACGCAATTTTCATGCCCGCAGTGCTAACTCGAATCCAACAAAAAACCGAACTGAATCAGAGCGCTAAAGCAAGCACTTTAACCACTAGACCAATAGGCTCGTCAACTTTTATAGGAACTATGGAAACTATAGAAACTTTTATAGAAAATATAAAAATAAATAAATATGTTACATAAAAGTGTACAACACCTTTTTTAACAGGAAATAAATTTTTATTTCCCGTGAAGAAACCAAACCAATCCAGTGCAAGTTAGTTGGTACATAAATCTGGTTCAACGTGAAGTGATTACAAAACAGTTTCCTATTATGAGAAAGCGAAGAACAGGAATACAAGGAAGCAAACAAATCAAACGGATTCGTATTACTTTAGTGTGGGAAATACTATCTGTTGCACGCGACTTCTCCTGCGTATCTTTATAAAGTATAGCGTATGTTACTCGATGATAACGTGGCTTTTTATATAGGTGAAATAATTTTTAAAATCGGTCTAGTAGTTTTTGAGTTTATTAGCGTTGTAATGTTAGCGAAATTTGTCGATAAGTCTGGTTCAAAATATGTATACGAATTCTTTAATAAACAAGTATTATATTTGAGACATGAACAAATGAACAAGAAATTATTGTGGAAGCTAAGTGGAGAATATAAACATTATTATTACACTATATGATATATTTTCACCTGCCGGTAATGAGACAGACTAGCCGGTGTCACCTTGTAACCTAGTTGTTAGTGTAGTGTTAGATTTGCTCCCACATTACATGGGCCTAGTGATGTGACTCCGACACAGCTGACATAATATCGATAAATTTATTTAATTTTAAATTTTGATTGACAAACATTGACAATATTATTTAAAGTGTCCGAGACTTAATTGCGTATTAAAATCTATAAATATTATTTACTTCGATACGTTTAATGTTCTTATAGTGTTGCAGTAAATAAAATATTTTCTATATATTACTTAAGTCTCGTGATGTTTTGTTAATACGATGATATATTTTGTTAATACGATTTTGTTAATAATCTATGTTGTTTTCGTTCGTTAAAGTTACTTTCCTTTCATAATTTTCATTTACTATCTTCAACACTCGAAGAATTTTTTAGTCGTCGAAACATTAAATCCATAGTGCATTTAATGTTTAATGGAAATAATTATATTTTATAGTAAAAGGTTGCAGGCACCATAAACCAGTAAAAATATCTCCAATAACAGATTTACATAAAAAAAATTTAATACAAATCTGCCTATTAACAAATTAATTAGTACTTTATATCATTCCTCAACTTTTCAACCACTTAACAAATAGACAGATTTAGACATTTATCATTGTTAAATACCTAAAGTTATAAAGCAAAATACTAAAAAAGAACAGTTTTTTAGTGTAAAAATTAAAAAAGCATGTTAAAATCATTTAAAATTATGTTTTTTTTTTTCAATTGATAATTGAAACCATTTAAAAGGCTTTTCAGTTTAAAAAATACATTTAAAATGCATTAATATAAAGGTTAACCTACATATTAATTAATTTCAATAACATTATTGTCAGCTTATTATCGATAAGGGAATCGGCAAACACTATAAGGTAACCTGCTTTACACAAGATATTGTGTGGGAAGCGATAAACGTTAAACTTGAACCAAACAGTTATTATACATTCTATAAAAAAGAGTTCTTTTCTGCATGATAATGCCTCATTACTTTTTTTTAAATCTATAAATTATTTAATTTAAAACAAAAGTTTTGTTTGTTAGATGGGGTTATTTGTGTAAAGTACAGTGGCCAAGCTATGGGTCTATTTGATGATAGGTGGCTACCATCGCCATTAACACAAGTGACGACATAGTATAACTGCGGAACGCAGTGTGCTTTGATTCTACTAAAATATTACTAGACAGTACTAGCTGGTCTTAATTTTTGCTGTGAAATTCTGCAAGCAGGCTGACGGTCCACTTGACGATTGATGGTTACCGTCACAAAACTATAATTTTCAAACTGGTCGACAGACAAGCTGACGGTCCACTTGATGGTAGGTGGCTACCGTCGCCATAGATGCTGGCGCAATAGGTGCAAGTGCGATGGCGACCATAGAAGAATTAAGGATAAGTAAGGGATAAGGAAGGGATGGTGTAATGGCACATATGTTGTTATTTCACGGTAGTCTACTGTAAGGGGGGTGGTTACTGCCGTCAGACGTCTACCCAAATGAGTGCGAAGTGTGCCCTTTCCAAATCCAGACCAGAGCCAACTTTGAAAAGTTCATTTCGAATTTCGAACATTGCCATTACTTCTAGTTTACAAGAATAGATGTTACGTAATTTACAATTGCGTATAAATACTATTGAATAAATAGTATTGTACTCAATGAAGTATTGTTTATTATTCAATTAATTATAATAAAGAATATTTAATTACAGCTATTTCATTTTAACCACTAACATAAACTCATGAACAGCGCCATCTGTACGAGTAAGATGCAATTACTAAGAGCGTTTAATGTACAAGTAAAAAGTCTAAAAGTAATAAGTCAAAATAGTACAAATATTTACGTCAAGATGGCAGCTCTTGCGAATATTTACCATCAGGAATTATTTATTTTCAGGAATTATTTTATGAAAGTAATATTTCACATGTAATTATGTTTAATAAGCAATATTTAAGTACCTATACAATGCTATGATATTGAAGTCTCTATCAATTTAAACAATTAATGCGACATCTGTACACCTTATATCACATTACTAGTTTTTCTCCAGTAATGAGTAGTAAGTAGTATTATTGAGATTACAAGTAATGGGAGTACAATTGATATTCGTTAGATGACAGTTTATGCTTAAGTAACTTAAAAATTAATGTTAATAATTTGAGAAAAGTGAATTCCGTCATTCATTTTTCATTAATATAGATCTCTTCCATCAGCAAAAAAGTTTTAGAAAAAAGTTTTTATGCATTTCAAAGAATTTAAATATCAAATTATTTTTATATATGGGTATCTACATGAATTATAATTATTGATTGATAAAAAATATTTTATCAATAATATATCGATGTAGGCCACCATTTTGTCGTGTTATTTAAGAAAGTGAACAGCCATGTCCCGGAACGAAGACATTGGAAGATAGTTTAGTTTCATAAATTATGGTTAGATAATTTTGATGCGTTTTTTTTATGTTAGTTCAAGATTTATATGGTAAAATGCGCAACAAACAAACTCAATTTCGTATTTATAATATTAGGACTAGTTAAGATGTGGTAACATTAAAACCACTTATTTATATAAATAAGATACAACGCGCCAGGAGCACATAAAATACGCGAAAGGT
Organism: Synanthedon andrenaeformis; assembly: GCA_936446665.2. Taxonomy (NCBI): domain Eukaryota; kingdom Metazoa; phylum Arthropoda; class Insecta; order Lepidoptera; family Sesiidae; genus Synanthedon; species Synanthedon andrenaeformis. The sequence goes on from OW387801.2 coordinate 2,072,634, forward strand.
ACCCACATAATAATAATTCATGAGACGTCGTGAAAAAATCACTCTTGAGGCCTACCGTTTATTTTTCCCTGATGACTTCGAAATTGTTTTCAAATTGGCTATCAGTATCACTTATGTTTTCCTCTTCATTTTGTGCATATTAAATTTAAATGTGGCACCTGTTTTTTTATATAAATATAGGGATAACTAAGAAGGTATGGGAGAAAAATAATGTGATTATTTTCATCGTAGTCAAGATTTATTACATGGTGAAAAGACTTGATTACTAGGTTTGACCAACACCCTGTGGCATAACTGCGTTCCAATTTTCTATGTATAAACACATATAAATACATATAAATATATGTGGGTTTTCCGGTTTTCACTACTGTATTGATGATTAGCTAGATTAAGCTATAGGTTACTTTTTGTCCTGGAAAAATGTTAGGTTCCTGTGGGATTTTCAAAAAACTAACTAAGTACTTACACAGCTAGTTAATTAATAAAATCGTGACTTGCATAAAAATAAAAACAACAAAAAAATTTTTTACCATTTATTCTTAAAAACAAAAATAATTTAAATAAATAATTTAATATTTTTCATTTAGTCATTGAGCTATTTACAAAATATACTCATTAACCTATAATATTCGTTGTCTAACATTTAAACAAACAAAGAATAATAAATATTTTAGTCAACCAGAGTAATTTGCAAGCGTATGCAATTCCTTGCAATAATTTAGTTATATAAAAATATACATCTAAAATAAATCAATTATTGTGCTTATCTCTTACTAGACAAAAAAATTAATATATTTTTTTTCCATTCACATCAATACTGGGGTGAATTTATTGCTTGCTAAAAAGATACTCGTAAGATTGAGGTCAATAAAATTTCTATTAATCTTTGATTTTCGATTTTAACGTAGCTATTAGAACAATACTTTTGTCCTAAGTTATATCTTATATAATATTTATATATTACTCATGGCAAAAGTATTGAGAGAACTATAAGACCGCACGCAACTTTTTGGCCGCTCATAGACATTTGGTCCCCATAGTATTTTGGGTACTATTACTCAAAATGTTAATTTTGGGTACTATGAGATAAAGTTATCTCGCTCCATGTTTAATTTAAGCTCAATATATGTACACAAAATATCTAATGATGGTAAATGGTTGAGTGAAATATCTTAATTTTTTTAACAATCTTAATATCTTAATCCCGTTATAATATTTTTTAAAGTTTTTTTTCTACTGATTTTTCATGTACTCCCCCCACCCTTTGTATGGTAGCGGGGTGTCGTCGATCTCTCTTCGTCGGCGGTGATGCCCATGATGTCCTGCGTATATCACCTGATGGTCATCATGGTCGTCATGTGAAGCCAGTTTCTTAACACCAACAATGGCTGAGAGCATCAAAGCTAGGGCTGACACAGCTAGGGCCTGGAAAAAGAATAAATTTCTTATTGAAATATTTTAATTTTCTCTTTTATTGTCATAAAATGGAAATATACACATTACATGTAGGCATGTAGAAATATACACATTACATTACACACATACAATATCTGTCCTATTGGGCATAGTAATAAAAAATTTGGTCGTACGTGATTGAATAAGTTTTAAACATTTTTATTTATAACTATATCTAATGCCCGCGATTTCATTCGCGTTGAAAAATAAAATATATGCCAAAGAAAACCTGACAAACTGAAAAAAAAATTAATTAATTAGTTGTATTAAATTACAATCAGAAAAACTATTAAAAAAAATATTAAAAATATCAAAAATTCCTTGGACTTTGAAAGTGACTTTGACTTGAAGACTTGACTTTGGTAAAATTTTTATATAATAAACTAATAACATTTTAAATATTTTTTTAAGATTTTAATTATTTATACATTTAAAGACCAATGAACAAATAAACTAATGTTAATTTTGATGTTCCCGAAAACAAACCCTAATTATTGGGGTTCATTGTAACATAGTTCTTTCATAATTAGCCTTTAGTTAAAAATACCCTTAGTCATAAAATGTGAAACCTATTAGGCAAAAATTAAATTAAAAATTTAAATACAGAGGAACTTCTCTAGCGAATTGTTACTCGTAATGGATATTTCATTAAAAGTTGCCAGAGGAATTGGTTTAAAGGTTCAAAAGCACAATAGGGCAGAGTTAACTAATTAATAAAACATTTCTTTCTTAACATTTCATAATGTCTATAAATTTATGTTCCTAACACTTTATTGTGAAACTAAGGAGGAGCTGTTTTAATCATTAATTTCTTAAATTAGACTTCTGATTAAGTGTGTACCTTTTAATTGAAAGTAAAAACCTGCTATTATTGGATACAAATGCGAAAGTTTTTGAGGATGGATGTATGAAGGTTTGTTACTATTTTAAGCAAAAACTGCTCAACGGAATGGAATGAAATTTGGCATACAGACAGTTTGTTACCTTGATTAAAATATAGGATACTCCTTATACTGGAAAAATCACCGTCGTCACAACGATAAATATGTCAGATATTTTTCATTTTTAAACGAGGAAGAAGTGGCGAGCACCAGATTGTATTTAATGTAAACCTTGTCAACTTATTCGTTTTGGTTGAAAATGGTTTATATAGTTTCTGAAGAAATAAAGACGATAAAGATGTCGGGTAAGGAATACAATATAATTTTATCATTCTAATCTTTTGCCCCTTATCATTTATCCTATTCTTAATTCTATATAATTCCTTTGCTCGTTTTCATTGATTCGTTCGTGAATGACGATGCTTCAATGATAATCCCTGGGGTAGAAAATGTCTACTGAAACCCAATGTAACGGATTCTCTGCCTGTCAGTAGCACGTATAAAATAAAAAAAAATACGATATGTTAATGTTAAAATGAGAGTAAATGAAGCTAATTCCATTCTATCCTTCGAACATCCCTAAGGTCGGAAGCGCTATTGGTGGTGGTTACTGCCGCCAGACGGATCACCCAAATGACTGTGAACTTGATAGATTCAGATCAGAGATAACATTAAAAAGTTTCTTTCCACAGTTGGCCTTGACGGGAATCGAACTCGAGACCCCATTAGACCATTAGACGAATGGGCTCGTCAATTGTCCTTAATATTATTATTTTTGTAAAGCCTTTCATATAACCTAGGACACTAGGTATTTTGGGATGTGAAACTTAAAATATCGTTATTCGATTATATTCTCATCGTTGTCAATACCTATAGGTAGGTACTTAATTAAATACTTAACTATATTAGGTATAACTATGCGTAATGAAAACCAATATATATTGAATAACAGTACCTAAATGTAGAAATCAAACCAATTATACCACTTTACACAAATAACATAATACCACATTTCAATTTGTCAATAATTCCTCAATAATTCCTGTATTACAATATTAATATTTGATACACCAATATACCTAATTACCTAAGTATAAATATACACATTATATTCATATTAATTAACAAGATTACTCGGACATTAACAAGAGTACTTATATTGTATTTCATGTGATAAATAATTTGTAAGTGCTGTCATATAAAATGATGTTTACAACGTCATAATATAATTTACGAGGCTCATTTCAATAATTATATTAGAGCGTGGCATGTGTCTATATTATGGATATTCTACTTTATGCCACACATTATTCGTGAATGAAATATATTATGAAGAAAAATTCATATAAGGCGTAGTACAGGTTGATGTTGTTTTTAGTTAAGAATGACTAAAAATAAATGTTTAGTCGAAGATGACATACGTCGACTGGAGAACAAATGTTTGACTATTTTAGCAGTTAAGTCACAAAAGTAATAGGTAACGATTGCTGCGGACTTCTAAATAGGTTTTGAACTACATTTTGCTATATTAAAAAAAACCATTAAAAAAGAATAGGTTTACCTAAACCTAAATTGGTAGAGTTCCTAGGTTCGGTTGGAGTGTTTTTTTTGATCCTAAACAAATTTGGATCAAATTCAATTAAACAAACACTTTTAAAAATACTATTTAACCCTGATTAAGAGTTTAGATGTATTGGAATGATTACTTTCTTGTCTTGTACATCATAAAAGGAATAGGAAGACTTCCTTACCATTCAAAGTTTTCTGTGCGACCATAGGATAGGGTATCTTAAATTACTATGCAACTAGGTAGTATAATATTCTCTCACACGACGGCGAGGTCTTGAATTTTGGTATAAAAGACTTACCTACTCAAAATTGTCAAACAGCTCTCCTACAAAAAAAAACATGACTAACCATTACTATATTATGTACCAGGCTTTATTACTGTACACCGAAAGTGTATTGAGTACAATGTGAGGAAAATACTGTGCGAAAAATTTCAAACCGGAAAGTGGTAATTTTAACAGTTTGCTATAAAAAAAATACTCAATTATTATTCTTTGATATTTTTTGTGAAAAATTTTCACGTTATCAGTGGAGAAAATGCGTGACAGATATTACCAACAAACGCAGCGATGCCGACTCAAGAGATTCCATCAAAATTAATTTATACTGAAATGACGTAACGAAATATTTCTTTTGATAAAATTTACACAAGCATGGAATCAATTGCTTCTAACATATTTAGCTGAACCATTTATTGCGTAATAGTACCTAATACTACTTTTATAATGACGTAAATACCTATTTTCATTAAAAATTAAAATTTAAGAGTGTTTTTTTATCAACCCTCGTAAAAAGTATATTTAATCTTCTTCACTAACATTTAATACTTTAATATTTAATGTTAGTACAGAGTACGCGTGTTAGAAATGAAACTTCTTTAGGAATCAAATTTTAATATTAGGGGTTAAAGTATGAAATTGCCGATTTGTACTGAAAAATAAAAATTCGTTTTTTTTTTTTAATTTAACATATTTATTTAATCAAAATAATTTAATAGGAAGCTCATTTATGCCTTTGCGATAGAACTCTGGTGATCTAGATTCGACAAACTGTGTGAAAGCATTTTGCACTGCCTCCTGAGAAGAAAACTTTTTATCACGCAGAAAATTGTCCAAATCACGAAAAAAATGGTAGTCCGTTGGAGCAAGGTCTGGCGAATACGGAGGGTGACGAATGGTTTCTAATTGCAGTTCCTGTAGAGTTAAAACGGTTTCTCGTGCTGTATGAGGTCTCGCGTTATCATGGAGCAATAATGGTGAAGATCGATTCATAAGTCGGGGCTGTTTCACTGCTAGTTTCGCTATCATTGTTCGGAGTTCGGCGCAGTAGACATCTGCCGTAATAACACCACGCTGAGACCACCAAACAGTTACCATTACCTTTTTATTGGTAAGCTTTGCTTTAGGACACTGTTGCGGCGTTTGACCTGGGGTCAGCCATTGCATTTTCCGCTTACGATTATCGTAAAGAATCCATTTTTCATCACATGTCACAATTCGATCCAATATTCCTTCATTTCTGTATCGATTCAACAAGGCAACGCAAGTTTCAACACGCGTTTCTTTCTGCAGATCAGTCAAATCATGAGGCACCCATTTTTCATATTTTTTTATTTTATTGATTTGACGCAAATGAGTCAATATTGTTGGTAAGGTAACGTTAAACCATGCCGCTAATTCCTGGGTAGTTTGGCTCGGATCGGCTTCCACCATCTCTTTCAAATCATTGTTATTCACCTGTGTGGGCGGTCTTCCACGTGGTTCGTTCTTCAAATCGAAGTTTCCATCACGAAAGCGTTTAAACCAAAATCGCACAGTGCGTTCATTAGCAGTCCCCTCTCCAAACGCAACATTAATATTGCGAGCTGTTTCTGCCGCGTTAGTTCCGCGTCGGAACTCGTATTCAAAAATCACACGAATTTTCGAAGTATCCATCTTTATTGTCTAAGCTGAATAAAAAAAACAACTGAAAGTTGATAATCGAATGTTGCACATTTTTTAAAAGAAGAACTACATAGGTACCGTATGAAAAAAGTTTCACTCAAAAATCTCAAACCGTGAAGGCTCTATGCCAATTCGAAGTACCTATTACAATAAAACGGCAATTTCATACTTTAACCCCTATTACATAATTATAATACTAGCGACCCGCTCAAGGGTTCGCCCAGTTTATTAATTAGGTTTTATTAAAAATTTATATATATAAAAATTACATGTCACGTAGTGTGTCCTCGATGAACTCCTAAACTACTAAACCGATTTTGATAAAACTTCGTAACTATGTGTAATTTGGTCCAACTTAAAAGATAGGATAGTTTATATCTCATTTTGTTTATTATTTTTTTGCAAATTATATAATATTATTAACATAGCGCCATCTGTTGATACATATTCAATCCAGCAATTATTTATCTGTGAGTTCCAAAAGATTCTAACAGATGGCGATGTAAGGTAATTTTATCAGCTGGATTGAGTAAAAAATTGCACCCGTGCGAAGCCGGGAGCGGGCCACTAGCCTCGTGTAAAAAAAAATCGTGTCACATTTTTGTCGCCTATTGACTCCTAAAGTACTAAACCGATTTTGATAAAACACGACAACTATATATAATTTGGTCCAATTTAAAAGATAGGATAGTTTTTATTTTGAACCCGTGCGAAGCCGGGAGCTAGCCACTAGTATAAAATTTTTTATCTAACTGTTGGTGAAAACCGCATCAAAACATCGTTGCGTGGTTAAAGCGAAGTTAGCGGCCGTATATATTACTTAGACAAATGACTTGCGAATTGCGCGGAATGCGACTTCATATTAAGTATTCTATGTAAAGACGAAAGTCAATCTGTCTATATATGTGCTCGTGATGCTAAACCTTGCAAATATTTTTGCTATTGGTAACTGCGTTAGTATAGAGACTATTTCACCGCGTCACGCCATCCAAGCAACGAGGTCTGCACAATTATTCACTTTTACCAATTAAACTGGATAAGAAGAGCACGAAGTTATTACGAAGCGGTGGCGGAATTCAAGTGCAAACATATTTCTGTCGTACACATACTACGTGAATTCATAAACAATAGCTATCTCTACTGAAACTATAAAATTATATGAACGCGAATGTAGGTACCACACGCACATGTCGTGTCACTTCCGGAAGAAACTAATACATTAATTTTAAACCTTCTACGATTCAATATTAGTAAGTACTATCATATAATAGATGTGTTATATATTATATAAACACATTATATATACAGCTTATAACAAGCGTCGGTTGTGCCAGCCATACCTGTTTTGTGGCTGTTGTTAAGCATGGTCAGTGTTAAAAAAAGACTAGACTTTACCTTCATAGTAAGAAGACCGAGTCCTCCGATCCCCAAAGCGCCTAATGTCTTCGCCATCATCATTCCAAGAAGTGCTATGCCACCGGCACCACCGCCCTTACCTCTTCCGGTCGCTGAAAAGTTTATAAAAAAAAATCATTTTTTTTATTTAGTAAACACGGTTTTGCAATTGGCCAGCATCTAGCCGTGCAGCAAAGACAAGGCCAACGATTGAGCGAGCTCACCCAGAAGATGACACTTCACACGAAATTTAAAAAAAAAATTGGTTATATGAGCTCGGAAACACAGACATGAGAGTTCGAAACCTTGGCAGTGCGCATTATAAAGGATGTTTTAAAGCACTCGGTCCGAAAAAAAGGGATTTCGACAAGATGAGAATGCTAACCAGCTTTATGTCTGAATGTCCGACGGAAGAAAGTTTTAGCAGCTCATGAGCACACACTCCGATGTAAATTAAATAATTAATATGAGTCGTAACACATTCTATACTCATAGTATTCTGTCAGTCATAGGAGTAATCGCTTCACACAAGGCCTATGGGGAAAAAGCACATATATCGTCAATGTCAAACCAAAATCTGCTATGTGCACTTTTTTGAGATTCAAACAGTAAATAGTTCACTGCCTTATTTGTCGTATAAAAAAAAAGTGTTTATGACTACTTACTTTTTGTCGAACTACAACCTCTTAATATAGCTAGAATTTGTTAAGCGGTCATTACAGTATTCAATTTGTAGGAAACCAATTTAGGAAATCGGAAGGTGTAATCGCAGTTAGAACAGATTGGATCCAATTTAGATTTTAGAATCTATTATCTATTTTCAATTCTATATCTTCGATTTAGAATTCAATTTAATGTAGTGTGATCACTAGTTCACTACTTAGGTTCCTAAATTGGTTTCCTACAAATTGAATAGTGTAATAACCGCTTTATGTGAAAATTTTTCTTTATTATCAAAATAATAAATAAACGATTATTTTTTATGTTTAAAAGACAAATAAGGTGACGCGTTAGTTAACTAAGTTAAATACTTTTTTTTTTTAATAAATCTACTTGTAAATTTTTTTGGGAAATCTTTCATCGTTAATATCTCAAAAGTATACTTTTCGCACATAGCAAATTTTGGTTCAAAAATTTTAGAAAGGGTAGACCAATTTTAATTCGGTTTTCAGATATGGAAAGAGGGATAAGCAGGAAAAAATTTTATGTATAAAAGGGCGAAGCCGCGAGCGGGTCGCTAGTATAGTGTTGTATAACTAAAAATTTATATTTAGGTTGAAGAAATAATTTGTAAGTATATTATATATTTTATTTACAGCCGTGCTCTATCCTTTTGCTAAATTCCATGCACAGTTTTAAATATGTGATATCCAAACATTGAAACGAGTTACTAGACTACTCGCCGGAATTTATCTCGCCCAAACCGGCGAGTTCATTCATGTTTGGTTTTTACCTATTTTAACCCCCGCTCGCCTAGCATAATGTAGAGTCCGTTACATAAATGTGTTAAACGATTTTTTAAACTAATATAAATATTCTCATTTCTTACTACAGGTACTTAATGTGTTTTAATTACATATTCACAAACATTCACATTTAAATAAATAAATAAATACATACATACACATTCCACACAGCACCATCTAGTTCCAAAGTAAACAACTAATGTTTGTATTATGGATACCAGACAGTTGATATACTACATAGATTACTTTTTTTTTGTAACTACATGCATGTTATAAATACAAAACATCCATGACTCAGGTACAAAGTTAAATGTTAAAACATAAACGTTTGCCCCTAGCGGGATTCGAACTCGCGACAGTTTGGTTAACAGCTAGGGTTACTAGCCACTAGACCAAACGTATCGTCACATAAGTCTTATAATCACATAAGTGGTACAGATGATACAACCACATAAAGTCGACGGTCCTTTTGAAGCTCTAAACAGCGTATTGTCGTCAGCCATTATAAATAATTTATGTTAAACCCTTCCAGAGAACGTCATAAGCATAAGGGGAACTTCCTTTGAGAATTAGTTCAATACTAAGCCGTTTGAGACTTAAAAACAGGTGGTCATATTGGCTTGTAAATACTGTCAGTTTAAGACCTTTGAACTGACTAAAAATGTATAATTTTTTTTTAAAATAAAATCCGATATTTGGTATATTGTGTATTGGTATAAATTCATAATGACGTCATGCAGTAAATTCCTTTAGGTGATGTCTTGCGATTTTCAAACTAATGTTTGACGTTTTAAATTAGTGCGATCATAACGATGATCTATACTAATAAATAAAAATGAAGTGTCTGTTTGTAATGTTAAAATAACTAACTACTTTTAACTAAATGTATTATTATACGTATCACAGTGTGTAATTAAAACATGTTTTTTTAAATTTTTGTCTGTCTCCCTGTCTGTTCGTTCAGGCTAATCTCTGAAACGGTTGGACCAATTTTGATAGTACTTTCATTGGCAGAGAGCTAATGTTAAAATGCGTAATTTAGGCTAGTTACTATTAGTTCGTAAATATAATTTTGGCGCCTTAATTATACTATTGTAAGAAAGCAGAAGAAAAAGGGGTGTGGCTGTGTCGTTTACACGGCCGTGTGTTTTACTTGAATACGTGTACACTACGAATAATCGTCCAACGAACGTTCAACGAATTTGTTAATTATATAAGTATAACAAAAAATCTTTGATTCTTTAGCTTTAGAGTGGTGTAATAATAAAATTTTGGATGTAGATGATAGATAATAATATTGTATGTAGCTACACCATCAAACTTTATCTTCCGATTTTTATATCATCACTTTTCTGATTCGCCTCCCACTGTGTCAAAAATATAACATATTATATTATTATTTTCTATACAGTTAGTCTAAGTTGTATAACAATTTAACTTATTTGTCGCACTATGTTGTCCCAATCACAATATAGTTACACTTTTTGAAACCAAAAAACACCGCAGTACAAAACTCACCGACATTATCCTTATAAGTTTCGTCGACAGCCTTCAAAGATTCAGCGAAAATCTGACTTATCTTCTCTTTCTCCACTAAATTCGGTAGTTTCACGTGCAACTCGTGTCCTTGCAGGAACTTCGCCATTCGATACAAAGGAGAATTCTCTCCAAGCGATCTACCCTCATCCTCTAAACTGTTTGACACAGGTATACTAACTAACTTCACTCCATCAGTCAATTCTAGGTCACCGTCTAGCAAAGAAGTCGAAGCGACCGAAACAAGGGTAGCAAATAGTATCGTTTGTCGGTACATTTTCAGCTAAAATTCTTTTAGCAATGAGCCCGTGAGTGAGAGAGAAAGGTTTTTATAGTTATAGCTTTCAAAAAATAGATAAGTTTAAAAGCAATCGCCTCGGCGCGGTGTCGTCGAGGAATAAAAAAAGTATGCAGCGCGATTCTGCAAGCGTTCACAGTCTGTTTAATCAAAAAATTATTGTTAACTCATTTCTGTTTGACACAAATTATGTATGTTGTTGTTGTTCACAACAATTATTTGAGTTGTGTAGGGATAAGATTAAATGAAGAATGTTTTAAGAGCCAAGTACGAGCCCAATTTGTTTAGGACGATAAGAAAATGAAACGCTGATTGGTTAATGATGTAGAGCTTCTCTGTTCTGGTTGGTCAGTCACCGCATCCGTCAGTAAGTAACGTTCATTTCGGCCAATCAGCGCTCAAGACTTATGACAGTTGAGCGTTTATTCGCGACTTACCTACTTTGAACTTGGTCAAATTTTTGCAAAGATCCTGAAAGTACCTCGGATGATTACAAAATTCGTAGTTAGTTTCCTATTATCCGGTCCTTTGCAATCGTACTAGGATTTTTGCAAAAATCCGTTTTTCTCCGATTATACTGCGACATGTATATTCAGAATTGGCAATGATTAAGTGAGTCATCATCATGTTAGCCGTCAGAACATAAGCCTCACGATAATTTTCCAAAGGGACCGGTCACGCAGCCTGGATTCACCGTCGACCCGCAGCCTTTATCAGATCGTATGTCCACCTTGTAGGTGGACGTCCAACGCTGCACTTGCCCGTTCATGGTATCCACTCAAAAACCTTCCAGTGGCCGTCAGCTCTTCGTACTATGTGTCTTTCTATCGTCTACGGTTCTACTCATTCCTGATTCGATCTCGCAGTGTAACTCCGTAAGGGATCATTTTGTTAATTAGGTTTAGATTAGCCTAAAAAATATTATCAAATTGAATCTATTTTATAATATCATACGTGTTTTATAGTATCAACTATCATCATCATCATACCAGAGGTCTACTGTTGGACGTAATCCTTCCACCGTGTCATATTAATGTTAAGCCCATTTTAGGCAAGGAAAATTGATATCTTTTAATCCTAATGACATTCTATTTTTGTTGTGAACATTTATTTGTTGTGAACAACAAACACTTATTTTTTGTGTTTAATAAAGATCATACTCGTAATAGAAAAGTTTGGATCTTGATAAAAAATTCTAAAATTTTGTAAGAAATCGTACAAGAAATATTCCAAAAAAGATTTAATGTTTGTTTACTCGGCTTGCTTACGAAATAACTTTACAATATAAGTTACCTGATTTTCATACACTTCCGCTAACTTGTTTACAGGAAATGATGAAATCGCAACTTAACTTCCTTAAAATTACACAGTCGAAAGGCATGTTATCTTTATAACATAAAGATATAAGATAGTTATAAAAAATGGGAAAGGAATAGTTCTTTTTCTTGTACATATTGTAAATCAATCTTTATTTTTATTCGAGGACAGAAGTTATTAATTATTTATATCTTAACGATCTTAAATATGTAATATATAATAGTTACTATGTTTAAAGGGACCACCCAATTGGGCCGGCCTCCCAAGTTTAAAATGAGAAGAAAACAAATTTAAAATTACCTTAAACTTTTGTTCAAACCTTGAACAAAAAGGTTATCTAAAAATAAATAGAATAAAATGCGAATATTCAAAAAATAAAATTAATATTGAACAAATAAAAAAATACACAGAAAGTAGAAGCAATATTAAATTCATTAAACAAATTCATGAAAAATCTTGCTTAATTTATATAGAAAGAAAATGTCTTGAGTAGTCTCTATACAACTGTTTTAGAATGAAACGAATCAAGATCACGACATTGAAACCACTTACAAATAAAAGTTATCATTAGCACTTGCACTTGTTCGATTAATAACTAGAAGAGACAATAATTCCAGTGTGCTTTGAAATGAACATTTTTCGTTCGGCCAAAAGTTTAACAATAATTAATAATGAATGAACTATTAAATTATTGTTTCTAAATTAGTAATTAATAACACAAATCAACTGAGTAACGATTTACTTTTTGTAAACCATCCAATGCTTTTAATTTTACTATTTTATAAATAAGTAAAAATCAAATCAAGTCAAATCATTTATTTGCCTGTAACATGGGCTATAAATAGACCTTACAAATAATAATAATAACGTTCCAGCATGTACTACCATATTTAGTGTACACAAAATAAATATTAGAAGTCAATCATAAAACTAAGCTAATTTACAATCAGTTAACAATTATTATAAACAAAAAAGTCAATCAAAATGTCTGATTATTAAAGTTATTTAAAATTAAGTTAGGCATTCACACTGTAAAAACATTAATTATCAAGCAAAAAAGCCAATAAAAATCTTTTAAATTTATATAAAGTCGATGTTTTAACATCTTTATGTAACTTATTATAAAATTTGACTGCCATAGAAAAGTACCTAAATATAAATGTATGAAAAGAAAATATGAAAGTAGTATGTTAAATCGTCCAACAGATACGGACGAATATTGACACACATTATAGAACATGTTCTAGAATAATATAAGATACTTTATAACCATAGTGAGTTTATGGAATAGTATGATAAATTTCGGTAGATGGCGCGAGTGGAGCTTCGAACGGACCGTAGTAGTTCAGTTATTCGAACCGGTGAGCTTGTACTATTTTCGTCTTAAACCTGTTTTCAACCGAGTTTTCCCGAATATAAACTCTTCAACTGTTATATAGTTAGCAAATTTATCTTGCTGAAGACTCTTTATATTTGTTGTAATTAATATATCTTATGTAATAGCTAATAAAATATAGCAATAACTATATTTTATGCCGAATGGTAATAAATGAATTTCATGGTAATAAATGAAATTGATAACATTCTTTCTATGGCAAAAATCTGATAGTATCATTCCTCTAATAGTATATCTAATAGTATCTGATATCGATTACATCACTAGTGGTGTATCCAGTATCTTTAACTCTTTGTTGCGAGCGGTGAAATAACACCGTCAAAGATTTTCGTCTTTACAAAAAATTAGATCTGTTTTATTTATATTTTTTTCTATTACAATCGGTGAGAGTGTAAACAGGAAAGTTTGTTGGTACTAACGAAGGCCCAGAGGCTCTGTAACTATGATTATGGAAATTTCAATGTGATAATTAGAAAATATGCAGCTACGATTTTTATATGAAACGCTAACTGCTGTTACTTCGTACATGTCTCTACAAAATTACCGCCTTTTTTGTTGAATTGACCGATATCTATCTTGTATACTTATAAAATCATTTGTCCTGACTGACTATGAACGTACAGCTAGAACTACTAAGTCTAGAAAGCTTAAATTTGATACATAGGTTTTAGGATTTTAGAAAATTTCAACTCTGGGCAGAGCTGGGGGCGGGCCGCTAGTGTTTATAATAAAGGACATGAATAAGGTGGGGAAAGGGAAATAGGACGCAAGCAGTTTTTCTTTTTATGTACAAAAAAAAACAAAGATTTATATTTACAATTTGTTACATTATTTCTATAATACTTTGTTTGTAACTCGAACCGCTCCCGACTTTGCACGGCTGTATTTTTTTCTGAACATTATATACAAAAACCTTCCTCGTCTAACGCTCTTTACATTAGTGTAAATCGAATTAAAATGATTTACGCGGGCTAACCCTGAAAATCCTTATATATATAAAAATTACATATCACATGTTTGTCCGCGATGAACTCTCAAACTATACTGAACCGATTTTGATAAAACTTCGTAACTATGTGTAATTTGGTCCAACTTAAAAGACAGGATAGTTTATATCTCATTTTGTTTATTTTTTTTTGCAAATTATATAATATTATTAACATAGCGCCATCTGTTGATACTTATTCAATACAGCAATTATTTATTTGTGAGTTCCATAAGGTTCTCACAGATGGCGGTTTAAAGTAATTTATCGGCTGGATTGCAAAAAAGCAACCCGGGCGAAGCCGGGAGCGGGCCACTAGTATTGTATTATAGGTTCCCGTGCGATTTTCAAAAACGAATTACAGCGCGTGCGCAGTTAGTTTAAAAATACATAATAATAATATATTTCGGATAATAATTTACAATCGATATGAAAAAACAAACTTAATTAAGAACTATTAACAAAAAAAAATAACAATCTTAATTTATTAAGATTTAGCAAAGTAAATACAATACAATCTAAAGCTTCCAAGTACGCAATATAATAAGTATCAGCCAGGTCTTCTGAAGCGCTACGATATCTGCTATGATTAATGTATAAAACATTAACATACATTGGAAAACTCCGTTGAAAACACGTGTACAACGAAAGTAGTATACATTGATAAGAAAACTGAACCGGCCTTTACACGCCAGTAATCAAAGCAATTTTGTAACGGTCTCAGTTCAAAATTTGTTTTGGTATCGTCGTCGCTTTTGAGCGGAAAAGTCTTATAGGAAATTACTTATATACATGTACCTACAACGATGAATAAGGTCTAAGTATTTTAAGACTTTTTTTTTTGGGGAAATTTACAGGTATAATTACATAATAACAGTTTGAGTAAATAGCTTAAACCTAATAAAAAATTTCCACTTATAGCTTGCAAACTAGTCTAACAACGATAATAAGAGTGTTATAGTAGGATATTGAAGAATTTATCGGCTATAATATTTTTAGTTTGTTGTTAGTGAAGTGAATGTAACATCTTTATATTCATTAAAAAATAAATGAAACTTTTTTTTTATTGACGTGGATATGATATTTGTCTCAGGTCTGAATATAATCTTGTCAAGCTTAGCTTTTAGCCTAAAATATGGTCTAATCATCATAATACGCAAAAAAAGGCTGTGATTCCTGCAAATTATATATACACTAGCGACCCGCTCCCGACTTCGCCCGGGAAAAAACTTAGGTTTTGTTATATTTAAAAAAAATACGTGAAAACTTACCTAACTGATGGTGAAAACCGCATCAAAATACGTTGTGTGGCTTAGTACACAATGAAATTCCTTTTTTTTGTATATCTTGTTAAAGCTCTCACATTTGTACCTACGTATGAAAAAATTCGAAAATGCGGAAAAACACTGTCTAAACTGTCAGCTGACCTGTTTTTTCGCAGTTTTCCGGAATTGAGAATTGTCAGAAACAGCAAACTCGATTACTTTTTTTTTCTATTTTTCACTAGGAAAGTAACCAGAATAAATTTTAGAATAACCACACTAGAGAGAAGCAATAGTGTTATTTAACAATAACAACACGTTTATAGAAGTGAGTGTAATTTTTAAAGCCTGTATGCACAGAAACTTAAAAAAAATTCAGACAATAATTAATACTTAAACCTTCCTCGCTTATCGCTGTTTCCATTAGTGAAAACCGTATCAAAATCTATTGGATGGTTTAGGAGAAATCAGCGGAGAAACCAATAGGAGGCGGACAGCGTATGTATAAAATTATTTAAAAAAGTAAATATACAGAACAAAAGTATTCATAAGCGAATAAAATGCTTCTGTGAGGTTAAAATGTGAGTTATGTGGTCTTGTATGCCTGTTAACAAAGGTAAAATAATAAAAGTTAAGGTCTAAGAGGCCCCCATTAAACCGTATGGGCGCCATAAAATTAAATTTATGGCTGTTAATCGTTCCAAATAACGCTTTAATTTGTTTGAGGTCTTCTAATGGAGGGTTAGGTAAGTGTTTGTTTTAGAATAAAAGAGGTAAGTGCCTATTAGAATATGACGAATCTAATATACCAAAGTGTTTTAATTAGTTTTTATCTTGTACACTGTAATATCAATAAGTCGTTGATATAGTAATTAACACCTCGCAGTCTGTTCATTAACTATTATTTAACCTTAAATTTATAAAAAAAATATGGGTACCTATGTCTTAGATAGAGTGGACTTCTTTATTACTGAAGGTCGTTCTGAAATGTTTTGGGTATGTCTGAAAATGTCCATAAATCAGTCAAATTTATTGTGTTTTGAGGTTATCTTATTTATCTTATTTAGGCGCAATTTCACCATACTCTGTTAGTATTTGACATCGCTGTTAAGTCATTTAACAGACGTTTACAGTATGCGAGTGACAGAGCTAAATGACTTAACAACGATGTTAAATACTAACAGAGTATGGTGAAATCGCGCCTTAATATACTAAATATGTACTCGTATTCTAAATGTGAAAATGTCCGAAGATGTTTTCATGTTTGGACAAACTGATTTGGGACAGGCCGCCATTTTGGTGACGTAAGTCATGACACACTCATTTGTCACTTTGTTGTTAGCTGTATTTTTCATTCGCGGATGACGTCACATCACATTTGCGGGGGATAATATTATTCTAATTTTGCATCTACCTATTTAAAACTTAGCGCTTTTCGTGTATAAGGGAGAATATAAAAGACATTACTCTTAGAAGTTTAATTTACTTTTTTTTATAATTAATACACATTTACTTATAAAATGAAACAAATATAAAAATATTCAAGGAACACGATTATGGCCGCAGCAGTTAAAAAATTAGAAAAAAATACGAAATAATTGTTTAAGAAAATTAGGTTTGCCATTTTGTTTAAATCTTATTTTAATTGCCACATAAATTGAAATTTGTGAATTTTTGAGTTATATATGCCGAGCATGTGTTAATATATCTACTAAGTCGACAAATATACGAAAACATTACACCCGACCATCATAACTAGGTGTAATACCTTTCGATTTCTACAAAAAGACTACGACGAATGAATACATCGAAGATCTATTGTTAGAACTTGATAAATAAAAGTAAAAAACGTAATATGGAACTGTTTTTTGGTGGGCTTTCTATAGTTATGCGCCCGCGTTTCGTTACACTTTCACTGTTACGCGTGGAGTTGTGAAAAATATCGCCATCCCTCTCTTTGCTATGTGAATGTTGTGTATATTTGAAATACTTGTTTTTTAATTGGTTTCGTGTGAGCTAATTTTAAACATTAGTTATTATTACTGGTCGCGTTCTGTTCCTGATCAAACGTGTTGATAGGTGCACATCAACTTGATATGGTCTTAATATGTTTAAATCATTTTGAATCGTGTACAGCTACTACAATAAAGCCTATTGAAAGTTATCTGAAATGAAGTTTTTTTTTTTTTTTCAAAGTATAAGCTGATGGTCCACTTACTTCCATAGGGATAGGTACCATAGGTACTTACCATAGGAGGCTAGCGTCGTCGTCCATACCGTCCCTGACTCACTCACCGAAACACAACAGTACACATGCTGTTATTTCTGTAAGGGGGTGGTTACTGCCACCAGACGGGCTGCTCAAATGACTGCGAAACGCAGTGTTCCCTGCTATACTACTAAACAACTTATATTTTAGTTTAAAACAAGCACATCGTAGACCACTTAATTTGTGAAACCAAGTTATTATTTACCTATGTAATATACTCATTGCTGAAAAATTAAGTCGCTTAAAAATTCCTGAAAAAAAAATACTCAACATTATTTTAAAGATTTTATATAGTGTACAATAACAGTAGAGATACAATGATTTATCAAATACATATCACAGTATTTAAATTAGCATATTATTATGTACACATACGTAGCCTTTAAAAGCAATGTGTAAACTAACCCTAAGCTGACCAATTAACCGTGTGATATATGATGTTGGCTTGCTACAGTAATTTCCGTGTGGTAACGGAAACATTGGTCGAGCAAAGTCAGGGTTGCAATTAAGTTGAGCATCGCACGCTACTGAACGTTAAATATGTCAAAGATTATTTCTTGGCAGACTCGACATTTCGTTATTGGACACCTATTACATTAGTCTTAATTATGTATAACAATAGTGGAATAATATGGTTTAATTTGTGTTAATTAACATTAGACTAGCGACCCGCTCTCGGCTACTTACGGGGGAATTTTTTTTTTTGAAAATTAAATATAAAAACCTTCCTCGTTTAACGTTCTTTCCATTAGTGAAAACCGCATTAAAATGTGGTGCGTAATTTAAAAGACCTAAAATTACATATAAAGGGACGAAATAAAATAAAGTTGTTAAAATTTGTTTTCAATATTTCAAATTTTTAATCCCTTTGGTGGTGTAAATTAACAAAAATATTTATAATAGATTACTAAAATTGTATACACAGATTTTGCGTACATATTTTCCTAAAAGTTCTAATGAGGTACTTATATTAATTGGCTTCTCTAAAAAGGGTAGTTTCTGATTACATTCTCCTTGTTGTAATATAATAATTTTAAACTTATATAAATTACTATTTATAATTGCATTTTATACAGTGTATGACGTTTTACCATGTCAACAAGAATACAAAAAAAAAATAAAAAAAAATAATGTAAACACCTAACTTTTTTTCTGTCTCATCTACCCGTCAATCGATTCTATGTTCTAGGAAATTGTTCATAATACCAACACGTACGACCAATGCGTGAATCAATGCTCTTCCTATTTTTTATCGATTGGCATCTTCCTAATTTACCTTCCTAATTAGTTTGTCGTTTATTTTTCACACAATCGTCTACTTATTATGAAAAATAAACATCGCGTTTTTTTATATATTATAAAAGCTAAGTCTACTTGATTGTGGGTACTTGATAAATTGTTTGATTATATTGTTGGTTAATTTAGTGATCCGCTCCCGGCTTCACCCGGGGTGCAATTTTTATATACGAGTATATAAATATAAATATAAACCACCCCTCTTTCTAAAAGTGAAAACTCAACGAAAATTGGTCTAGTATTTCTTGAGATTTTGCGAGACTAACGCACGGCGATTGATTTTTATACATAAAGACTCTTCCGGCTTCGAATAAACTGAATTAGGTTTCATTGTAGATGTAAAAATTTCGTGAAAAATTATCTAACTGATGGTGAAAACATCAAAACCTCTTACGTGGCTTATTAGGAGCAGTTGGCGGCTATTTAAACAAGAAAGCGACATCAAATAATAATACCTAGATTGCCCCCAAGTTGGGGAACGGCGTACCGTCATATAGACTGTTATTATACTTGGTACCTACCCTTTATCATTAGATATATTTTAATGGTATTCATTTTATTTTCATCATAGAATGTCTTCAATTATAGACAAGCTTTTTCTATGAATCGAATAGGCAATCACTCGAATACAGCAATTTTAATTTTACATGCAACAATACTGCAACTCTTCCAGTTAGAGAAGGAGTGCTACGTATTTTTTGGATTCGGGCAACTCAAGTTGAAAGAATTGTTCCCGGCTGCAATCCAAGTTGGTTTAACAAAAGTTAAGCTAGCGTCGAAAAGTATGAATATAATTAAACCCACCAAACACACAATATTCAGTCTATTGTAAAATTCTGTGCGGTAACTTTCCGCCTTTTTCAATTTCAACATTATCTTACGTCTTCTTTTTCTCTTTTAATGTCTAGGCTCCATCAGATTTTCTCCGATGATTTTGCCAGTGTCATTAGTAAAAATAGCAATTTGTAATATCCTTTTTTAAAATAAAAACGGCAAAATTGAAATTAAAATCAAAAGTAGCGGATCCCGAGACTAGTCAGTCAAGTCAATAATTTTTCTTAGTTTTCCAAAACAGGTCCGTCAAGTCCAAAGCAGTCAGGTCAAGTCAACATTATCTTAATAATATCCGACGACTTTTACATATTATGTAAAAGTCGTCGGATATGTTGACGGATATCAAACGGACTGTCAGACATGCTGACAGTCCGTTTGCTGTAGTTATTTGTTATCTCTCCCTGCAGTTATTTGTTATCCCTACAGTTTCATAGTTCGAATAAATAGGAAATTTCTGGGTGAGCTCGCTCACCTAGAATCAAACTAGAATCGACTCATATAATTTTTGCGAATTTCAATAAATTGTGACCCACTTTTGCTGCAACCCAGAACTTCGTGTGAAATATACTAAATCTATATTTAAAAGTATGCCACCAACATAAATAAATCACCGAACTTAGTGAAGGAACTTATGTAAGAACTAGATTTACTTATTTTGAGATATTGAAGCGTGGGCGTGCAATGATCTAACGAAATACCTTTTACTCAAAAGAGTTATCCAGAATTCTTTTATTTAAGTCATATTTTTTTACAAAGAATGGCTCTCAAGTTGACGTATGACTTGATGGTGGTTTAGGTTGCCATTTATACCTAAGAACGAAGGCCAGAACCACTTGAATCCCAAGACGTATCTAACATGGAAAGGTACATAAATAGAAGTTATATATTATTAAAAATTTATAGTAAAGTTCTATAGGTTAATACAATACATATAGTCGCAAGTCCCAATTGCAACAGCCACAGGGATTTGTGCTATCGATTCGATACAAAAAAAAATTACCTAAAACACAGATTTTAACAAAATTTGTATTATTTTCTATATTCGTCGTATATATATTTTCCGACTATTTTTTGAAAATCTTATTTAATATTTTCTTTTTTTTTTTTTGAGAATATGAATTTTTTTTTGAGACACTTGCAAATATCCAAATATAGTAGTTGAAAATGTAAACAGGGCTTAACAAGTCATTAGTCATAAGCTTTTAGAGTTTACACTTCTCCACTCTATTTATTATTATTATTATTTTTAAATTTTATATTGTAGCGTTTGTTAATTAACTAAAATAATAAAATTAATCTTGCCTAATTTCCTCAAAAGCTTGGAGTAAAGTACTTTCACTTCATAAGCACTTTCAAGAGCACACTTGAATCTAATAACGATTTCAGGTTATTCAATCTATATAAGCCCGTTTTGCAAAATTAAATATTTGATAATGTTGAAAATTATATTTTAGAGGGTTTATAAAATTTAAATAAATAAAGTTTTAGAGAAAATCCTTATAGACTAATGTAATATTGCAAATTTTTTGTTCAGAAAGTTATGCTCAGAAAGAAAGCTCAAGATCATTTTCCTCTAGTGGTATTTTCATGGTGCTTTTAAATAAGTTTTTACTTATCAACGAAATTGTAGTAGGTAATTATTTGTACTTCTATGCACACTTAATTCATGTACTTTTAAAGACTAGGTATATACTTACTATTCTCATGTTAGTGCTGCTCTTATTCTTTTTGATTCTCCTTATTCTGTTCTCTAGTTACAATGTTAGAAGAAACAGATAATGTATAATGTTGTCTTCCTAATACAATATAGAGCAGTGAAGAAATTGTTTACAATTAAAACTTTGGAACGAATTCATTCAGTGTATAGCGTGTGTGTCAATCGACCAAACTTGTTTGATTTCTACCACCACAGGTAACGATAGCAAAGAAAATAATAATAATAAAGCGAAATGTTCGATTTTTCGATGGTCTAAAGTATTTCTCTTAAAATAGTAAATAACTAGTCTCTTACTAGTCTCTATAGTCTCTACCGGGCGTAGAATTGAGTGAAAAAAAAAAAGACATGCTTGTTAAGACGAAAATTAAGCAAAATAAAAACATCGCAATTTCAAGTTTTTTTTTCTAATTGGACACTTTAAAAATTTTAGAGCGACAATTATATTTATTTATTCTTAAACACTTTATTTTGTATAAAAAAATTAAAAAGATAAAACACTTTTTGTCTTTTTAATATTTATTATAATATCTAGGTATAATTAGCATAAACTCGTTTATTGAATTATAAATTTAAAATTTTTAATGGTGAATTTAAAATTTCATTTTTAAAAGAATACGAGTAGATGATGGTAGATTGCTACCGACTTCCATCCACATTTTAGACTAGCCCGTTGAATGAGAGTTCTGTTCCAGGATTCCCAGGTTCGATTTCCGACCGGATCATCTTTGGAAAACCTTGTCAAAGTTGGCTCTGATTTCGCAGTCATTTGGGCAACCAGTCTAGCGGCAGTAAACTCCTCCTTACAGAAGACCACAGTGAAATAACAGCACGCGTGTTTTTGTGTATCGGTGAATGAGTAAGAGATGTCAGATCCCATTTCCCTATCCCAATTCTTTATCCTCAATCAAACTATGGTCGGCAGCACAAATGCAACACCTATGGCGTTTTGCTTGTATTATAGACGACGGTATAGCCACCTACAATCAAATGTCTATTGAGCTTAACATAAAAAATACATTAAAATTACTTTTAATTTACATGCAAACCAGGGCCAGGTCACTAGTAATCCAAAACTTCCCTTCCCAGGAACTCACCCAAGGTAAAGAAAATGAACGTGGGAGAGACAAAGCAAGCAATAATACAATTTGAAATTAATATTTTATCATTAATAATCATTTGCTGAAATTATTAGTCGAAATAAATTTTCTACAAATACCCTAATAAATGTTTCATTATTCTAGTGAACGATAAATCTTACGTAATTTAATTACGACTCCGACAATCATACTAAATAATTATACAGAGAGTTCAAAACACATTTCTACTCTCAAAGCAGTTTATATAAGAGTAGGTAAGCCTACTTAATTTTAACGACATTCGTATGATGAAGTTTTAGTGGGGAACGGGAAATTCTCATATTACGTTTAATAACTTTGACTTAAGTAGCAATAATTTAACTTTTTTTAATTATTACTAATGGGTTTGTACTTGGCCAGCATCTAGCCGTGCAGCAGACGAGACCAACGATGGAGCGAGCTCACCCAGAAACTATAAAATATAAATTGGGTTATATGAGCTCGCAAACACAGACGTCGGAATCCAATCGTTGGCAGTGCATATTATGAAAGAGTTTTTAAAACATTTAGTTCGAAAAATGAGGAATTTTGACATGCATGCAGCTCCTGAGTACACTCTCCGAAGTACATTAGGTAGAATCAAGGTAGAGCTTCAAGTAGGAGGTCAATCGTTGAATCCACCTCGGGGAGTTCGAGAAGCTCCGGAGAGACATCTCGTCCAAAATTCCTCAATTCCTCGAAACAAAAGTTTTCGACCAATGTGTGCTGCCAGTGATGACATATGACCTCGTAAGAAAGCTCAACGTCACCCAACTATGGAGAGGGCCAAGCTCGGGGTTACTTTACGATATCGAATCAGGAGTGAGGAGATCTGAATACACTGAATATGTACGAAAGTTACCGACATAAGAAGATGAACGGATTAGTAAGATGAAGTGGCAGTGGGCAAGCAACATATATTAGTACGGAGATCCGATTGCCACTGGGCCGGAAGGTTCTCGAGTTGAGGCCACAGACCGGCAAGCGCAGCATAGGACGTCCACCCACAAAGTGGACACAGGATCTGGTAAGGGATGCGGGTCGAGGCTGCTTCTGACCGGTCACGTGGTTTTATGGAAATTTTATTTCCGCCACATCCGTTGCACTCTTGTTTCTGTCAACCGTACATTCGAAAGTAAAATATCATTCCACCAGTAACGAAATCGTGTGTTATGCTGTATATTATATTTTTTACCGAACAATTTCCCGGCACTCACCAGGAGTTTGCACTTTATATATTCTGCGTACGGAAAAATATCGAATGCGGTCGTGTTTGGACGAAAGAAAAGTAAAGTAATGAAAATCAAATACTATACTTGCACATGTGTTGGCGTTGGAAAAAAAACACGTACACTGGAACTGGGAACCAGTGCAGCGTGACGGAGGATAAAAATCATGAGCAGTGCACACAAGGTCTCATTGATGGACTAACCACCGATGTAGGTGGTACGGATAATAAGGCGTGACCCACAAATGGATTGGTGACGACGTGTGCGAGAGTGTTGTGACTGAATTTGAGTGTTCAAAATGACTGCCATAGCGTTGTTGATCGCTTTCATTTTGGTGGCCCAGTGTCGGGCAGGGTTGGTTGAACTGAACTGTAGTGACAATGCAACGTGTATTGATAATATGGCGAGGGAGTTCGTGAGGAGTGTCAGGCAGCAGAAGACAGTGAGATTATTTGATGTGATAACGATCGAACCGTTGAACACGAGGCAGGCGAGGTCAAACCAGGGATTGCTTTCGAGATTCTTCCAGAGTCACGCCTTTAGTTTCGACTGGTATGACTTCACATTCAGATTGACCAAACCGCAGGGCCGGAGTGACGTTATGAACATGGAAGTCTTTGAAAGCAGATCTGCAAAGGGTGAGTTTTAAAAACTTTAGCGTTACTAATAAGAAAAGACTAGAATGCCTTACTTATTTAATTGTCAAATTTTAATAGATAGATACATAATCCTAGTTATATTTTTAACAAATTAAGGCTTTTAGAGACTATATATATTATTTAATTTTATGGTTATAGAAAACAATTAACGAAAAATAAACGAATTCATGGAGCGTATACATACCGATAGTAGTTTGCAAGGGATCTCTCATTTACTTTATTACTTTCTTTAGTTTCCAATTCTATCAATACTGGTTTATGTAAAATTAATTAAATGAGAATTTAAATACGACAAATGATATTGTTAAATAAAATTAATAAAATATGTCCCTATGTAAGTCTCTTCCCGTTGTCAATAACGGTTAGATCAAAATCTTTGATTTTTATATTATTTATCGACCTAAGCATACTAAACCCGTTCTCGGCTTCGCACGGATGTAGTTTTTTCATGCAAATTATAACACAAACCTTCCTCGTTTTTGCTCTTTCTATGAGTGAAAACCGTACTTAAATTTGTTATCTGGTTTAGATGAAAGTAGCGGAGAAACAACAATACCTAATAACGACCTGATATCAAATATAATATTTATGTCTTGGCAAAAAATTTGTTCCACATAATTGACAGTAGAAAATTGTTGGTTATTGGTCAGAGTTCAATAAAGTTAATATTGAGAAGCCACGTAAAAGGATGTTTCATATTGGATGTTAATATATTATTACATTTTATCTTTGGTAGGTAATAATTGATACTGTTTTTTTTTCTAAAGTGCAAACTTTCCGACCAGAATTATTTGTACATAAATAAAATAGCTATCAATGTCTATTGATAACGTTGGACATAGCTAGTTTATAACTTCGCAGTGTACGCAAAACTGTTCTTGGCAATTGTAACTAATATTATGTTATTTCATATCCGAATTTAGTTAGTTCTTAATGAGGGATGAGCAAATTTCTGTCTCAATTTTGAACAGCAAGAAAGAGCTTCAAGTAGGAGTTCACAAGTATCGATCTCAAGTACCCCTCACAACGGTGTCACTGAACATCGGCACTGAAAACTCTTCTAATAATCGCTATTGCGGGAATTTCGATAAGTATTTTTGAAAGCCAAATTTTCCTTTTACGTGTACGAATTAAACGACCAATTAAATGTGCCGAATGAATAATAATTCAATGTCTTTCAATGCGTTCACGTGTGTGAGCGCACGCGATATGGAGTAAGTGGTACAGAAAAATTATTAGATATTAAGAGACCTACTGTTCTATATTGTGAGTATCCGGTTTGAATTTTCTTATAGCAATTTTTCAATAATTTTCAATAAAAAACCCATTTTCTACTTATAAGAGCTTTTCTTGTAGTGCGAACTAAAATACTTCTTAAGCCATTAGAATTATTTACTTAATAAACTCTTTGTCACATAACTTTTCTGCGAGTAGAACAAGTTTTCTTTTCGAAGTTTAGAGACGATCGGACCATTCTTATCTCTCGATGCTGATATATAAAAGTGTGAGTAAGTACAGATTTAAGTCAACTTAAATCAAGTCAAGTCAAGTCTTAAATCTTGGTTAAAGGAACCAAGATTTGCCTTGTATTTTTTCTTAACGTATTACATCATGTCTCCCTAGACAATGTTATAAGAGAATTTATAGAGAATTATCTCTCTTTTATAAGAGAATTTTCTGAAAATTTCTAAACTTTTAAATGATAAGTAATTTTTCTGGGAAATTTTAGTTAACATGCACTTTTTTATGTAAAAGTCGTCAGACAGGCTATCAATCCACTAGATGGCAGGTGGCCACCGTCGCCTATAAAACATAGAACGCCACAGGTACTGTAAGTGAGCTGCCAATATTAGTAAAATAAAGAATTAGGGATTAGGAAGTGATGATAAGGGCTTTGGTATCCTTACTCACTGAAACACTACATGCTGTATTTTCACTGTGGTCTTCTACAAGGCGGTGGTTACAGACGCCAGACGGGCTGGCCAAATAACTGCGAAACGCAGTGTATTATCACTATTTACACACAGTCACACGCCTTTCTGCTATAGTAATTTTTAATATTAATTTTATAAATAATTCATTTGAGACAAATTTATACGAATGTAGTAATTACTGATACAGATTAAACAGGGCGTGACCTGTAATAAGAGCAATAAATTTAAACGATGATTCTATAGAGTATACGTACTACTTAACCTAATGATAATGCTCCAAAGTGCCTCAGAGATATAGCAATCCAAAATTACAATACATAGTCAATGAATATCATGATAGCTAAATTGTCGGTTATCAGTCGTTATATGTCTTGGTACAGGGTACTGGGGCGAGAACGATCCTAAATGTCAATATCAAGTACTCCGACTGGACATATTATGTCTGTAGTAGTACTTTGCTGGCTCAATTAATTTTGATAGAAAATAACATTAAATTTGTTTTTCATTTTAAATAATTGAAACCATTTGGAATTAATTACTGATTCGTTAAAGGGTCTATATTTTAATTTATTGCTCTTATTACAGGCCACACCCTGTATATAAAAGCAACAGTACCTACATCATATAAGCGAAAAGCTTGAGTTTTCATATGAACTTTACTTACTAAATTAAATTTTCTAACTACGTTGTCGAGAACCATATAAAGGTTTTTCACCTTCTATCATGATAATATTAAATAGGAGAAAGTATAGGTTTCTTCAAAAAATCTTTAAAGGAAACTCTTCAAAAAGAAAAGAGAACAACTACTTTATCATATGATTTCTAGGCTCTATTTAGATTTTGTATAATAATTTTGATTTGAATTGTCTATAAGCGTGATGTAATAATTATAAGATATTAGATTCGCTCCCGACTTCATCCTCAACCAGTAAAAACATACCCAAACAGCAAAACCAGCAATCGAAAGAACGTTTTCAGAATCACTTTTTGTGTTTCATGCATGTCCTATAACAATGATGGAAACGTTTACTCAGGCAGGTTTTGGCGCCATTACACAGCTCGTTAGTGACATAGCCGTGTTATTGTGGCTCCCACATCACAGTTTATTAATCAGTTTAATTTTTTAAGACAGAAAATTTCATGCTACAAAAAATTTACTGATAGAATATATGATAAAATTTTCAACAAATTTTTAAGGATTAATATATAGAGCAGGTTTCATCCTGGATGAAGTTAGGTTACCGAGGATCTTATAAAAATATAACATATTGGGCGCCACCGTCGTCACAGCGATAAAGATGGCAGTTTTTCTCAGGTGTTATGTTTTTCATTTCAATGCCGACGAAGAAGCGGGCATCAGCTAGTAGTATATAAACTTATTTAAAAATATTAATAACAGATATTACTTTTGGTTATTATAAAAGACTTTTTGTTTTAATGACAATAAATGTTAAATTTAAATTTCAGATGTCTCTGAAAAACTTCCGAAGAAATCTAGCAGTAAAGTTGAAGAAGAGGAAGATAAAAAGCCGAAGCAAGGTTTAAAGAAGTCACGTGAGTACATATTTTTCATATTCATTTAACACATAATTATATTAACTCATCGGTCTCATAATGTTAATGACACTTGGACTTTCCACATTTAAAAATTTTTAAATGTAAAATACATGTACGTAAAATATTTTGAAAATTTCTTCAAGAAATTTCTGGATGAAGAAATGCGAATTGTTTTTGATCTTATTCCACTTTGCGTGTTCGCTTTTACTTTACCTACATATTATATGCATAAATGTTTTCTTTAGAATATTCCACACAAAAACAAAGCTTATTTTATGGTATTTCTGTAGTATATTCTCACAGATTTGCCACCGGAATGATGATATGAAAGTTTCTAAAAATTCGCAAACGTGGCGCATTTTCAAAACTCGCAAACAATCTTTCCCTCTGAACGACTTTCACAATTTCCATAAGCGGACTATCATAAAGTGACATTCCTTGTTCTTCCCAAAGATCAAAGTTTAGTGTATGCAAGTATTTTGGCCCGGGTCTCGAACTTCTTATGTATCTTGTCTTTGGGGTGATATTTTTGAAACTTTCCTGAGCTTGTGAAAGTACCACATTTGTGGAATTTCTTTTACAAACGAATGTAATACAACTGTTTTATTCATCATTAATATCATCTCAGTTGTAGGACGTTTACTGCTGGACATAGGCCTCCCTCATAATTTTCAATAGGTATGATGCTAGTTTTTATAAAATGTTTAAAAGGTTCAGGAAAAGGCTCTGTTGACAAGAAATCTCTATAGAGATTAATCTGTTTGTTATCACTTGCACGTATTTAATCTCTGTATAGTCAGGTCAAAATTACAACTGATGGGTTATCCAAAAACCTCGTCGTGTAAATATAACCAGAATTTATTAAATATAGATAAATAAGCCACATAAGTATTCGTCAAATTAAATAAACAATACAAATTTTTGGGGACACTACTCGGGAGATAATATGGAAATTCGCCATCCCCACGCTTATACCCTTGGGAAATTCAATAAACAAAATTTCGTATCAAATTCTATGCGAACGACGGAACCGAAACTATTTTCTTATTCGTTTTCATTAAAAATCTTCTCTCTTTATAATATTAGTATAGACTATAAAATAAAGTTGATGTCCTTCTCTGTCTGTTTCTCCGCTAAATTTTCTTCTAAAGTACATAACACATTTTGACACAGTTTTCACTAATGGGAAGAGCGATAGACGAGGAAGGTTTGTCTATGTAATTTGCAAAATATAATGCATCTGTGATAAGCCAAAGAGTTTCCCTAGTAACTAATAATAACCCACTAATAACCGGGGAGGTTATGGAGCTTCGTAACCGTAACCGAAACTTTGCGATATCCGAAATAAAAAATCTATTCGTAACTGTTAGAATGAAAAATTTTATGACAGATTCCCTTCAGCCACATTCGTAACCATTTCATAACTAGATAAGAAAACGTAAAATTTCTTTACTGTTTCATAACTAGTTATAATTTTTGATTTTTTCCATTTGAGCCGACAAATAAAGTCCAATCATTTATTTTCCTATTTGTATATTAGACTTTTACAATTCCTTTAAAAAATCAATAGTTAATTCCGTAACCGAAACTATCCGGAACTAGCTTATCCCGAATTAATTTTATTTTCCGTAACCGTATCTGAAACCGATACAATATTGTTCCTATATCTGATATATTTGACGGCAGGTTTTCTCGTTTCAAAAATAGATTAAGACTGATATTCAAGTAGAAAGTAAGAAAATGTTATAAAATAACTAATTTAAGTATGTAAGACATGTTTTAAAAATAATTAGTAGTTAAGTTAAATTTAACATGCTATAAATTTAACATCAATACACTTGTAATTTATATTTTTCAAGTATATAATTGTATTCTGTTTTTGTACTACATAAAATAAATAAATAAATAAATAAATAAATAAATAAATAAATAAAATATCTGTATCCGTAACTAGATCCGAAATTTCATATACATTACATCCCTACTAATAACTATCTTCTCTCTGATAAGCTCACCTTTAGTTTCCAATATTAGCAAATCGACACGCACATGTCAACCAGTAAAGAAATTCACACGATTTAACGAAACCACGCACTTTCTTCGTATAACATTTTCTAAAATAGCGTGTCCGTAATGCGTGCTATCAATGCTTAGTAATTAAAAAAAATTACTTTCCTTTCTAGTTAATGTTTGGACGGTACGTTTTTTTTTATGTCACCACTAATCAATACGTTAATCTTAATTTTGATCTTGTGGAAATAACTTGAAATTTTAAAGTAATATCTCACTTCAATAGCAAACATGAAATTGGATGGAATATAATCTGATAATGAAGTGTTTGTTGGTCTATTGATCAATAATTAGATTAATAATTGTTATTTGTATGAAATAGATATTAAAAAAAAAAAATTTTTTTTTTTTAGGAATTTCAATTATCTCATACACTTTGATAATTCTTTGCGTGGTAAAACAGTTTTAAAGTAATATATAAGGTAATAGTTGAAATTTTTTATATATTTTTATATTTTATTATTCAATCAAATAAAGATAATATTAAATTAAATATTACACTAAACACATAGAACTCATTAAACTGTAAAGTCCTACAAGGTGTAGGTACTTTAACTAACTTATGATCTTATAACTAACTTAATTGACAGAAGAAATGACCGTTTATTACTAAACAAATATTTCTTATTAGGGCAATTTAAGATTGTGTTTCTTTTATATTTTTAACCAAGTTCATGTATAGTAAACCTACATGTTAGCATATTTTACCTGTATTTTTTTTATAGTTCTACTTAAAAATATGAATATTTTACCAACGCCATCGAAAACATATTTAAAAATGTCTTAAATTTTATTTTATGAAACCTTCTGATGTAACACGGTTTCATCGCAGTATTAAATCTAAATTTAATTTACAAAAAGAACGGTATAATAAAAAAATTAAAAAAATCACAAAATACTACTTAAACGTCATAAATTCTTCATTCGCATTCCACAAAAAAAATTGTTCTCTTTTTGAAAAACCTTAACTCTGAAAAGCGTGGTTTGCTTATATTTTCTCTCCGCAATAATAAATCTTTCTTATCACAACCGCTGTGTGAGATTTGCACGAAAGCTTAAAAAGTATATTTTTCACAACTACTATTTTATATTGAGCGTACTATAAAAATATTTTAACTATACACTTTTATCTATCACTAGTTCTTGCACGCTACTTCACTCGCTATGTCACTAGCTATGTCACTCGCTGATAACGTAGCTTTCTATAGAATTGAAAGAATTTTCAAAATTGGTCCAGTAGTTTTTGAGTTATTCATTATAAACATACAAATCTCTCTTTATAATAAAATATATTATTGTACTAACGGTTGCACGCGAAATCACCTGCGTAACTTTTTTAAATATAACCTATTTTGTTCTCTGATAATGTATATTAGCTTTCTATAGGTGAAAGAATTCTAAAATCGGTCCAGTAGCTTTTGAGTTTATTAATTACAAACATACAAATGTTCCTCCTTATAATATTAGTATAGATATAGATTATCTATTTATCTACTGTAATCATAATAGAAATGTCATTACCTAAGTACATGTATTATATACTTCCAGGGTATAATTAATTTAATTACCTACCTCTATACCTTATCTCTGCGCATTCTGCTTAATCTTAGTCTGTTTTAAAAGTGGTTTAAAATAATTATGTCTAAAAGTTCAATTGAAAAAAAAAATACCTAAATTCGGTTTTCACATATGGAAAGAGGAATAAACGGGAAAGATTTTTATTTATAAAAATTACACCCCAAGCGAAGCCGGGCATATAAAATAGAAACATTTGTATTTATAGCAAAAAAAATATATCGGAGTGTTTCACTAGAAATCACTAAATAACTTCTGATTGATTGCTAGAAAAACAAACATCGCTAGACGTTCGTTATGAAATAAAATCAAATGACAGGCAATAAATACAATGTCAAATAAACAAGTTTCATTTTATACGTATTCCCGCAAAAGTTGAAGGATGGTTGAAAACGAAAAAGTATTTTTCATAATCTCCGATAGAATATTATAAAAAATATTTCAAGAACCAAACAAAACATCAAATCAATCAAATCGACAGATAATTATAAGAATATAAGCTCTTTTTTAATGTGTTGTATTTTTTATTTTTTAACGCGGACAAAGTCGCGAGAACCATCTAGCTTAATCCAAGTTTTTTTTATTTAAATTTTTGTTATCGTAATATTTAATTTGTAGTGTATATTATTATATGCTTTATTATTATTTGTATGATTTACTTGTTTTAGTTTTAGATAATAATGATGAATATTCAAACTATTATATTTAATCTATTGACAATTATTTATATATCCTACTAGCTGTTGCACGCGACTTTGCTCGTGTAACTTTTTTATAAAATATAGCCTATGTTACTCACTGATAGCGTAGCTTGTATTGGTGAAAAATTTTTTAAAATCAGTCTGTAGTTTTTGAGTTAATTCATTACAAACCTTCTGTCTTTATATTATTAGTATAGATTATGTGTTATAATCGTAATCTGATATATTTTTTAATATTAATAATGGATTTAAAATGTGAAATAAATAGATTTTCTAATTTATCTGGTAAAATAAATTTATACCAGATAAATTATATTAGTATGAACTCAGACGATTTTCATATACTTATTTGGGAAGCCGAATTTTTGACTAATGTTTCTTTTAAATTTACTTCTAAGTATTCCGCTTATATCGATTATGTTCGACTTTCATCGATTGCCCGGACATGAATCGATTTGACATTCATTGCCATCGTACCGTCACTAACGACAGTACAACCAATACTGGTTTGCTTACAAAAATATCTTTATTCCAATTATACTCTTATTTCTAACGCCATAAGAGTCATAACTGTTTGCGATTTGTCTATGATACGGCACATTGCCTTCACTTCTCTATGCTTAACGTTTTTATTGTTTTTGTATATCAGAGCAAACGTGCAAAGAAAGTTTTTCTTACATATTATTAAGAGTTAATGATAGATGATGACCCTACATCTAATTATTTATCGGTACTTGTTCTGTTGATAGTTGCTGCACCTCAATCATCTTTAGAATATTCTGTTTGTGAAGAAGAGTGTGATTAGTTTTCGCCAATAGATTTTCCACTTAAGTGGAATATTATTTTGAAAGATGTCTGGCTAGATTTTATTAGCCATTTTATCCACTTAATACCTACATTGAAAGATACATTGAATAATCTTTGAATTGTATGGATGAAACAAATTTTACTTTTGGTGAACGGTGTATGAGTTTTTTCTGAAATTTCAAAACATATTATAAAGAGAGAAGATATATGTTTGTAATGAATAAACTCTAAAACTACTGGACCATCATCAACTAGTAACATAGGCTATATTTTATAAAGTTACGCAGGCGAAGTCGCGTGCAACAGCTAGTATATGTCATAAAAATACAACAAAAATTCCAAAAAGATACACAATTAATGCAAAAGCTAAACACTAAAATAAAACATCTAATAGAAATTCAGTAAAAAATAAAATTAAAAAAGTTTGGTATATTATTCTCACAACACTGTATCAAATCTCATATTATACCTATGTTATATATGTATTAACGATGCAAGTGAAATGAGTGTTGGAGTTGTTAATTTTAATTACGAAGACACATAAATATTTTAAACTGGTTTTATTTAAATAAATAAATATAATAGTGGCAGTCATTTGGGCAGTCCATCTGGCATCAGTAATCACCCCCTTTCAAAAGACCACCGTGAAACAACAGCACGTTTGCTGTTAGTTATGTTTCAGTGAGTAAATAAGGGATGCCAGAGCCCATTACCCTTTCCCTTCCTTATCCCTTAACCTTAATCCTTCTATGGTCGGCAGTGCACTTGAAACACCTGTGGCGTTGCTTGTGTTATAGGCGACTGTAACCATCTACCATTAAGTCGTCCATAAAGCTTGTCTGTCGACCTTAACATGAAAATATATAATTATGATCTCATGCACGCTCTGAAGAAGTCCGTAGAGGCTACTAGATTACTCATGGGTTATTAAAAAGTTATTTTTTATAAATATTTGAAGGATAATTTAACACTATACTATACTGCGTTTCTTAATTCGAAGGAGTACTTTGACATTTCCTGGGTTGCAGGTTTTTGACCATACAAAAATAGTGATGTCACCTAATCGAACTTATTAAAAAACTTACGGTTTTATAAAACCGCAATCAATGCTTTATAGAACATTAATTAGTTAAGAATTAATATTAATTATTATTTAATTGTTTAATTTATATTTTTCAAAGTGCGACCTATTATTTTTTCAAAGTCGCAATTATTATCGATTATTATAATTTTTATGATGAGAATATTTTCATTTTCATAAAATTATCATAAAATAATAGCTATGTAATGCATTATACTACTTTTTATTTATTTGACTTCACATATAAATTGTGGATTGTTTTTTTATCCATTCCAACTCGACTTTGTCATTAGTAATCCTACTTTAAACGAAATTCAAACTATAAAATAACAATAATACGAATGTTTAGTCAATAAAACAATATCTAAGTGCTAGTGCTGTACTGATATTAGTACAGCACTAGCACTACGGAAAAACGCTGTTATCATTATTTTAAAATTTCACATTAGGACCTGTCAAATTACTCATTCGAATTAAAAAACGCAGTTTAACAACACTGGAAATTCAATGTCATGAAGGAATGTGTCCGGAACGAGAGGGTGCGTAGGCTGGGCTTCAGTGGCCAATTTAGGTTGCAAGTAGATGACCTGAACAGCGCCCTGGCTTTCCCATTATCTGATGATGCCAGGGAGCTATACAATATTTACCATTCTAGATTTAGTGTTTAGTAATAGTTTAGTATAGTAGTATCTAGTATAGTTTTTAGCTATATATATATAAGACTGCCCAATGAGGCGACATCTCCCTAAGGGAAAAGCATTAAATAAAGATTTTAAAAAAAAGACTTGTTTGTCATAAGTTTTCTACAGACTTGTCCGTAGTGTCGGTTCTTATAAGTAAGCTAAATTGAACCTTATTTCGTTTGCAGAAAGGAGACAAAAAAGGAAAGTAATGCAAGCGGTAGTTCCACTCCTGTTCGGCATGAAGTCTGCTGGAGCAGCTATTTTTGGTCTGGCCGTCGTAGCAGCGTTAACTATAAAGGCATTCCTTGCCAGCAAGTTAGCGCTAATCGTCACAATAGGCATGGGTATGAAGAAACTATATGAAGCATACAGTACCGGGTAAGCTCCCATATGATTCATATTATGTAAAATCCTGCTACTTACTTTCTTATAGTTTCGGAATTAAACGAGGTATCATAACTGTATTAAGTAATTTTTAATCATATATTGTATTTTTACCCTGAAATTGTATTACTTAAAATAGTCTCAGCTATAATTTTTAATTTCGAATGAGATTTCTTTTTATTTTTTCATTTAATTTTTAAGTAATAAACAGTAAATAAATATTTTGAAAAATAATTACACGATGATAAAGTTTCGTTTACATGATTTTAATCTCTATAAAAAGTGTTTTATTGTCTCATTTCATTGTCATTTCGTCTGTTACATAGATACCTTATTTAATCTCTGCATTACAGATTTAAATCGTTACACACAATAACGTGATATTTTATTTGTTATTTTCGTGTTTATTCCGTACTAACGAAACAATAGCGTGTCAAGCTTATCTAACGATTTGAATCTATGACTTGCAAACCCTTTGTTACAAAAATATTTATTTTTCTGATAAAATTTATTATTATTTTTTGTGTACAAAAAAAAAACTAAAAAAAACTACTATTTTTGTGACAAAGTAGGTTTATTTGCAATTTTTTTTTTGTTGTAAATTTATTTTAATTTTGTGCAAAATATATTCTTCTAGTGTTCACATTTGGTAAAAATTTTCAAGCATGACTTGACTGACTGTTTATCGACACGCACAGATACTGTATAAATAATGTATGCTTACGATATAAGTAGGTAATAGATTTCACTGATTTTACGGGACTTCATATGATTTTGAACTGTTTGCTTGACTAAACTTGAGATATATTATGACTTGATTGAATTTAATGGAAAATCCGCAAATTTTCACTTTAAAAATAAGAAGAAATTGTAAAAAAATTTATAAACAACTAGTTTTTGCACGCCTCTTTTACTTAAGAATTGAAAAATAAAAATCAACTCCAATAATTTATTCAATATTTATTGCTCACATATTTACTTATTTTTATATATATTTTTAGATGATCCCGTGCGAACAGTATTTTTTTCTGGATGAAAGGTACCCTCTACGTCCTTTTATATGTATATATAAATGCTAACGTATATGAAAAAGTGAAAAAAAAAAGCTGTTTTGTTTCGGTGTGTTTACGTAAGGGATGCCAGAGCACATTTCCCTAACCTTTTCTAATCCCTATGTTTAAACCTACAATGGCGGTCAGGTGGCGTTGCTTGTGTTGTAGGCGACGGTAGCCACTCACCATCAAGTGTACCGTCATGCCTAGAACATCTTTTACATAGATCTGTTACCCAATTCAGTGCTTAAGTTTTTAATTGTGTACACACAATAACTAAAAATAGGACTAAAGTTATTGAAACAGTAATAAAATTTCTATTACTTAATATCCAAGAAATAACAGAATAACATAAAATTTCATCAAAACAATAACATTATTAGCATCAGCTTTACAAACAATTACTTTGTAATTGGGTATATTATGTTTTCTGAGCTGTTCAAGAAGTTAATTCCTTCTTGAAAAAAATGAAATTGAAGTATTTCGCAAAATAATTTTCTCAACGAAATATTATTAATATTTATATTTTTGTACGCAATATCAGCAAGAACGTAAGACTTGTAATGTAACTAAAATTTCCGATAAATAACGGAACATGACTGAACAAATTATTATGTACGGAGAGTTTGAAAATATATCGACTCTAAATACATACGGACTTTTATCTAAATTAGTTAAGAAACAAATTCGAACCGTAATTACAAAATTAATGTAAATATTTTCCGGGAAACGGAAATTGTCTGAAAAATTAATCACATAGATTGAGAAATTTCAAATTAAATTTAATAAAATAATTACTTAAACAAAATTACTTAAACTCTATATCTGGTAAAACTTTGACTGAAAACTTTAAAACTATGCGTTGACTTTTGACTTTAAATTACTAATGGACATAAGACAAGATTGACCATGATTGACATACCGTACTTCAGACAATACAATAGAGAGTAATTAAAAATGGTATGTTTCCGTTCCAGCATCGGTTTACAAAACCATCCATATCTTTATTCGCAATATCCCATCGATTTTCCGAGCGCCTCATCGCACGCATACTCCGTAAGTGGAGTGAGCCCACACTTCGCATCACCAGAGATGTTTAATCCATCAGCTCTAGCAACGCACTCATATCCTAATGAGCTGATTCAACAAAATGACGCTACAGCTCAGCAGTCGCAACAGGCGCCAAGCTTACAGCTTGTCAATTCGACGGTAGCATCAGAAAGATGGGATGGTAAGTCTAAGCTGCAAAGGTTTCTCGAACCTTTAGTAGATGGCATCAGGAGTTTCATCGACCCAATAGCTAACGTGTTCTACGATGCCATGCCTGCCACTTTCCGCGGTCTTACCTCCGACGTGTCTACAACGAAGAAATACGAATCTGAATCTACAGAGGAAAAAACTAAAAAGCCCAAGGAGATTTTAGTACCTCAGCCGAGATATATAGCTCAAAGGAAAACTACTAACAGAAAAGTAATACGTCCTAGGCCTAAAAAGTTCACGGAACTAAAGGTTGATTTAAATAGATTGAAACAAAACAAGGATTTTCATGATTATATTAAAACTAAAAAATACAAATACAATTATCCACAAACGTTTTACTATCCTAGAATAAAATATTTCATTAATCCTAATACTTTTATAAGAAAACCTGCGAACATTAGTAATCCTATTTATCCTAAATCAGAAACAAATAATTCCAATACTTTAACTGTTGATAATATTCAACTATTAAGCATCTCTAATGATTGGCGACCTATTGTTGTTCCAAGCTTCAATGAAACGGACCCACAAAATAATAACAATACATATATACAAAGCAATCTAAGTAAGAGAAAATTACTCAGAAGCAAAAGAAGTATTAGTTTCCTTGATACTTCAAAGGTAAATTATAACGCAAAATATTTCAAAGGCAACGCTTTTGGAGAATATAGAGAAAATAATGAAGTAGCTAGAGGATTATTTTGGTTATTTGATTTTTTTACGACTGATCCTATAACAAGTATGTTCAATCAGGCAAACAAATACACAAAGACAGTTATTAAGAACTCTTTAAAGGCGAAAGAACCACCAAAATACTATTCATGGCTTAAAACTTTAGTTAGGTTTAGTTTAGAAATAATCGAAGGCTTAGTTGATGTACATAAAGCGATCGGTGAGTACGGAAATGATCCAAAGAGGAAAATTAAAAATAAAAATAAAAAAAAGAAAAAGAAACCTAAAAAACCCATTACTAACCTAATCATAAAAGATAAGGACAAGGACAAGGAAACAGATAATAAAATCGAAGAAAAGAATACGTTTTAGGCATCAGGTTAAACTAAAGAATAAATAGCATTTATTCAAGCATTTATTTTGTTTAATTAAGATAATGTACTTATTAGTCTAATGGTGGTGGTTTAATTCAGCGAAATTTTCAAAAAAAATGTATATTTTTGCTGTGAAATATTGGGAGCCTTGTCTTTTTTTGTAAATATTAATGAAAATATAATGTTTTTATTTTAAGCTTTGTACACACAATGTTATTTTTTTTTTCTAAAACAAGTTGGACAACTTAGTGTGTAAATTAATTAAATTTTGTTTAAAAATGAATGTCCAATTTACGAGCTCAAATCCTAAAAATTTTTTCATGGAACACATTATATATGCTCCGTTATTTAATTTCACTATTTCAATATTATGCTTCTTATTGATTATGTATGTTTTTTGTAAAAATATCTAATGCTATAATTTGCAATCGACCGATCATCAATGTAGTCATATTTATGATTCTTTGTTATCTCTTTCTCTTTGTTTGTTATTACAATTTGAAAAAACAATGGCGAAACTATGCTGAAGCAATTTCAATATCTAACTTCAATTGTTTTTAAAGTTCTTCGAATTGTATTTTATAGATTTTAAAGTTTTCTCTATATAAATATTTCAAAGTACATATATTGCATAATAAATTGGTAAGATGACTAATTTTGCTTGAAATAACAGTACGTAGATATTTCCTTCATAATTCCATTGTAGTGAGAATGGATCCATGTCTTGAGAATGCGAATTTAAACTTCTGATGTTCCGTGTAAATCTCTTCTAGGTAATTAAAGAGTTTTACTTTTACATTTTATTAGTGTTTGTATACTAATAGTTCTGTTACTAGGTTCAACTAGTTGTAGTTCTCTATACCTACATGTCTTATTTGATCAGCAATTCGAAAAAATAGACTTTTATCAATATTGTAGATAATTAAAGGCAAAAAATAAGTCATGAAAAACTCACGTGACAATTCGCCATTGTTCTTTCGAATAACATATTGTGTGTGTAAGGTCTATATGTATATTTGAGTTAATATTTGCATTTTTATTTTTTATTCATAATATTTATGTTACGCAGGATACCGGAGACGTCCAATGTTTTACGGACCATTGCGCGCTACTTCAGAATCTTATTCGGCATACCAGGAAGTCCATTAGATAATGTTCCAGCGATGACAATGCCCATGTACGGCTATGTCATGCCTCAAATGTACGAGTATCAACAAAATCCAACAATGGTTATGCCGACAGCACATCCATAACAAAATTGGACATTAGACATTAAGGATCAAGTGGCGAAACGATATCTTAATTGAGCTAAATGTCAGACTGCCACAACAGCTTGATCCTTGGTCTTAGCTTTATCTAGCTTTCGTGGCGGTCTGACATTTAGCTAAAAAATACAGTCGCAGTGTTTTAAATTGCTGGACTCTTTTTTTATATATTTTTAAAAATTGTCTTCGTCATCCTTGGATGAATGTCCAGATGATTTAAAGCATTGCGTTTTTGTTTTTAGTTTAAAATTAAGACTGATATTTATCTTCTAAAGACTGAGGTATTCTAAGCGCGAGACCGTCGACTTTATTTAAATGATTGTTAATTTATTATTATTTTAAGCGTCTACGATAAGTATTATTTATTCAGCACTTGTGTAATAAATAATGGAACCGAATATTTTGTTTTAATGATTATAAAAACCTCGTTAATTACAATTAGATAATTTATTAGATTCTGCGACAATGCAGTCACTTGGTCTTTTTTCTTGTATTTCTTTTAGCAGATAGGTACTCACCTGAAATATTCACTATTTTTTAAGTGAACATAACAATTATCATAGTATATTCTTCTGAGAGCTCGGTTATTGAACAGATATTAGATATTTCCCAAGAGAACTGTACAAAGAGTGAAGGAAACCAAATAACGTTTTTCATATACTCAAGCAAATATTAGCTAAATAAGTTGTATATTATTATTTCATTGGACTACCAATATTTCTTTTACTTAGGATTAAATCAATAAATTAAAATATCGTTGATTCAATTGGTTATTTATTATTCTTGTGTAAGTAAGCGAAACAAGAAACTTCTAAGTAAAAACACAAATAAGCATTTTAAAATATATTAAACAACAATTGTTAAATTAATAATAATTGTTAATTAGTTTTTAATTAACATAAACTATTAATTTAATAATAATGCAACAATAAATAATTTGGGTGCAATTTGTGGTGTAGGTAATTATTTTTATAATATATCGTAATAGATTTATTAATTACAAAATAGTTTCTAAAATTAGTCATTCAAAATCATGTTACAAATATTTATTAAAATATTATGACAGTTTTGATAAATAAGAAATAAATAATTATTGATTTAAAATTAATAAGTTATTATTAAAGAGGAAATCACAATTTAATTATATTCTTAATAAATT
This sequence comes from Synanthedon andrenaeformis, assembly GCA_936446665.2. Lineage (NCBI taxonomy): Eukaryota > Metazoa > Arthropoda > Insecta > Lepidoptera > Sesiidae > Synanthedon > Synanthedon andrenaeformis. The sequence goes on from OW387801.2 coordinate 2,113,830, forward strand.
TATTATAAAATCTCTTAACAAGATGACTAGACAGTGTTTTTAATTATTGAATATAACGCTTAGGTTCAGGTATAAAGCTTAGGTTCAGGTTATTAGAGCTAAAAGTATAATAAAGGAAAACTGTTGACCAATGTTATGTATCCAAGGAATCGAACCCAGGATCGATGTTTCTTTTTGTTTTATAATTAAGTTACAATTAGCCTCGTGATGCGTTGTACATGTTGACGAAGTCGTCCCAGCTTCTTCTCCAGTTATGATGGGAGTCCGTGAATATTTCGTAGGTAACGTTATTTTTTGGCTGTTCACAAAAAAAAAGTACCAAGAAAATTATTTTTTTGTTTTACCTTTCTCTTTATAAAGTTAATTCTAAACTAGTGACCCACTCCCGACTTCGCCGGGGGGTGCAAATTTTATTTATACAAACCTTCCTCTTTCCATAAGTGAAAACAGAATTAATATCGGTTGAGCGGTTTAGGAGTCTGTAAGGGACAAACATTTTTTTTTTATTTAACTTGATTGTTAGAAAAATACATTAAAGTCCAGGCCTTAAGACGATATTGAAATAATTGTTGAATGAAAACCGTTTAATTTTTAACTTTCTAGTTCTTAGCTTCTTGTAGCTCAAAAGGGCATAGATATTATTAAAATCAGCTCAAAGGTTTTGTTGTGGAGATTTTTTAAAAGTGGAAATTAAGTAGAGTTGCACAGTCATAAACTGGTCAGCCTATTTGGTAAAAATATACCCTGTAAATAAGACTACCCTGTAGATAAAAACGGCTGTATTTCCTGAAACCACTAACAGTCCTGAAACAAGTCGTATTGTATTTAAATACAACCTTGTAATTTTGTTATCTTGTAAAATACACCACGGTCTTTGGCCTTGTCCCTTACCTTACCTTAACTACAAAAGTTTTAAGTGATCAACTGCTACACTGACGCTCAATTTGGGTGTCCCAGGTTTAATAGGCTACCGTGTCGTTCTAATATTCAGTTAAATTAGATCGTTAGCATATTTAAGTTAATTACTTAAGTGAAAATAAAATGTTTAATCTGTTCAAGGTGACATATATTATAACTATGTCATCATCACCTCTGCCGCAGGACGTCCATTTCTGGACATAGGCCAACTCCCTAAATTTTCCAATAGCCTGCGGTCTATTACTGGTATCAATGATAGATACAGTATGGTGGGATATCCTTGAAGTGTTAGTGAGCAGATGTTAATCTGATTTAATAATATGAAGTTAAGATTAATATAAGTGGAGATTAAGATTAAGGATAAGGTGCTTGCCTTAACGGTCAGGTTCATGGATTTAATTCCCGGAAGGCCTACTTTAGTAAAGGACTTTTCAAGGTAGGCTCTAGTATGCATGTTTAATAGTAGCAGGGTACATTGCGGTTCTCAGTCATAAATTGGACAGCCCGTCTGGATTTAGACACCGTGAAATACTGGCACGTGTGTTTCAGTGAAAGAGTAAGGGATGTCAGAGCTCATTTCCTTCTTTTTCTTATACCTTATCCTGACTTCGGACACTTTAGGCCCACAGGTTTTGACCCTACCTACGAAAAAGTGCCCGTATGACCCACGACACCCACCTACCTTAAACTAGAATCAAGTGTCTCGTCAGGTTGCCAGTTAGAAAATGGTTCTCATCATTGAATGTCAAATTAATTAATATAGGTAAAGTTAGGGTTTAGATAAACATTAATTGTGTTAGTAAATCCATTTAATTATTATTAAATATAAAATTGTTATTACATTAATAAAAAAATAAATAATGTTAGACAAATGCTCAGTCAATTAATTTGTATAAATGCGAAATTAGCACAAGTTAGTTACATGGATAACTTAGTGAGTATAAATTAATAAAAATGTGTTATTTACATTAATTTATCCTAAACTTAAATCTAAAATAAGCATCGCTGTGCACTGTTGATTGAATGCATTTTTTAAACCTTAAACAGTTTCATTTAAAGGTTATTTTCCATAGAATTTCAACCGAAAGCACACAGCGCGTTTTTTTTTATTACCCACAATTACAGAGTGCGCATATAATTTTCCTTGCAATATTAATTTAACAAATTACTCAAATCCGTCAGTTTTAACAGACAACATTGCGTTATAAACTTTATTGCATTCAGTTAAGGTCTATTTTTGTTCAAAAATTCGCGCTAACCCTCAAATTGTGACAAAAAACATCTTTTAGTCTTCTTCCATCCACCCTCAGTCATCAGTTAGAGCTAGTCCTTTTTGACGATAGCCTGTAAATTAGTAGGAATTTGTTAGTTTGGTTAATTAGTAGTAGGTATTATTATGTTTTATGAGGGTAGAAAACATTAAAACATTAAACTGAGGTTCTTGTTACCACTTAATTTTCTTACATGCCCCGTATTCTGTTATGAAAAGGAAGTAGCCTATTATTATGTATTATGAGCGTTCGCTATTCTTAGGTACGATCACGATATTTAAATATCGTGATTCATCAATACTAATAATAAATCTGTAAGGGTCGATCATGGAGTAAGTTACTTTGTTTTCAGAGATATCGTGTTTATAGGCTCTATACATGATACTGAAACTAAATTGACGATTTTTAGTTTTTTTTTTCTGTATGTATGTATGTTCCTCCATAACTCTGAAACGAATTAACTGATTTTCATGAAACTTGGTAGATAAACATTTGGACGTACGGGACACAGGATAGGCTACTTAATATTTTTCAACGCGGACGAAGTCATGGGCACCAGCTAGTTCATAATATAGACTTAATCCCGCAGTAAAACGTCTAAACTTGTTATACCAATTTGTTTTGTACGTTGCAATTTTAATTATTGTTAATTAAGATAATTAGTGGTTAAGTTAAAGTTGAGTTAAACGTGCTATGTACACTATTTAGGACTGCAATTTAGCAATTTATCATACACACGTATTTTATTGTATTCGTGTACATAATTGCAATCTGTTTGTGTTTGTGTACTTTATTAAAATAATTAATAAATAAACTATGAAAGCGACCCGCCGTGGTTTCGCACAGATGCAATAATTTTTCTGTAAATTATTTACACAAACGTTCCTCATTTATCGATCTTTTTATTAGTGAAAATCTTATCAAACACCGTTAGGTGGTTTTGAAGTTATCCGAGAAGCAGATAGAGGCAGACAGCGAAATTTAATACTTTCAAAAAACTAAAAAAAAAAATTAATTCAAAAAGTTTAGCTACTCAGCTATAAGCTTATTAAAAAAGCTAATATCTGATACGAGTTATGAAATAGAGAAAATAGAAATAGTAATATTAAATCATCATTGATGATTTAATATTACTATTTCTATTTTCGTTTTAGTCTAAATATATACACCAACGTTTAAGATTTTCACGAATTTTTATATTTATGATATTTTTATATGTAAATAGATTTTTTTTTCTAAGAAAATTACAAAGCTGTGAATATCATTCAATAAAAACGTACCAAAAGCCCTGTAAGTGTTATATCGGATATCAATAATTCTATTTCGTACAAATATAGTTCAAATATTTATAAGGGTCAATTTCCCTATCCCTTCCCTTGCCTTTATCCAACTATCCATTACCAACTATGGCTACTAGGGTACTTGCTGCACCTGTGGCGTTGCTTGTGTTATAGGCGACGGTAGCCACCTTAGTGGCCGTCACCATCCAACAAGTGGACCGTCAGTCTGTCTCAATTGTTTGAAAATACAAAATACTATTCTCTAACAACAAATTTTCAAATTAAATTCATATAACCACATAAAATATGCCATCGTTTTATATCTTTGTGATTTGCCGGAACAATGGGTCGATAGGTATTACAAAATTCAACAAAGGGTTAACTAGTTAACAAAAAGTTTTTGAACCCAAGCTGTGCATCTCAAAGACAGTAGCTCTCTAATTAAAAAAGTTTCCATTGGAAAGCTTATGTTTGCATTATACTCATAATATAATTTTTAATATTTTTAGAATTTTATTTATTATTTTTAATTATAAAAAATAAATAAATATATGTACCTATATTCACTCATATAGTGAATTAATTATCAATGCAAAATATTTCAGAATAGATCGACACAATTTTAATTTCACTTTTTTTTTATACTTATATTATAATATAATAATTTTAAATATATTTAATATAAATATAATATTTATATTAAATATAAATACACACTATATTGGGCGATGTGGGATATTCTAAAAAACGTACTCTTAAACTGACTTATTTATGTTAAGGTCTTCAGACAATCTGATGGTCCACTTGATGGTAGGTTGGCTACCGTCGTTTATATAAGACAAGCAACATCACAAATGCTACAAGTGCATTGCCGACTATACTAGGATTAAGGATGAAGGATAAGTAAAGGATAAAGGATAACCACGACACAACGACACGTTTGGTCTAGTGGCTAGTAAACCTAGCTGTTAACCAAACGGTCGCGGGTTCGAATCCCGCTAGGGGCAAATGTTTATGTGTTAACATTTCACCTTTGTACCTGAGTCATGGATGTTTTGTATTTATAATATGTATGTATTTACAAAAAAAAAAAAAAGTAATCTATGTATTATATCAACTATCTGGTATCCATAATACAAGCATTAGTTGCTTACTTTGGAACTAGATGGTGCTGTGTGGAATGTGTGGAGAAAAAAAAAACCACCATGAATTATTCCATAATTACTTACTCCCTGCTGAGTGCTGTTATGTTTTGGTGAGTAATTAAGGGATGCTTGAAACCATTTTTTTTGAAATATAAATAACTGATGAGTTTTACATAACAATAGTAGAATTTATGTGAATTTAGAAATTTTGTGACCTCAAAAAAAGATTACGTGCAATAAACAAAAATAACCTTTTTTTGTGAATTGTTAAGAATTTTATTCATGCTTACATGCAGAACATGCGACTTTAATTAATTTCAGATTTTTCCATATACATTTTATTAGTTAAATATTTATTCGAATCCAAACTTTTGGTATACTCAATGCAACTCATGAAACTCATGAACATGCTTAAGACATCAACTTAATTTAACTTAATAAATGCATTCCTCTTTAGCTATTTTGTAAAATTAGACATGCATACCTTAATAGCCTAAAAGAATTTAAAAATAAATAAATAAATAAATAAATAAACAATTAATATGACGGCGCATCTGTCACTGTCACACATCAGGTTGACTTTTAGCTGCCAACGTCAGCCTAGCGAAGCGTCATTGTCGATGGTAGCAAGGGCGGCCATCTTGACGACACTTACAGTCGAGACGGCGCCCGTGGACCACGCGTTTGACGAATCGCTTCGAATACGTAACATCATACGATTTAGTGGCTTAATCGAGTTAATTGTTATATTACTGTGATTGTGAATTCTTTATTGTATCGAATATTTCCTTATTTGAAGATCGTATTGATCAAATAACTCGGATCGAGAGAAGAACTTGTAATTTAGCTGTCCACGCCCGCATACCCACATATTTCGTACAAGATGAGTTCTGATGAAGTCGCATCCTGGCTCTTCATCAGAAGTGGGATATAATGGGAATCGGATTGAGCAAGAAAGAACAAAGTCGGACGCAAAAAAAAAAAAAAAACTTCTTAATAACATGGCTCCGTTACATGCTACTCGTGTGGTCAAAAGGGTCATGTGGCAACTAACTGTCCAGATAGAAAGAATGGTGGTAAAGCTGCGGTCGAGGAAGTCCTCAATTGTGAACATCGTCCTTAAAGGGGTATCCTAACAACATCTTCCGGTGAGTCTGTTCCTTTTTATTTGACAGTGGGTCATCTTGCTCTCTCGTAAAAGAAAGTTATCGTTATAAAATCTTGGGTGCTGTGTGTAAGTCTCTTTTATCTTAGCGGCATTGGAGGTAATGATATACAATGTACAATGCAAATTCAGCCTGAGGTTAAAATTGGTGATCGTTTGATTAGCTTACCCTTTCACGTAGTTTTCGACTGTAATATATCGGAGCCTATAATTATTGGTGGAGACATTTTTGATCAAGAATTAAGTGTAAAAAAAAAATATTAAAAAAAAAAAATTAATAACGATAATCTTATTATATACTCTAAACAACGTTCTAATCTTTGTGACGCGACATCGAACCTTCTAGATTTGACAAAAATTGACACTGATTTGAAGGGACCGATTAAAGAGACGTTAATTTCTATACTGGGCAAACACGCGAATAGTTTTGTTGAGGGTATACCTACCAAACGTGCGAAGACTGGAGTATGTGAAATTTAATTAGTAGATCCACATAGTGTTGTACAGAGATGTCCCCATAAAAGAGCAACCATAGAGAAACAAATAATTAGGGAAAGGGTTCAACAATTATTAGATGCCGGAGTGATCCGACAGAGTACGTCCCCATTTGCTAGCCCGGTTGTTATTGTAAAGAAGAAAGATAATTCTGACTGACTTGACTTGATTTTAGGGAGTTAAATTCAAATACTGTATCGGAACATTATCCCTATTCACCCTGATTCAGTGGAAAAAACGGCTTTCGTCACAAATGAAGGGCAATATGAGTATCTAGCGATGCCATTTGGTTTGCGAAATGCTTCTTCAGTACTTCAGAGATGTATCACAAAAGCATTTAGTCATTTAGAAAATAAACCTTTGATACACATGGATGATGTTTTATGTCATTCCGTTAACTGTACTTCCGTACAGCTCCGTATTCTATGTACTTCCGTTTCTGAAGGGCTGAAGCGTCTTGATCTTGTTTTAGGTGCGTTGTCGGAAGCAGAGTTTTCACTTAACCTTAAGAAATATAAATTCATGAAACAACAAATTGACTACTTGGGATATTCTATACAATCCGGTGAGATTAGACCCAACTCCCGGAAAATTCGGGCATTAGCAGATGCCCCTGAACCGAAATCAGCTACTAATGTCCGTCAATTTCTCGGTTTGGCCTCTTATTTCCGTAAACTCATCCCCGATTTTACACACATAGTCGGACCGCTATATCCTCTAACGAAACTTAAAGGACGAATAACGTGTACTACCGAACATGAGAAGATATGCAATAAAATTATAGGCATTCTCACGTTAGAATCGGTATTGACCATATTTGACCCGGAACTTCCCGTAGAGCTACATACCGATGCTAGCTCGGAAGGTTACGGAGCAATTCTCCTGCAAAAGAAAAGTAATCTCCCTCATATCGTTGAGTATTTTAGCCGCCGAACATCTGATTCAGAAACTCGTTATCATTCTTACGAGTTAGAAACGCTAGCGGTCGTTAGAGCGGTAGAGCATTTCCTACGGGCCTTTACGGCCTTTACGGCCGGCGATTTGTTGTAGTTACCGACTGTAATTCACTCTAGGGGTCAACAAAATCGAAGAAAGACAACACCCCGCGTCTATCGATGGTGGGCTTACTTACAAACGTATGATTTCGACATCGTATGCCGCGAGAAGAAGTAAAATGGAGTATGCTGACTATCTGTCCCGAAATCCGCTGCATTGTTAGTTGAACAGATACATGATGCAGAAATACAAGATATTATCTCGAAGCATCACGATAATAGCTTCCCAGAAACTTTAGCTCGTACATACGGTGTTACGGTGTACGAAAAATTAGTCGTAACGAGGCAGTCGCATGGTTACCTGTAGTTCCCCGGTCTCTTATTTCATCATCATCTCAGCCGCAGGACGTACTACGCAGCGCTTGCTGATACGTGGTCTTCGCTCGAGAGCTTTCCGGCCCCGGCGGCCGTCGGCTCTCCATACTATGTGCCCTGCTCATTGCCACTTCGGCTTGCTGATCCGCCCGCTTATGTCGGTGGGTTCGTGCGTCTGCGGATCTCCTCATTTCTGATTCGGTCTCGCGGTGTGGCCCCGAGCGTGGCCCTTTCCATGGCTCGTTGAGCGACGTTGGGCTTCCTTACGAGGCCCATAGTTAGGGACCGCGTTTCGGCGCCGTGTGTCATCACCGGCAGCACACATTGGTCGAGGGCCTTTGTCTTGGGACACTGGGGGGTTTTGGACGGGGGGATGTCTCGGAGCTTCCCGAGCGCTGCCCATCCGAGCTGGATTCGACGATTGGCCTCCCTCTCGGGGTTGGCTCTACTTAACTGGACTCTTATTTGGACACTCATTAATAACGTTCACAATAAATTACAGCATTTAGGCAGCGTCAAAGCACTAGACAAGCTTTACGAAATGTAATGGTTTCCGAATATGTCCAAATGTGTACGAAAATTTATAGATTCGTGCATCATCTGTAAAGTCTCGAAAGGTCCATCGGGCGCTCAGCCTGGTAAGATTCACCCGATTCCAAAAGTGTCTGTGCCTTGGCACACAATTCATATTGACTTTACGGGGAAGCTGAGCGGGAAGAGCGACCGAAAGGAATATTGCTCTGTAATTATCGATTCGATGCCTTTGCCAAGTATGTTTTGCTGGAACATAAGTTATCTATCTATGCCAAGAGTGCCATAAATGCCCTTCAAAAAGCGGTGTGCTTCTTTTGAGCCCCAAAGAGAATTGTTGCAGATCAGGGCCGCTGCTATATCAGTTCTGATTTCAAGAGCTTTTGTGAAGAGTATAAAATATAACTCCATTTCATCGCGACTGGGTCGAGTAGGGCTAATGGTCAGGTCGAGCGAGTAATGCGAACCCTTAAGAACCTCTTTACTATTGTTGAGAACGACCATAATAAAGCGTGACGAGACGAGCTGGGTAATACCCAATTTGCTCTAAATGGTTCTTAATCCAGTGTAACTAAATATTCACCATCAGAATTGATGCTTGGAATCCGCTCTAATTCTTTGGGAATGTCTAAATTGAACGCTAATAATAACGATTACGGGGTTTGCTTAGATTTGGATACGCTAAGAGCTGATCAGCTAACATTCGGAAAGCTGCTGAATCTGAAACACTTCGATTTAATCGCGGTCGGGCCACAATAAGACCATTCTCAAAAGGAGACTTCGTATTCATTAAAAATTGCGAACGTAACCAAACGAAACTAGATAGGAAGTTTAGAGGCCCGTACGTTATAGTAGAAGTTCTTTACAACGATCCGTATAGACTTAAGAGATTAGATGGCTTTCATAGACCTTATAAATACGCTCACGAGAATTTGCGCGCCGTACCCTAGGGGCATATTGACTTAACCTAAATAGCAACTAGTCTTCTAAATGATGGAGAGGCCGAGACGGCGGCGGAAGATGAAGAAGACGTGATTAGTTCAAATCGTGACAATGATATGTCCGACACCTTGACTGTATGCCCGTGCACTGTTTCTGCAGATTCAGGTACCTCACAGCAGGCTCAGACACCCTTAGTACATACTCAGACCCTAACACGTGGGAAATTTTACACGAGACTGAAGTTCATACAGAGCAAGACGAAATATGTCGTCCGAGTCAGAGCCATTTAAGTTGGATGACTTGTCTCTATGGTTTGTTTTATGAGACGAGAGCGTCGTCCGAGTCAGAGCCATTTAAGTTGGATGACTTGTCTCTATGGTTTGTTTTATGAGACGAGAGCGTCGTCCGAGTCAGAGCCATTTAAGTTGGATGACTTGTCTCTATGGTTTGTTTTATGAGACGAGAGCGTCGTCCGAGTCAGAGCCATTTAAGTTGGATGACTTGTCTCTATGGTTTGTTTTATGAGACGAGAGCGTCGTCCGAGTCAGAGCCATTTAAGTTGGATGACTTGTTTTGAATGTTCTGTGGATTTTGCTAAGACGAATATTGTCGTCCGGGTCACATCCACGAAAGGATTGACTTGTCTAAAAGTAATTCGTGGCTATTGTTGACTAGCGTGCTGCTTGACGTAGAGGCTGTGTCATCCGGCTTAAATTGTAGCGATACACACGCCTGGTCTAAGTCTTTGCTTGCTTGAACGAACGGACTATGTATGAACGAACGGACTATGTATGAACGAACGGACTATGTAGCTCATTGTTTCAGAGAATCGCCCGAGGACGGTCGAATGTCAGTCCGGCCGTGACGGCGCATCTGTCACTGTCACACATCAGGTTGACTTTTAGCTGCCAACGTCAGCCTAGCGAAGCGTCATTGTCGATGGTAGCAAGGGCGGCCATCTTGACGACACTTACAGTCGAGACGGCGCCCGTGGACCACGCGTTTGACGAATCGCTTCGAATACGTAACATCATACGATTTAGTGGCTTAATCGAGTTAATTGTTATATTACTGTGATTGTGAATTCTTTATTGTATCGAATATTTCCTTATTTGAAGATCGTATTGATCAAATAACTCGGATCGAGAGAAGAACTTGTAATTTAGCTGTCCACGCCCGCATACCCACATATTTCGTACAAGATGAGTTCTGATGAAGTCGCATCCTGGCTCTTCAAATAAGTCTAGTTTCTTGGATTGCTTTTTTATGATATTTTTTTTAAGTAACCTACACTTCTAAAAAATTTGAATATCGCAATATAATCCCAACAGGTCTCCTGCTCTACCAACTTCGGGTTGGAAAGAAAGCAGACTTAAAGCTGTGTTTATAAAAAAATATATAAGATGTTCATGGTTATACATATAGTTATAAAAAAATTTGAAAACATATTTTATTCCTTATTTTTACTTTTGATTTTACCAAAAATATTTAGGAATTAGTCTTCGATAACTATGAAATTAACCTTTAACTTGATTAAGATACAAAAGCCCAAGTTAGCATACAGTTAACTTAAATGTATTTCACAAACTTCTCAAACAAACGCAGACGCAACAATACAATGACAGTTTTTTTATCTCATTTTAAAATATCTAATTATAATTCAAATTTATGCAAAATTATTAATAATTGTAAATAATAATGCAATATTTCACATGATACAAAAAAAAAATATTTTATGTTAAAAAGAATTTTCTAAGCGAAAGTTTTATGGTATAAACTTCACTAGTAATTCTCTTTACACAAATATATATATGTTTGTGTATATGTTCATAAATGTCAAACCTTACATTTCTTCTACCATTTGAACGAAGTCTGTGAAATATTTAGTATAAAAGTGCAAACAGTCTCCCATTGAATTGATATAATCATGCTAAAAAACCGTGAATTTAATCAGTCACCTGAGGAGAGAAAAGCTTCTTTAAGCCAATAATTGTAGCCAAAAGAAGAGCTATCTTGGAGATGAGGAGGGCCTTTCCGACCATTAAAGTAAGGCCTTTGAATGTCAAAGCCCCTAGAAGACCGAACTTCATAGCAGCGGCCGCTAGAAGGGGACCCATGTTCTTGTTACGGCTTCTTCCGGATTCGATGACTTTTGGCGACTTTAGCGACACTCCTGAAAAAAGAAATAGGTTTGAGATGGTGCCCGCGACTTCGACCTCGTTGAAAAACCAATATATCGCCTGACATCGTTATTGCTATTACACTTAGCCATGAGTTAGTTTGATTAATTTTAGATGATCCCTCGGGAATAGTCCTTTTTTCTGGATGAAAACTACCCTATGTCCTTACTGGTGTCCCAGACAACGTGTATGCAAAATTTCATGGTGATCGGTTCAGTATTTTTTGCGTGAAAGAGTAACAAACATCCATACAAAATTTTCGCATTTATAATATTAGTACGGATATGAGACCTAGGTTCGTATCAAACATTTAAAAATAGTTTTTATTTCTCTTTCAAACTAAAGAGGTATTAAAGACAGAAACAATTGATTCTGAAGAGGCGACTATGAAATATAGTAAAACTCAATTAATATAATGAACTTATGAAGTTTTAAAGTAGCTATTACCGATGATTTTCTTTGCGTTCTAAAAAGGATCGTTCAAAATAATGAAGGAGCTGTGTACATCAAATTGGTCTCATACACATAAATATCACAAAATCATATTCGTCCTTAGGTAATTGTCCATATTGTAATATGTAATTACAATATGGACAATATGGTATTGTAATTGTCCATTGTCATAAGTACATAAATGTTTAGAACGGCCTTCATACAAAGAGAGCTTTTTGATTTAATAAGAGAGATGTGTTTGTTCATCTCTGCTTATCTAGTTTACGCACGAGTAGGCGTTGCCTGAACTGTTCTGTTGTTGAATGACCCTGACCGCGATACTTTTATCCTAAACCATTGTACACTTCCATGTCACTACACATCTATTTATCCAGTATAACAAAACAATAATGAATGAATGTTGTCTTTTTGGCTAACAGTAGGTATTAAATAGCTAATTCTCACAATAAACTCATGCTGCAGGGGTTTTTAAATTTTTTTGTTACTACATATTATTTATTAGGAATAAATTTGAAAGCTTAATAGACCATTAAAATTTACTAAGTACCTACCAGTTGACCCGACAGACGTCGTTCAGACAGAATCTATTATTGAAATGTTTGAATTTTATAGAAAAAGAAAAATGTGTTACGTTTTTTCGGGCAATTTCTTTTATTTATTTTTTACGTTAAGGTCGGCAGACAGGCTGAGAGCCGACTTGATGGTAAGTGGTAACCGACAAAGCCAAGGTACTGCAGTGAGCTTCCGACTACAGTAGGATTGAGGATAAGGGATAGGGAATAGGCTCCGGGATCCCTTGCTCACTCACCGAAACAGCACATATGCTACTATTCCACGATGGTATTCTGTAAGGTAATGGTTACTGACGCCAGATGGGCTGCTCAAATGACTGCGAAATGCAGCGTGCCCTCCCACTACTTTCCAAATCCAGACCAGAGGCAACTTAGAAGAGTTCATTTCATAACTTGACCCTGCCGGAAATCAAACCCGGGTCCCCTGAGACAGAGCGTTAAGGCAAGCACCCTAACCACTCATCCAACGGACTCGTCAATCAGTTAAAGTCTATAAAAGCCTCACAAAGCTTTTAAAATATTAGTTCACAAATTTAGAATGAAGTATCTGGAGAAGCAATAAAGCTTAATGGGAAAAATAACAGGGTTTGGAGAAACAGATTACCTTTCGATTGAATGATACTTGAGACAGCTTAATGCAGATCAAAAATATTTTACTTTAAATTGAACGCTACGCTACCCTATTTTTGATGACCACGAATCTAGCGGACATCCGACAAGAAAAAAGTTTGCCTAGGGATATCTAGAGAAAAAATAAAGTTACTGCAAATGTTAGAAATGGATGTTGTTGGTTGACTCGACATCTTCATGTGGTTAATTTCAATTTTTTTTTATCATTTAAAAATAAATTTAAAAAAGAAATTTGATTTTTTTTTTCAAATTCTAGATGTGGTTTTTTATTTTTTTTGTTTTAATTTTTTAGATATTCGCAAACAAATTTTTGAAAATAATTTTATTTCTAGTTAATATCTGTAATCAAGAAATTAGAAAGTTTTGTTTTTTGAATATCTGAAAAAAATTTTTTTAAAAAATGTCCACGTGTTGATTTTGAAAAAATATTCAAATTTATTTATTTTAAAATTTATTTTTAAGTGATTTTTTATGTGATTTTTCATATCTCTCATCAAAAAATCTAAAATAAATTTCAAAAAAATTAAAAACAAAACACATTTAAAGCACATTATAAGTAAGTCGAAATTAATTTTTAATAATTCAATAATGTTAGAGAGCTAATACAAAATCATTTTTGATTATAAAAATTTTTTATAAAAACTTTTTTTTGAAATTAACCACATGAAGATGAGTCAACGAACAACATCCATTTTTAACATTTGCAGTAACTTTATTTTTTCTCTAGATATCCCTAGGCAAACTTTATTTTTGTAGGATGTCCGCTAGATTCAGGATCATTATTTTTGTGGGTAAATTAAAATATATGTTTAAGAAATTTTTCTAAATCGCAATTTCAAAATTATTAGGTAAAGTCGGGGTACGAAAACCTTCCTCAATTTTCAAATTCATTCCTTTATGAAGTCGTAGTCTCTTCGTACCTTTTGAAACTAAAGCAACAAAGTAGACAACTTCCAAACGTTTGAAATGAAATTTTTGCATGATTGACTGAAATTGCCTTGGTGCAAGGAATGTCAACTATAAGGTAACTAACCTTTTCTTCTCCCGACTGTACATACGTCAACAATAGATGACGTATGTACAGGAATCGCATTCCCCTTAATGCATTTCCCCTAATGGTATAGTAGGTATGTATTTACTGTATAAGTATAGTTTTTTTTTTTCGATTTAAATGCACCACTAATGGCGAAAAAATTTTTGTTAAATATTTTTACAAAAATGTTCCTCTCAGATACTATATTGTTTATTTTATTGATTTTATATTTCTATCATGATTTCGTGTAAATAAAGGATGTAAATAAGGAAAACGAACTGTCTGTCTGTCTGAAAAAGTAAGCGGTGTATTAACAAATTGTCAACATTTTCAACAGATAAAAAGTAATGTTCCCGAGAGATCATCTAAATAATACAAAAATAAAAAATCAACGCGGAAGAAGTCGCGGGTAAAATCTAGTTTCATATAAGTTTGTTTGAACAAATTTGATGTCGGACATAAGTTTACGATCCAGACTATAACTATTGAATGTCGTCGTCAAACTCATAATCACTTGATGCTGCAAACATATCAAATTGTTATGCATTACAAACATTATATTTATTATTTATTGGATACTATAAAATGATGTGTGCTTAGACAAAGATGTATATATATAGGTAAATCGAGACTATACGGGGGGATGTTTTTTCTCTGCCTCTGCATTTTTTTAATAATAAAGATCGGGCCAGGAAAATTATGGGGAAGGCTGATATAAATGATGCTTACCAACTCCCAGGCTTCCATCTTGCTCTTCCTGACCTGATATTACCAAGTCGGCGTTATCCAGTAGCCTGTACCTTAAAGACCTAGTGGCGGCAAATCTCCACAATTTGTCAAAAACTAATTGCTGTACTTGGTCTTCTACAGTGGTACCAGCTCGTGCTAATGATTCAGATTGTACTGGCAGGTCTGCGGCCGCTCCATTGCTGAAATTTTGTTGAAAAAATGTTATTGACGACGCCATTGATCGAGGATCGAGGAGCCATCTGTCCTGGTTATAACCAGGATCGCCTAAAAATATAAAAAAATTGAGATAAAGATGTCAAATGTTTTCTCTTGTGTTCATTTTTCAACACGGACGGAGTCGCGAGCACCAGCTAGTAATATTATAAATCCGAAAGTAAATAAACTCTGTACATTCAAGTTTAAACCGTTGAACTTTTTTAATGAAACTTACCATGGAATAGTTGCCAAGGAATCTCATTAGGTGATGAAAGTGATTGTGGAGTGTTATCCTAATTTCTTAGTTGGAAAAATAAAATAATATCTAGCCATATGAGTAAAATAAGAAGAATATATTATATAGAAATCTACTCAGATGTTTAAAAAAATCTTTCATCAACGTTTAGAATTTAACTTTAAAACTATGTATCGTATTAAAAAGCTACTGTTAAAAGTTAGTTCACAGTATTTAATAGAACAGATTTAATAGAACTCATTTATAATGAGATACTTCGGGAAAATATCTTTAAGTGGACCAATTGAAGTCCATTAAGTTCTTACAAGGAATTAAGAGGAAAAGAGGTTTTATTAAAATTTAGAGACAATTTTGCATACTAGACTGAATAGGCTCTAAAAAAAACATTTAATCACAAATTTTCACAGTGAAACGCTGTATCATGTTTTTAATAACGAACCAACCAAGCGACGTAACAGATAGTGTCAATGAATCGTCTACCCCTTCTCTCGAGAGTTGACATTGGATAAAATGCGAAAAAGTAATATCACAAGCAATCCAAATTTACGGGTGATTCTATTTTTTTAATTGCGATTTAAAAAAAAAATAGAGCGGTAAGTCCTAAAAATCTTCTTTACTTATAAAATCGTTTGGCCAGACTATCAACTCACAGTAAAAACTACTAAGTCTAGAAGGCTGAAATTTGGAACATAGGTTTATTTTATAAGGTACTAGCGTCCCGCTTCCAGCTTTGCCTGGGATGCATTTTTTTTATACACAAACCTTCCTAGTTTATCCAACTTTCCATAAGTTAGGAGTGCGATTTCGGAGGAATTAGCGGATACACGAACAAACAGACGCAAAAAAACTACTTTAATTTATACTATGTAAAGAAGGAAGCATCCGCTTCCTTCCTTCCTTCCTTCCTAAACTTCCCAAAGTGGCTTTATGATAATTTCAACTTCGTACTAAGCAGGGGACGGGACGCTAATATTGTATATACACAAAATTCTTAAATGTCGTAAATGTCAAGTCGACTTCTTACGTCACGTAAATGGTCTTTCAAAAATCATTTAACATTTAACTTCTATTATACTTTAAAGGAATTAATATAAAGAATAAGAAAAACAAAATAAAAATCGCGTTTCAGATGTCGTGACTCGTTATACTTGTACTATGAATTTCCCTAGCGACACTTACATAAACATGTCGACGAAACAGTCACGCACAAATATGGCCGCTCTAATGCCTGGTTCACATGGATGAAGTTGATAAATTAATAAGTAGCAAGTTCGTGATTTCTGAGTGGATTACTCAGCGAATAAGCAGTATGGTATAAATGAGTATGGTTTATATTCATCTATATTATTTTATGTTCTTATTTTTATTTGAACAAGATGCCTACTTAAGGCAATACAAGAACAATAAGAATACAATTGAGACATTTATATATTATATTGCCACTACAGAATTTCATATTGTGAACAAAAATAGTACCTATAGAATCTAAGAGAAATCAAATTATACGCATCAAGACGTTACAGACCTTTTGACCGACGCCCGACGCAAAAACAGGGTGTCATCTGTGTTTCTGTCTGGCATCTTAGCTCCCAAATGGATAGACCGATTTTGATTCTTTTTTTATTTTATTTAAAAGCTGACATGATCGGTATTTTTCTTAGCTATAATTTATGAAGATATATTCAAGCGTTTCAAGACCATCAACCCATTTTCTATTTAACGAAGGTATTTTACTAACGAAGGTATTTACCCCGTGTTTAATTAATGTGAAATTTGGTATACTGTTACTTTGATTCACCGAACTAAGCCAATTATATTATTTCCTCAAGATTTACAAGTCCTCAACTTAAAATTTTATATTACTACTAGTGGCCCGCTCCCGGCTTCGCCCGGGGTGCTTTTTTGCAATCCAGCCGATAAATTACTTATGGAACTCACAGATAGATAATTGCTGTATTGAATAAGTATCAACAGATGGCGCTATGTTAATAATATTATATAATTTAAAAAAAAAATAAACAAAATGAGACATAAACTATCCTATCTTTTAAGTTGGACCAAATAACAGATACTTATGAAGTTTGATCAAAGTCGGTTGAGTAGTTTCAGAGTTTATCGCGAACATACATCGTGACACGAGATTTTTATATATATAGATATTTTTATAAATTTAGCTGCCGGCCTCCTTTGTAAATTACTAACAAAATAAATAAATATTATTAAGGCAGATTAAAATTTAACAAAATTTTGTGCTCATTATACATAATTAATTTGTGGTTTACGTTTTAACAATTGCGTAATGAATTTAAAATGAATGATCAATTGCGATCGTATGGTGATTGTATGTGAAATAATTAAAATAGTGATTTGATAGTACAAAATCAGCGAAATAAATCGAAGCGCTGAACATGAAAAGGGGTTTAATGAATTAAGTGGTAGTTCGTTAATTTGTACTGGCTGCGTTTTCTCTCAATAAACCTTTTTTATGACACTGGCATCAATCTACTACAACTCGCTGCTTAAATTCAAAAGTACAACAAATCAAAATTGCATTTTTTTACAGAACTAATTGAAAAAAAAAATTTTTTTGTCTATTTTTTTCTTATTAGATATAATATATATATATGCATATTATACATCGTTAGAAGCGCATTTTTAAGTAGCATTAAATGTTTTAAATACTTTTATAATGAACTGAATACTAGAGGAGATACGTTACTTTTGAATATTGAAAAAATAAAATAAAAAATATATACTAAATGTGGAATAAAACAACCATAAGTCTTTTTGCAACATACAATATGAAGGATTGTGATTGTATTTTTAGCAATAAAATTATTTTTGGAATTTTTTTGATTTGTGGTTTTTTAGAATTTAAGCAGCATTTAATTTTATTTTCATTGAGTCAAGGCTTGAAGCGAAATCCTAAAACAACATACTGTATCTTCGGGATAAAATAATTATGCCAAAACTCTGAAATATGATAATTCATTGAAAACATTCTATTAGCATTGTTCACTTTAAGGAGGATTAGATTTATTACATCAGGCGCCATTTTGAGTTTCTATCTAGGTTTTGATGAAAAATGGAGCCGCTGGAGCTTAATATATATTATAACTAGTGGCCCGCTACCGGCTTCGCAAGGGTGCAATTTTTTACTCAATCCAGCTGATAAAATTTTATCAGCTGGATTGAGTAATTACCTTACAACGCCATCTGTTAGAATCTTTTGGAACTCACAGATAAATAATTGCTGGATTGAATAGGTATCAACAGATGGCGCTATGTTAATAATATGATATAATTTGCAAAAAAATAATAAACAAAATGGGATATAAACTATCCTATCTTTTAAGTTGGACCAAATAACAGATACTTGATGTTTGATCAAAGTCGGTTCAGTAGTTTCAGTTTATCGCGAACATACGTCGTGACGCGAGATTTCTATATATATAGATAAGGATGTTAACATGACATACCTTTCATCAACAATCATAACGTCATCGGAGAGCTGTACAGATGCGGTTCTTAACATTTTGTCTACATATCCGACTAGTTCTATGGCGATACACGACGAGGGCTCCTTCGCCCCGCATTTGTTGCTCAGTGCACGCTTCAATGATTCTTCCGTTGGTGACGTCGTCTGAAAACAAAGCAAGTGATATTTTAATCAATAGCTAGTCTTAGTTCATAACTTAATTTAATCTCTTAACTTAATATGAAAGTGAAAGTTTGTAAAAATATTCGTTGGACTGATTGATTATCACGAAACAAGACGCGTATGTTTAAGTTGTTAAATTTGAAGGCAATTTTTTGTTGTTGTTGTTTTAAACAATTTTAAGTTAATAAGTAAGTTTATAATCCAATAAAGCTGTGTGTATACGTAGATATACCCTACCCCACAACTCATGCCATAATGCAGTTGGCCTATGTGAATTACAACCTCATAGACGTGTTATTTTAACGGCGGCCCAAGCGCCATTAACGGTTACAGCGTTAATAACTTTAACAGCCGCATTAGTGCCACAAAATAGCCACATGTTTAAACTCGATGCTATAACGGAATGAAAACTGCAAACACATTCTTTCTAAAGCCACGAAAAAGAATTTTAAGGAGACATTTAGTACCTAGCTGTGCCCGCAACTTCGTAGGTGCGGTTTTCGTACGTTTGATGTTCGGTATTCAGTATTACTTACTGTTTGTAAAATAAATGGAATGAAACAAACACTAAATGTCAGGGGAAGCTTGTTAAAATACACCAGATAAAACCGCATTCAAATCGGTTAAGCCGTTTCTGAGATTAGCACACACAGACAAATATACAAAACTTTGTATACAATGTTTACACTTTTTTTAAATATTTATCTATACATCTATACATATAAATAAAATTGGAGTGTCTGTTTGTAATATTGAAATAACCGTTTTTTACTACATGCATATGAATATATATATACGGTACATACACCAAAATAACATTTTTTACAATTTTTGTCTGTCTGTCTGTTTGTTCCGGCTAATCTCTGAAATGGCTGGACCGATTTTGACGGGACTTTTATTGGCAGGTAGCTGATGTAATAAGGAGTAACTTAGGCTACGTTTATTTTAGAAAAATTCTTTTATTAGAAAAAATACACCCCGGGCGAATCCGGGAGCGGGTCGTTGTATATATACTTGATGTATGTATTGATAAGGAAGCTTTTGTAGAATGTCTCACTTAAAGAAGAAGATGCAGCTGTGAACCGAAGCATTTATTATTTACCAGCGACCCGATGCCGGCTTCGCATGGATGCCAAAAATTTCTCAAAATTTTTTCTCAAAATTTCATACTTTATTTTATGTAAAGTTTCGGGCTATCAATTCACACGTAAAATAAAGTAGATTATAATATCAATTACGTTTAGACTATTCCGCCACGGAATGCCAAGGAAAGATATGAAAACACTTTTGAAAACAACTTTACTTTTGAATCGACAATTCCTTTAAAACACTTTCGAAGTGAATTCAAATAGAAAAACATTTCCGACACGGGGAAACAATAATGTAATTTCTAATCTTTCAATGCGATGTGTTTTTGTTTTTGTTCTTTCAATACTAATTACCTAATAATGGTTCCTCACACGATAAATTACCACGTGAGATATTGTATAGGAAAGTGTAATAGAAGTGATTCTCTTTGTAGGTTAAACAAAGTATGTGTAATTAACAAGATATTAAAGTATCTTTTTATTTGTACTAGCAGGTACCCACGACTTCGTCCGAGTTGAAAAATAAGAGATATAACGCCTGATATTATACTTTAGCCATGAATAGAGCTGGTCCCCTGGCCTTTGCACGCGTGGAATATTTAGCCATCATGAAATTCTATTCTAACTATTGGTGAAAGAGTTTTTTTTAATCGGATGACTAGTTTCAAAGATTACCTTCCACAAAAAAACAAACGTACAAGCTTTACTTCTTTATAATATTAGTATGGATAATATTGGTATAAAACACTGCTTTAATTAATGTCTTAAAAAGTGAACGTTAACGTGACGTGACGTAAAAGTTTACGACTTATCTAAAACCCTCTAGATCAATCAGTCTGCAAAATTTTCAGGTGATATATTAAAAAAAAATAACCAATGTTTTATCATGGAATTAAAAAAAAACAGAAGTCATTAAATCATTAAGTCATGACAACTTGATCGAGTGGTTAAGTTGCTGGCTTGAACTCTCAGTCTCAGGGATAGGTTCGATTCCCGGCAGGACCAATTTTGGAAATGAACTTTGGCCCTGGGCTGGATCTGACAAGTAGTGGCAGTGCACATTGCGTTTGCAGTCATTTGGACAGCCCGTCTGGAGGCAGTAATGGACTCTGGACTGGACTGGACTCTTCACGTAAAAACTACTGAACTACTAAATTTTTAATACACGTTGTCTGGGACACCAGAAAGGATGTAGGGTACCTTTCACCCAGAGAAAAAAGACTCCCCCGGGAAGTCTTTTTTTTCATCTAAAATTAAGGAAACTAACTCCTGGCTAAGTGTAATAGCAATAAAGATGCCAGGCGATATATTGCTTTTTTAACGCGGACGAAGTCGCGGGCACCATCTAGTTTATACAAAAATAATAATTATAATCTCAAGTTTGCGTTCGAAGGCTTTGTGAAATGACACCGAACGCTCCCTTGCACTAGTTTTCCACTTTCCACGTATAATTGATACCTTGACAGGGTCACTATTGGTCTAAGTCATAGGAGGTAGCGTACCAGTAAAAATTCTTTTTAAGCCTTGATATTACTGGTATGAGAAAATTCTTTCATTCATATCGCTGTAAATCTTTATTGGTAATAGTAATAATATTTCTAAATGAAATGAAATTATGCTAATTGAAGTATTTTTATATCTATGAATCCGTCTGAGAGTTAGTTCATTACATAAAAATAATTTATGTTACTATATTGTTCTAGCTAGTGTATGAATATATGTTTCTGTAAGGATATGCGACTGGCTATAACAGAGGTCTAATGTAAAATATATTATTTCGATGCTGTAAATTGATGATTACAACTATTTTGAATTTTTAATTAAGGGTTCTTCTCCTTTTTTCACCATATTAACCTCTGGATTTTTTTTTCTAAAATCTGTTTAGGAAGTTCAATAAACAAAAATAATTTAATTATATTTAATCTGTTTTGATATTACCATATTACTAATAATATACTAATATTACTTATCGTAATTTCTAATTTTTTGTGTAATTATTGGGTGAAATGAATATGAAAATACTATTTTGAAATACAATAAAATTATGGAGAGAAACTGCTATTAGAAGCTTTGTAAAAATCCATACTTCTGACGTTATCATAAAATAAATTGTTAATTATCAGTGTCATGGATTGACATAATTATTCATACAGATGGAATTATACTTGTGTGAATCTACAGTATGCTTTTAAAGACATTCTTACATTGAGTAAGAAAACGTTTTATGATAACCTGTAATTCGCTTGCAACTATCAATTTGGACTACAGTGAAATCCGATCGTTATGAAGCGTAAGTTTTAATTACATAGGCGGCTGCGGTGAACATAGAAAACTTAAAACGAATTGGTGAAATTGTTTCTTGCGTACACTTTGTAGACAACATTTTATAGTAGCTGTGTCCCGCGGTTTCATCCGTCTAGACTTCTAAGTTGATGATAAATAGCCAATAATCTTCCTCAAAGACTGGGCTATCAAATGCAGAAATCTTTTTTAATATTCAACTGGTGTGGTAGTTCTAGAGTTTAACGCGTTCAACAAACCAAACAAAAACTCTTCAGCTTTATTGTATTGGTATACTAGCGATCCGCTCCCGACTTCACACGGGTGCAATTTTTTCTACAAATCAATACTAATAATAAATCTGTAAGGTTCGGTCATGGAGTAAGTTATTTTGTTTTCAGAGATATCGTGTTTATAGGCTCTATACATGATACTGAAACTAAATTGACGATTTTTAGATTTTTTTTCTGTATGTATGTATGTATGTATGTATGTTCCTCCATAACTGAAACGAATTAACTGATTTTCATGAAACTTGGTAGATAAGCATTTGGACGTACGGGACACAGGATAGGCTACTTAATATTTTTCAACGCGGACAAAGTCGTGGGCACCAGCTTGTTATATATAAAAACCTTCCTAGTTTAACGCTCTTTCCATTAGTGAAAACCGCATTAAAATACATTGCGTAGTTTAAGGCTAAGTTCACATGACCGCGCGGTACAAGATCAAACTAAACAGTGTTCTTTGTCTACATAACCGCGCGGTACCGCGCGGCGACGCGTGGTCCAAGTTCTACAAATATGTATCGACCAGAGATCTGTTTCAGACCTTAATTATCGAAGCTTACATACAGGGGGACTGACGGCGAGAAGCGACTTTGTTTTATACACGATCGTACGTAATATATGACTAATCATATTGTAATAAGACATATTGTATTATATCTAAATCTGCGACCCACGTCTGGTCTCGCAATGAAATTCCTTAGCATTAAAACCTTACCGATGAACAAATAGTTACATGTTATGCTGGCACTTCACATGGCCATTTGTATTTGTGTATTTGGCATATTTGGCAAACAATTACCATGTGTAGACAGTTTATTTAACAAAGTGTTGCCCTTATTTGCCTATTTGACAAATAAGGACAATACCAAATACGCGGATCTGTGCGCTTGTCGGTTTTTCGAGACACATCAAAGGGGTCAAATAGGCAAATACGCAAATAAACCGTCCACACAATGGCCATATTCAGAAACGCTATTCTATGAAAATTACTAACCGGGTTCGATTTTTATCCATAGTCAGCATCCACCAGCGCCTTGCTCTCCAGGGTCTTTTCAAGACTGTGTTTTTTGACGCATAGCATGTAATAGTAACATACATTTAAATAATAAAATCCCGTTGCAAGTTGAAACACGTCCATAGTGTTGGTAACACCTTGCGTTCTGCTGCCAAATGTTTGTGTGGTTGTTATTTGACTGCCATGTTTGGATGGTGGTATTTGCCATTATTTGCATGTCTACCAGAACGTCAAATATTTTGCCAGATACAACAAACACCCAATAGCGAACAAAAATAGCCATGTGAAGTGCCAGCATTATACGTATTGCCAATTTTCATAATGATCGATCACACAGCGATGCAATTTAACGATTAAATTTAAAAAATAATAAAAAAATTTTTAACCTATCTAAAAAATTCTTTCACCTATAGAAAGCTACATTATCAGCCGGTAATATAGGCTATACTATATTTTATAAAGTTAGGCGGAAAGTTATAAAGTTATAAGTCGAATAATACACGTGTAATTACATTACATATATAATTTACTAATTAAATAGTATGAAACATAATATGATCATGTTTTAATCACGTTAAAATGTTCCGAGAATTATTATTCTACGTAAGGTCTGTGGAATACGAGTATATATTTAATGAGCTACATAGATGATTATTACTTTGGTCAATTAGTAGCACGCTTGTTGTTTAATGTGGATCAATAAACGGTACGTTGATCAATAAAGCATAGATAGTTAAGCACCCGTGCGGATTAATCCGTTACTTCGCTACATACGGTCTTCAAGAAATATTTTTGTTATGAAAGAAATGTTCATGTATCTATCAACGTTAAGATTTGTCTTATAATTTTTAGAGAGACCGCGGTATTTTGTATTTGTTTCTGGTTAAAAAATATATAACAGTCATACATATAAAAAATATTGATGGTTATACTACTGAGAGCAGTTTTTTTTTTTAAATAAATTAATATATAGTTTTTCACTTTTTATCACAGCATGCTGATTTACATACAGTTTCTCATTACAGAATGGGTCGTTGCTTTCAGTGGAAAGCTGCTCTATTAAAAAAAAAAACCTTACCCAACAAATTCGCTCATAGTCTTCATGACTGATGGCAAATAAGCCAAATAAAAAACTATTAAAATATTTAAAATAATAAAATTTTCTATTAATTTTATTAAATCGATATTAATCCATAAAAATGACTTCACAATATTTTTTTTAGTATTATACGTATATATACGGTTTCCGTAATGACATATCAAGGAGTAGGTACTATAGTACATATTTAAAAAAAAACATGTAGTTGTGAAGCCTTTTAAAACTACAAGACAAACTAAAACACTGGAAATAACATCAAAATTCGAATTGTAATTATGAAGAACTATCAAGTCTAGACTGTCAAACAGATGGACGATAACATCGACTCTATTTGGTACTGTTTAAACAACGTTATTAATGTTAAACTACTAAAATATTAATAACATTACTTATGATAAAATTTTACCATTTCTATGCATTAAAAAATATGACAAGAATGATACAGATAAAGAAACTTCAACTTTGTGATATAGCATAAAAAGTGACTACCTATTACTATGCTATGCTATGATTCTGTGATCCCTTCGCCTTAAATTAATAGTCTCAATTTCTCTGAATATTAGTCTGAATTTGTTTTATTTGAAAGTTACAGTTAATAAAATTATAGTGAGAATAAAAAAAATAAAAAAAAAATATTTTTTTAATGCAATCAGTCATTCATGTAGTTAAAAAAATGAGGGAAGCCTTCCATAATTCGAAGATAAATTCGTCTTCAAAATATTGGCTTTTCCAAAACTTTTTTTGCATAATTTTCGTGTATGGAACTTCAATAATAAATGTAGTAGTATAACAAGGTTACAATTGAATATACAATTAATTGTCTTTGCAAAATTATATATTCAGTTTTAGAAATTTGGAATTATTTGAAATTATATTGGATTTATTTCATCTACACTTTTACTTATAACATAAAGAGAAAAGATTTGCTTTTTTTGCATGATTTTATCATTATATCTTTTTATATGTTAGTTATGTAAATGATATACTCAATAACTACATAAACGATTTTAAAAATTCTTTCACCTATAGAAAGCTACACTATCAGCGAATATAATATAGGCTATATTTTATAAAGTTACTCAGACGAAGGCGCGTGTAACAGCTAGTCTATACTAATATTATAAAGAGAGAAGATTTGTATGTTTGTAATGATTAAATTCAAAAACTACTATACGGATTTTGAAAATTCTTTCGCTGATACATTATCAGCGAGTAACATCATCTATCAATACTAATAATATTTTATAAACTTACTCGGACGAAGTCGCGTGCAACAGCTAATTACTGTATAAAGTGCTCGTTGGAAACTATTTATTTTCATTAAAATAAACTAAGTTAATTTGCAACAATACTCATACTTATGGACTAGTAAATAATGAAGGGTTATTGTACAAGTATCAAGTGGAGTCGATATCGACTTCATAGAAATTGCTGTGTGGAGAAAATTGGAGTTAAACCTTAAGTCAAAAATAATTGCGCGGGTCGAGTCGGGGTCACCTCTAAGCTGAATCAAACTTAGAGATAAATTCGTCTTTAGTCAAGACTAAAGTGTTAAAAAAAATAGAATTTTTTTCTATTTTTTAACCCCCGACGCCTGAGACAAAAATGGGGTGTTATAAGTTTGATGTATGTGTCTGTTTATCTCTGTGTAGAATCATAGCTCACAAACGGATGAACCGATTTTGGTCCGGTTTTTTTTTTGAGAAAGCTGACGATCGGAATGGTTCTTAGTTATTCAGGCGTTTGAAGACTAAGCCCATTTCCTAGTTGACGAAGGGATTTTTACTAACTTCCACGGGTTCGATTGATGTGTTTGGTATACTGTTACTTAAGTGATATTTGCATGACATGGTAACCATGATCTGATGCTGCATCATTAATTAGTCTACAGAAAAATCAACTTTTCAGCAAATCACCGCATATATAGCGAGTTATATTCTCAATAAAAGTCTCGGGGGATAGTTTGTATTTAATTATATATGTATTTCCTTACTTGAGGATCTAGTACAAGAACACCTCCATAAATGTCAACCTTTGAACTCTCTTGAAGCCTCAAAAGGTTGATCGAGTGAATGATTCATTGTCAACGGCCCTGAACTTGGTAAGTACTGTTTAGAAATTCAGATTAATTGGTTTCGCCGCCACTCGGTCATGTCACAGAAACTTTGACAGTTCTAAGCGTTGTTGGACGTCTAATGGAAACGCTGATAAAAAAATACAAATTAGAATATTTTAGATAAAAACGGGGTATACTTTTTATAATTGTTTTGTATTTAAGGTTTAATGTTAATTTTGTTATTATAATGTTTTATTTATATTTAATAGTTATATTAAACTAAGTTATTAGTCTTTTAGTTATTTTGTCAATTACATAAGTTATTGTAAATTAAAAATAAATTATTTAATGTACTATTCGATGAAAACTCCATTTACTTATACATTGTTTTGTATTTGTAGCAAATATTGATGTGATAAGTCTTTTAGTTTTCTACCATAATGGGAGGATTTTCAGAAAACTGATGATCACGAAATCCGGAGATACACCTTAATACTGTAGCTGCTACATAATTATATGTAATCTACATCCAAAATTTAATTATACCACTCGATAGCTAAACGACAAAAAATAAGGGAGAGTGGTTATGGTTACTGCCTCTAGAGCTATCCAATTTGTGAATGCGAAACGCAGTGTGCCCTTTTTTTAACGATGGGAAATCCTCTTGGATACCCGGTAGTGTAGGGGACACTGCGGGGTTATGCCGGATTCGTACCGTTTATCGGGGACGTTATGACACAACATCGGGGCCCCGCCACGGCTATCCAGCGCAGGGAGGGCTACGCTCTCTTTCAGAACCTTGGCGTACCCGAAAGTGGAGGTACGCCGGAAATCTCCGGGGACCTTACGACCGGCGGCAATAAATAACTACTACTAAATTTAGTTACTAATTTCTGTTACGATAAAAGACGAGATAAAAAAAGAGAGGATTGGGCACCAAACAACAGAACGAAAAAAAATTTTACGACTTAAATCGTATTAACGATTTTAAATCTATAGGTACTAATATACTCAAGAGAGAGGACGGATTTTTTATATTCGTTTATATTGTGGAGGGTAATCTCCGGAACAACTGTAACTATATTTGAAAAGTTCTTTCACTATTTAAAAGGTAATTTATTCCAGATAAACGAATTGCTCCTAGCGTGTTGTGAGATATATTTTCATAATTTCTATCGTCAACTTTCGATATTTTCTTTGAGAGCATATTAAATATATATAACTACAGAATTTGAATATACCAAATATATCAAAAAATTCTTTGATCGTTTAGCTATCAAGTGGTGTAAATAAATTTTGGAAAATGATAGATACGTAGCTACAGCATCAAACTGTAATCCCCGATTTTGTTTTCATCACTTTTCTGAATTGCCTCCCACTATGGAAGTAAATAGACGTTATCACATCGAAAAAGAACACCACAGCTGTATGTTGCTATACGTTTACCGTTAAATCGTAAATCAACGTGTTCAGTAAAAAAGAAAACTCATAATTTAGAAACTTTCATGTGTTTTTAACACGCGAATAAAAATTACTTACATGAATTTTCAGTCATGAATAATTTATAATTTTTTTTGTTTAACAAAGAATAACAAATTTTGGTATAAAGATTTTCCTTTAGGCTACTATGCAATTTTAAGCACTTTTTAAATGTCTGTCTATTTGATTTCTTGAGTTAATTCGTAACGCCTGAATCGATTTTGATGAGATTTTCGTTTACAGACTTTTGAGATAGACAATTAACACACTTCAATAACTTTCAAAGTTATTTTATCTACATTTCGGAATCTCTTATTGCATTCTATTACAATTTATATTTTATTTTTTATTACAAAATGTATTTTTCATTTTCAATTAATTTTATATAAACATTCCAAAAAAATATTAAAAATATTTTCGGTTGAAAAAAATTCTGAAGAAGTTAATTGTATTAGCACTAATAATTACAAACCACAAAAGGCCATTAATTTCTCCTAGATAAACACTATGAAAGCATTTTCACTTAAGAGTCTCTTCGAGGGTTTAAGAAACCAATTAAAAAAACTGTTTAGATTTCCAAGAACAATTAGCCCTTTTCCAGCTTCGTCTCAGAAAAAAAAATTTACTTCAATCAAATTTGATTCTTATTCAGAATACAATACGCGATTCTTACATAGTATAATTTGAAATCGCTTTCCGTGTCTGTTTGTCCTCCTGTAACTCCTACTAAATCATGCAGCGGATTTTGATGCGGATTTTGATGGATTTGCCTATTTATTCCAACACAATTGCTACAATTGGTACAATCGTATAGTAGCTACAAATGCGTGATTGATTTCGAATAAAAGTACATTATTAAAAACCTCTATATATTAACATACGTGAACAAAAACTTTGAATTCATTTTTAAGAAAATTGCGAGGAAGGAATTTTTCTTCTATGTTTCGTAACTGGTTGTGAAAACGACATTATTCTTTCTCTGCTCGCTACTAGTTGTGAAAACAGTAATTAAACGTTGTTTTCTTTTTCGTAACTATTTTTAATAACAAACAGTTTCACCCCTTCAGTGGCAACAAAAGAAAAAACTAAAAACATGACTTTATAAAATATGGAAATTTTTATTTGCAAAATATTAAAGTAAAATTTAAACAACGTAAATAGTTATTTTATTATCAATTTCTTTACAATTTTCAATATCAAGAAATTTTAAAACGAATTATTCACTTAGTAATTTAATAATAAATTTAAATTAAACGTCCACGGGCGACCTATAATCCGAGAAACTAATTCCAATAGCTTTTATCGTACAAAATGCTGAGGTGAATTAATAATTTTAAATAAATTACCTCATTATCAATCTCACTGGATCTTGCGAATCCAACCAGCAGAAATGACAACAAAAACGCATTCATTTTTTTATTAAAAAAAATGTCTCGTCACTTCACTGCACTTATGATGTGCACTTATGAAATCAATGCACGACCGCAGACTGCAACTAGTTGTAATGGCAAATGCGGGAATTCTTAAACATCTACTATTTTATATGTCCACGCCTGAACGCACACGCAGTGGGGTGCAATGTTGCATTGATATAGGTTATTTATTAGTTCATGTACTTAGAAAACTTGATTATGTAGGCTGCTTGTAAAACGCCTTAAATGTTGATGAGGTTTAAATAGGTTTTTTTAATGTTAAGGTCGACAGACAGGTTGTCGGCCCACTTAATGGTAGGTGGCTAAAGTTGTCCATAACACACGCCATAGGTGCTACAACAGCACTGCCATGCATGCATAATTTAATGTTTGATCAATGTGGTTAATTTAATATTTGATCACTGTCAAATATTAAATTAACCACATTGATCAAATATTAAATTAATCACATTGATCAAATATTAAATTAATCACATTAATTAAATATTAAATTAATCACATTGATCAAACATTAAATTAAACTCATTGATTGTTAATAAAGCTATAATAAATTAAGTGCTGCTATCTTTTTATGTATGTAAAATGTAAAATAAGAACAAGAACAGTTCTTGTGTGTATCCAATTTGGTGGTACAAGTATAGTTCTTTAAGAGGTCTCCAAGCGAGTTTTAATGTGACTTGGAAGGACCACTTGGGCGGTGGTGGATGAAATCTTGGTGTCAATTTCCGTGTTTTCTCTTTCGAAACTGGATAGTTTCTGAGTGTAATACATACACTCAGAATGTACATAAACTAGTATCTACGTACATTGTCTAATATGTGTACTTTTAAATGAGGATTGTCTTTAGATTTCTTTGCATTGGGCAAAAAAATCTTAGGTACAGTGAAAAAAAAATGTAGTTTTCTCTATACAGAGAATAATAAAATATTTGGACGTACTATTTTTTTCTTGAGCGGCCATTTTTATATAAAAGATTTGCGTAGGCCGTTTTTCCTGAGCTTAAATAAATTAATAAACCCAAAAATATTAAAAAGTTGTATCTAGCCGTCTGTGCCGTCAGGCAAAGAAAAACAGCGACGGCAACTTTTAATGCGCAAGAGACTTTTGATTTTACAAAAAAAGTGTCATATAAAAATTATATGAATTTTTATGTCCTACAAATTTGATTCACATTTGTTTTTGTATATCCAAAAATTATTGAGATTTTACAAAAACAAAAATTAGCTTGGATTTATACTTGAGAGATAGTCTCTGACATAATCTAATCGAAAAATCAAATAGCAAGATTTTCTTGCTTACTTATTCTAAACTAAAAATGGCGATGAATAACGCCGAAAAAAAAACACCGTTTGCTTAAATGGTCTATTGATTGAGATATATTAAAGAACCCAATTAAAGGGGTTTAGAAGCCTCAACTGTATTGATTCATGGCTTTTGAGAGGTCGAATACAATCTCGTCATTCTGGGAATAAAATGTATTATATGTTTATATTCTCTTGGGACGGGGATTACAAGGATCTTATGCATTATTAGGGCACTATTGTTCTTGTGTCGTAGGGAAACGGACATTAGGTTGTTGTTCCTATGTGATGTCAATAATATGTTGCATGGGATGGGGAAGACACCAAGATGTAGTTCCTCTGGCGCAGTTCTTGGACTAGAAACTATGGCATGACATAGAAAATGAAGTTTATATCGAAGAAAATGGTGATTAGTTTTTACCAAATCACTTAAAACCGTTTTTTCTTGTAAACAACTTTTCTTCATAAACTTTTGAATTAAAAAATACAAAAAAATGTCGAACAAGAGATATAAGGGTCTAAAGATACGAATTTTACGCCTGGTTCATCTTCGAGAACAAACAATAAAATGAAAAAAAAAAAGACAAAAAAAAGCAAATTGTTAAATAAATCATGTATACCTTACGTGATTTATTTTACCTTACATGAGAAGTTAGAATACATAGTAGGTACGTAAGGGTGTGTGCTTATTTGTTTATGTATATTATCTGTTTATTTGTTTCTCTTATTCTTTTGTTCTTTTGTTTGATTTGGTTTTTTTTTTTTTATTTATTTTTCTTAGCTTTAATTTGTAAACAGATAATGTCTTTTGTGTTCGTTGTTAATGAATGCTAGCTGTTAAGTTAGCCTATTAAGTGGAGTATACAATATTATAAAAGAATGTGTAGATGTGAATATGTGTAAGGATGGTTGTGTACTGTGTTGGCTTCCTAATAAATATATAAATAAAGAAGATAAATACCATATTTAATATTAGTATATTTCGCAGGCAAACATACAGGCGAAACGTTATATTAGCGCGGAGACAGCTTAACATTGAGAACGGAGTGTGTTGACATTGTAAGATGCACTTGAATAGATTGCAACGCACGAGATCGTTGCATGTTTCTAACGTCTGCTGTTTTTTATTTCATTTTATTAACAGTTATTTTTAGTATTTCTAATATTAGTTCTATTTTTCTTCTTTCTAATGTTAGTGTTAATTCTATTAATAATATATTATTTTCTAATATTTGTAAGTCGAAGTGGCAGTGGGCGGCAAAGTACGGATATAGTCGATGGACCGGCAAGCGAAGTGTAGGACGTCCACCTACAAAGTACAGACGATCAGATAAAGGCCGCATGTCGACGGTGTATCCAGGCTACTTCTGAACGGTCCTATTGGAAAATTATGAAGGAGGCCTATTTACAGGAGTGAACGTCCTACGGCTGAAATGATGATGATGACGACATCGACGACGCTTCTCTTTCGAGGCAATTTGATTCTCACCGTCAAGCTCATTATTTGATGATGATGATACCTAACAGATGCCAAAGCGCTCGATGAACCGTAGCCTGCATCCACTGTTTTCCTACGACTTTCATTATTATGTTTGACCAAAAAGTGAGAAGCAGTCCAGTCTACTGGTATGCTTCTCAATAATGATTGGCTTTTCTATGCTTCTTCAGCTGGCTATGTAGGTGATTTTAGTTCTACTCATTGCGAAATATAAATAAAAATCAATATATGTTTGTCCTCTATGTACACAAAACCGCTCAACCAACTTTAATTTTGTTTTCATTTATGGAAAGAGGGATAAACGAGGAAGCTTTGTGTAAATGAAAAATGGTATCCCGGCCAAAGCTGGGAGCGGGTCACTAGTTAGAAATAATTATTTATTATTTTAATACTTTTCGTCCTTTTTGGTTTGGTACTAAGAAAATTAGAAAATTCTTTCTACTGAGCTTTCCAATAACCCGTGTAAAGAACGACCAATTATGTGGATGATATATAAATAAATGCTACCGGATTTAGAATTTGATGTTTCCAAATTGCCAATTTAAACGCTCACATAATCTCCAATTTTGGACGTTGAAAATGTAATTGTTGCAAAAAATATATGATGTTTTTCCGCGTTCAAAAAGAAAATCTTATATATAAAATTCTTGTGTCACAGTGTTTTCGTAACAAAACTCCTCCGAAACGGCTTCTGATTTTTATGAATTTTTTTGTGTATATTGGGTAGTAGGTTTTATGATTAGGTTGTAAAATATATTTTTTGCCCCAAAAAAAAATTTTTTTTTTGGCTGTGACGACGGTGGCACCATCACAACGAAGGCGCCATTTTTTATATTTTCTCAGGGAACCTAACATTTTTCCGGAATAAAAATAAAATAGGTATTTAAATATTTTGAATTTTCATTTAAAATATTTAAACTAAATGTTTTTCAAAAAAGAAATTTGTACACGTTGTACTTATATTACCGGGGTCAAAAAATAGTTTTTAGATTTTTTTGTCTCTTTGTCTGTGCGTTTGTGCACGCTAATCTCAGAAACGGCTTAACGGATTTGGATGAAATTTAACACACAGATAATTTATTACCTGGATACTTTTTTCCTAGAAAAATATTAGGTTAGGTACTGTGGGATATTCAATTAAAACGACTACAGCGCGTACGAAGCACGGGCATAGCTAGTAAGTACTTACATAAATTCAACCTTACCCAATTTAAAAAAAGGTATTTTGAATTATTTTGCTGCCTCTGTCACATACATAAGAGGTTGCCAGATGGTAAGGAAATCCGGGAAAGACTCGCAGTTTTGTGTTTTGGCCCATTTTCAGCAATTGCACGATTCGGTAGCGGAAATTGTATTTTTTGAAGCAAGAGGAAAATCGTCGTTTGATTCGATAATTGGAAAAATAATAATATACATCAGAAAGAAATATGAGAAGTGGGAAATTCTAAAAAAAATGACTAATGACGACAGACTCCTTTATGGTCGACTTGATGATATGTGTCATCTTCTATTAACAGAAATAATGTATTATTTCGTGTACGAAGAGATGCATTATATAGATGCTTATTTTATGGTGGTCTCCTGTAAGAGCGTTAGTCCTGGTCCTGGTGTAGTCCTGTGGGGAAGTTCGCATGTGGTGTTTTTTTTTTTTTTTCAGAATATTTATTATAGAATTTTTTTTTTCCTACAAAGTTTAGGAGTCTTAGTAAGTTTTTTGCACATGGGACATTTTCCGGTACATTTTCCAGCTGGTACATTTCCCAGTTATGACGCCTTTATGACATTTTTCAGTTATTTTATCACAAAATCATAACAAAACTACTAAAGGAAAGAATAACGTTTAGCTCGTTTAACGAGGAAGATTTTTATATATTATATTATAATATCGTAAAACCAGATGAAAATTCGTTCACCAGTTTTTGAGACAATCGCGAACACACAGATAGACGTGGCAGGGGACTTTGTAATTGTAGCCATTAGCAATACAATTTTAACTTAGGTTTCTTTTTATAAAAAAATAAATTAAACAATCTATTTTAACGCTATAATTGCCTATTGTAAATACATAAATGTACAACTCGGTATAAGCAGGCAATTGAAAATATAAAAAAAATGCATTACCAATGTTATGCAATTATTTCGTAATAACCTTACTTTTTATTAAACATCATACTCGTACATATACCACTACTTCATTATTATAAGTAGCAATCAATAAATAAAATCTGTCATTCTGAAAAATAACTAGTTTTAAGCAGTCTTCTTTAAAAATTATGGGCTCCTGTAAAATTTATTACGGATAAATAAATATTTTTCATATGGATAAGTACTGGATTTATATTAATTGCGTCTTTAATTAAGCTTAATCAAATTAAGGCGGTTTAAGTATAAAATCAACACAATATACTAACAAAAATTTGCATGAAAATATAGAACGTATTCAGATATTTCTATGAAAGTGCTCGAAGTTCTTATATTCTAAGGAAGTGAGGCATTTTTTTAAAGGTAAATGTTAGATTTAACTGTCAAGTTGATTGACTGTCAACTTGTTGGTAAATGATAAAAAATAGGGTAAGGAGGAGATAGGGTAAATGACACCTGACCACTTATTCATTAATTAAAACAACACACGCGCTGTTCTTTCATGGCGATTTTGTGTAAAGGGCTTGTTACAGTTGTCCAATTTATGACTCCGAGACGCAGTGTGCCCAAAAAACGTTCGTTCATGGAGATCTTCTCTATGGGCAAGGGGATTGTTACAACCGCCATACGGGTTGTCCATTTTATGACGAGTCACACTGTGCTCAAAAAATAATTTGGCCAAAATATAATCTAACCAAATTCCAAATGTTCCTGCGACACTTTAAGAAATCGAATCTAATCACAAAGAAGTTACGGCTACTGAAATAATTGTCTTTTACCAAGTCCTTAATTTATGCCCACTTTGTATACATAATACATCGATAATTACCAAGTTCGGTATTCGCTTCGCGTGACTTTGGAGCGCGTGTTACTTTCTACATTGACTGAGATCATTGAGACAAGAAAGTATTTTTTCCTTTTTTTTTTCATGAGTACATTTTCCCCGTTGTTATGTTATTTAATTATGTATACTGGTTGACTCTCGGTTAATGAAAAGGTGGTAAGGCGTGTGCTTACTCAGAGCGATTTATTTGTTAACTAATTAGTACCGATATGTGAATAGATTTTGTAGTAGTTTTTGTTTTCGATATTTTATGCTTGAATTTTTTTTTAAATTCTTTTTATGTTAAGTTCGACATACAGGCTGACGGTCCACTTGATAGTTGATGGCTACCGTTGCCTATTACACAAGCAACATCATAGGTGTTACAAGTGCACTGCCAACTATAGAAGGATTAAGGATAAGGGATACGCAAGGGATGGGGTAATGGGGTAATTATACTGTTATTGCACGGTGGTCCC
The DNA here is from genome assembly GCA_936446665.2 of Synanthedon andrenaeformis. Lineage (NCBI taxonomy): Eukaryota > Metazoa > Arthropoda > Insecta > Lepidoptera > Sesiidae > Synanthedon > Synanthedon andrenaeformis. The sequence continues at coordinate 2,149,660 of OW387801.2, forward strand.
CTGTAATTAGGTGGTTACTGCCGCCATACGCCCGCTGCTACAACAACAATTTTTCTGCACTACAAATTTTCCAAATAATTGGTCACTATAATAATTATTCTAAGTATAGAATATTCACTTGAATATCCTCTCAAGTACTAACTTGTGAGGCACAGAGTTATATAAGTACATACGAAACAGAGCTTTGAATTAAATATGTATATTGTATGTCTTAAATATTAGGAGTTAGATATTACAAAATTCCTAAAGTTTATTAAAACAGGGAATTGTAAAGGCTACGTAAATAATGTAGGCTACGTAAAGGCCTTCATAATGTACGCCAAATTATAATTTTTCAAAATGATTGACACATTACATAATTAAACAATTTATCAATGTCATTACTCAAACACTCAGCACTAAGGCAAAATTGCCTCCTTCATAATGAAATGGGGGCATCGATGGTGTCGTAAAATTTTATTTTCTATTCGCTTTACCATAAACATAAACACAATGCGAATTGATACACACCCAGTGAATGCAATTATTGTAATAGATTATACCAATGTAAGATAGTGGGTATAATAAATAATAAAAATAAATATCTTCACACATTCTACACAGCACCATCTAGTTCCACAGTAAGCAACTAATGCTTGTGTTATGGATACCAGACAGTTGATATACTACATAGATTACTTTTTTTTGTAAATACATACATATTGTAAATACAAAACATCCATGACTCGGGTACAAAGGTAAAATGTTAACACATAAACATTTGCCCCTAGCGGGATTCGAACTCGCGACCGTTTGGTTAACAGCTAGGGTTACTAGCCACTAGACCAAACGTGTGGTCAAAACGTTTGGTCTAGTGGCATAGTGGGTATTGTACGACATTTTGTTTTATTAAGGCGCTTGGAGTCGTCAACAACGACGGTCAAAGTCATCTGAGCTTTTGAATTTGAGTCTGAGCTGAGTGTTTTGAATTTTATTTTTTTATTTATTTATAATTTTAACAATTTTAAGGCTAATAATATTATACATATAAAATGATAACACTAAAAACCACTCAGGTTTAATCTTGTGTTATAATTTGTAATTATTACTAAATTCTAACTTTATACTCTTTAATTATAATTTAAAAAATATTGAATGAAAATATTGATTGATTTACATGTGCCATGTAGTGTTTCAAGTAAGCAGTAGGGAATTCAACCCAAAAAAAAACTTGTTTGGTTAACATTTTTTTTATGTAGAAGTTTTGGTGATATGAAAAAAAATAAATACCAAATATTGTCAATTTTTGATAATTCATGTATTTTTTTTTTGAAGCCTTTTTGGTATATTTTGACCACACTAAGCGCCTTAATGAGTGGTATTGTAGATTTTTGTATTGACCTGTATTGATGCCGTATTCGAATTTGTAATTATTATCATTTTCATCATAATGTCAATTTATTACTTCCTCTGCTGGACATAGGCTGGACATAGGCTCGACATAATTTTCCAGCAGGAAGCAGCCTGGATCCAGCTTCAATCAAGTACTAGTAGAAAACGGTAGAAGTAGTGGCAGGGCACACTGTGCTTGCAGTCAGCCCCTCTGGTGGCAGTAACCACCCCATTACAAAAGACCACCGTGAAACAACAGCATATGTGTTGCTGTGTTTATTTACTTATACATTTACTCAGAATCCACAGCTATCAACATACAATTTACAGACAAACACAAAAACATACCAATTAAGGACTGTACATTTTATAATGGGAATAATAAATTTTGGTGAGTGAGTAATACCAGAGCCCATTTGCCTATCCCTTCTTAATTCCTACTACACTTGCAGCACCTATGGCGTTGCTCTCGATATCAAATAGACCGCCAACCTGTCTGTCGACTTTAACATTAAAAAACTTAATGCTAATCATCAATATTCAATATACTAATAATAAATCTGTAAGTTAATTTTTTTCAGAGATATCGTGTTTATAGCCTCTATACATGATACTGAAACTAAATTGACGATTTTTACAATTTTTTTCTGTATGTATGTATGTATGTATGTTCCTCCATAACTCTGAAACGAATTAACTGATTTTCATGAAACTTGGTAGATAAACATTTGGGCGTACGGGACACAGGATAGGCTACTTAATATTTTTCAACGCGGACGAAGTCGTGGGCACCAGCTAGTAAATCTATAAAATTTTTAGCTTTCACTACGTCTCTCGTTTTTGTCTTATTTTTTTGTCGGAAGATTAGCAGCATCATCATCATTAGCAGCCCACAAGCGTTCGTTGTTGTACATATAGACTTTTTTAATTAATAACCACCACACATGATACTACCCCCTCCACAACCCAACAAGTAAATTAATTATTAGGTTCACCAATGCCTGCTGTTAAAAAATAGCAATAATCATTGTGTTGCTATGAGTAATGCGTTGCTATCGGTACAGTAATGGCGCTTTTCCCATTTATTGATTAGAAATATTGAAATTTTAGAGATGAAATCCGATAATACCCAATCGATATTGATAAGGATTTCACTAATAGAAAGAGCGATCAACGAGGAAGGTTTGTGTACACAATTTTCAGAAAAAATCGCTAATACGTGAAGCCGCTATTTTAGTTAAAATTTTATTATTAAAACTAGCTGGTGCCCACGAATTCGTCCGCGTTGAAAAATATTAAGTAGCCTATCCTGTGTCCCTTACGTCCAAATGTTTATCTACCAAGTTTCATGAAAATCAGTTAATTCGTTTCAGTTATGGAGGAACATACATACATACATACATACAGACAGACAGAAAAAATTCTAAAAATCATCAATTTAGTTTCAGTATCATGTATAGAGCCTATAAACACGATATCTCTGAAAACAAAGTAACTTACTCCATGACCGACCCTTACAGATTTATTATTAGTATTGATGGAGCAATTTTTTTTTTAAATGATTGGTTTGCTCTTGGCACAGATAACGCTCTTGGCCAACATCCAGCTGTGTAGCGAAAATGTGGCCTAAGATGGAGCGAGCTCACCCAGAAGATGCCTAATTCACTCGAAATTTATGTTTATAATTTCTACTAAGGGAAGCTTTTCTAGTTCAATCAATGGATTCGTAGTAAGTATTATCATTTTGCCTTAAACAGTAGAATAATTATGAAATTATTCCGCAGTAAGTAGTCCATTTAAATAGCCATTACTGTTTTATTAGTGGAACAGATCAAAATCTCCATTTTGCACGCTTTACATTCCTTGATACTGTTGTACGAATTTTACGATCGACATGAACTTTTCCGTTCAGGAAAATGTTTAACCGCTTTCCTAACTATGATAAGGTTTATCTAAGGCTAGATAAAAAAATCTTTTATTTGGAAAAAAAAACAGATTTACGAATAATTATTTGGCTAATGCTTTAAAAAAGTTATTTTTTTGCATCGTTATTTTTTTATATATTTTTGTTTTTATTACCTTCTAAAACCAGTAGGTGAGATAAAGGACATTGCCAGCAAACGAGTCCCTGTGTCATTATATATATAATTGCTGTTCGTTTGTCTCGCTAAAACTCGAGAACGGCTGGACCGATTTTAATTGTGTCTTCACTTATGGATAGAGGGATAATCAGGGAAGGTTTGTACGTAAAAAGAAATGGTCGCCGGGCGAAGCCGGGAGCGATCACTAGTAATAGTTGTAATCTCAAGTTCGCGTTCAGTCTTTGTGAAATGACACCGAACGCTCCCTTGCCCTAGTTTTCCACTTGCCACGTATAATTGATATCTTATCAGGGTTACTATCGGTCTAAGTCCAATATGTGGACCGTCAGCCTGCCTGCCTGAAAAAAAAAACGAATTCCCAATGTAAATATTTAAATAAAACGTTATTTTTAAATAAGTACAGCGACCTTCTCCGTGATTTCTGTTTGAACATCTGTTTTATTTCTTTTTACAATTAACTCACATTAAAGTCATTTAAACAATTTGCGTGTTTGTTTATATAAACTTAAATAAAGCATGGCTTGTTTTGACTTGAAAATTACAACAGATTACAATTACAACAAATTAAACAGTTTAATTTTATTAACGCAGTGTGTGAACTTTTATATACCAATGATGGTTCTAATTTGAGTCACCCTTAAACTGTATTTACTCATAAGTATATACCTACATAATATTATAGAATAAGACGCTGTCTGTTTCTGATTATTTTCTGCTGACTTCTTCTAAACCACAAAACGGATTTTGATACGGTTTTAACTAATGGAAAGAGCGAGTAGTTTATGTATATAATTGTGTGAGGTCCATATAGTGTACCATTATTAGAGCACACTGTATGTATTGTATAGGCTTATGTAGAGCTCTTCTAAAAATTTTTTAATTTTTTTATAAAGCCCGTTAGCCTAACGGTACAATTGACGGCTAAAAGGTTAGTTAAATAAAAAGGTAAGGTGATTACGTAGTACATAGGGTAAAGGGCTCTGGCATCATTTACTCACTCATCAAAAGACAAAACCCCTTTTTTTATTGATTTGTCCTGTTCCATGAAAACTCATCACTAAGGTGCAATATCCTTACTCAAATTACTACTCTCCTTAGTCAAACTATATTTCTAACACAACCTATTACGATATTTTTAATTGTTTTTCCTCACTCAACAGGAAGAATTCATTTCACGCAATTTCACGCTGGTTTTCTGGAAGGGGTATTACTGTTCAATTTCCACAGGCTGTCCAATTTGTGACAACGAAACGCAATCTGCCGTCACACTACTACAACTTCTCGAACAGATTTTCCTTAATTTATATTGATTACGTAGCCCTGATTTGACTACTGCCCGAGCATAATAAATTATGCTCTAATTAAAATGTCACTCAGAATAAAAGAAAATACCATACAAATTATACTGTATTCGTACCTAACCTAACCTTTATTCTTATATTTTAAGGCAGGTAAAAAAAGCTTTTGTTCAAAAAACAAAAAAGCCTTTTTATTTTCATACGCCTAAAAGGTCAATTAGCCCGACGTGAACGCAGCGCGACAATGTCGTTAATCAAATTTATTATGATTTTATTATTATGACAGACTATTTTAGTTACATTTAAAATAATAAAACGTAAAAATATTGAGATATTTTTTTTTAAATAATTGTCATTTTTAGGAGTGACAGTGCAAAACATGGACTCTGCGTGCCCTTTACCTTTTCGTGCGAAATCCCCCTTTTTTTTCTTTAATCTTTCAAAGTCAGTATCGCATTTGCTTTTCTTTTGGTTATATGCGTTAAATTTTTGGTTTATCCACCTTCGCCACCCGCTGTCGTTCAAAATTGCATCCACACGAAGCCACAGATCATAGTGTTAATAAATATATATTATTATTATTATTTTAATAACAAACCTATAGAGATATGTTATCTCACAAACTATATACTTTCTCTTGATAAGTCCATATATAGGTAACGTATAAATTTATTGGGAGTCATTTATATTTTCGTTCATACCTTCAATAGGTACACTGTGATGGCTAGATTATGCTGTCATTGTCATCGTGGTTAAGGTGTATAACGCCGATTTGGCCTTGAATTATTAGGCTAATTTCCCCGCGCCACCCTCTACAAGAGATCGACCGCACAGAGATGGCAAAGAGTAGTATGGAGACTAGACGACAAAGGCACGACATAGTCGACTGAGCCTACTTTACTGCAAATACATACTACAAATTTATAATTATTTACAATGTAGAGGGATAATTCAGTAACAATGAAGCGTGTTTTGTTATTTAGGTAGTAAATTATGTTACCTAGTAAAAATTTTTACCCGTCTGCGCCACAACGAGGGTTATGTTTTTAGAGTGTATAGCGGCGCGCTCCCGGCTTGGCCCGGGGTGTATTTTTTCTAAAATAAACGTAGCCTAAGTTACTCCTTATTACATCAACTACCTGCCAATAAAAGTCCCTTCAAAATCGGTCTAGCCATTTCAGAGATTAGCCGGAACAAACAAACAGACAGACAGACAAAAATTGTAAAAAATGTTATTTCGGATGTTATTTTGGATATTTTCTAAAATAAACGTAGCCTAAGTTACTCCTTATTAAATCTGCTACCTGCCAATAAAAGTCCCGTCAAAATCGGTCCAGCCATTTCAGAGATTAGCCGGAACAAACAGACACCCAGACAGACAAAAATTTGGTTTGGTTATGTGGTTGGTTTATTTTGGTGTATGTACTCATATATGGTGTATGTACGTATATATATTCATATGCATGTAGTAAAAAACGGTTATTTCAATATTACAAACAGACACTCCAATTTTATTTATATGTATAGATTAGTGATGTAACGAATATCCGCATTCGCATTCGCATTCGCGAATATTCGCTTGATTTATGATATTCGCATTCGCATTCGCATCCGCAAATATCTTTGAATATTTTGCGAATATGAATGTGAAAGAAAAACACAGAATGTGAAAACAATATTAGGTAAATTAAACAAAAGAGTATTCATTTCTTTTTAATTACAACTTATTTAAAACAATTATATTTTACTATAATCTACTTTTATATTGGGTGTTAATTAATCACCATTTCTTTAGGCATTAGAAAACAAATAATACTATGTTCACTGGAAGTTGATTTACTCATGTTAAGAAATAACTAACAACAGTCTAACCTCAAATTTCACAAACTCATCCGAGCCGTTAGCAAAAACAAAACAAAATTTCAAACATACAAAAATACCGTTCTACCAACTTAACAACGCTAATTTCTTTATACCTCTAGCGCCGCTGTTACCGGAAATATTATGCGCGTCGCGCGTGGCATATTTTGAATCATAGATAAACGGCGCTAAATTTAAAAACTGAATATTCGTATTCGCATTCGCATTCGCGAATGTCAACAACAGATGTTCGCATTCGCGAATGCCTAAAAACTGGCATTCGTTACATCACTAGTATAGATGTATGTATATTTCTTTATACGAATATAAAATATATGGTAAAAGAGCCAAACAAAAGTTTTTATCAAAACTAACAAATTTTTTAATTTTCAGTAAAAACAATTGAGTTTTTGCACCAACTGTGCAAACTTCGCGTGGTACGTATTGTTTGGGTAACGCTAATGCCGGCGGTAATAATTTTTTTTTAATTTTGATATTTTTTTTAAATTCACCAAGTGAGTGAAGTGACAATAAATTGAGACAAAAAGTGTTTTTTTTTTTTTTCATTTTGATAAAGATTACGAACTTTTTAGAGCAAGAATCTTGCTTCTTCAATTTTTTCAAAAAATCTATCGAGTGGGACAAAAAAGCGGCTGAGTGGATTAAATGGAAACTCTGTGGGGCTTTTTAGGGTATATTGAACTGTAAAAGGCACACTTAACATTTATTATTTTCTCCATATTTTTGATTCAGCGCTTGATTTTTCTAAATGCTATCAAAAGCCCTTTTTTATAATTTTTAAAATTCATGTCAATAGAATTAAAAAAAAAAAACAAATGCTTGTAGAAAATTTATTCACGTTTTCATTTTGTCTTGTCTTTCGCCATGTCTAATTGTTTTGGTTTGGTTTTGGGTCTTATTATTATTAATTGTGTAATTTTAAAGGAGGGGGGGGGGGGAGCGGAGGGGGGCTGGGAGGATGGTGTTGATAGATTACCCTCATCCTTTCAAATGATACCTAACATGGGGGGTCTATTTGTAACCGTTGACCATGGTTACGTCAAATTTTTTATCTCGTCGAGACGTCCCCGATGAACCCAAACACGACGCGGCTGTGACGCGCCGTTTCCGAGTTACGGTCGGGGGGGTCCGAGGGGGTGTCAAATTTTTTATCTCGTCGAGACGTCCCCGATGAGCCCAAACACGACACGGCTGTAACGCGCCGTTTCCGAGTTACGGTCGGGGGAGTCCGAGGGGGGCGCCAAATTTTTTATCTCGTCCAGACGTCCCCGATGAGCCCCGGCTGTGACGCGCCGTTTCCGAGTATCGGCCGGGGGGGGTCCGAGGGGGGCGTCAAATTTTTTATCTCGTCGAGACGTCCCCGATGAACCCAAACACGACCCGGCTGTGACGCGCCGTTTCCGAGTTACGGTCGGGGGGGTCCGAGGGGGTGTCAAATTTTTTATCTCGTCGAGACGTCCCCGATGAGCCCAAACACGACACGGCTGTAACGCGCCGTTTCCGAGTTACGGTCGGGGGGGTCCGAGGGGGGCACCAAATTTTTTATCTCGTCCAGACGTTCCCGATGAGCCCAAACACGACACGGCTGTGACGCGCCGTTTCCGAGTTATGGTCGGGGGGGTTTTTTTTTGGTGCCCCGGTAGACCGGATGACACTTTCCTTGGTGACTACCGATCACCCTCTATGACCTTCTGCAAACGCCACCCTTCTATCCCTCATAGTTTCCGAGAACCGCTCACCAACTTTTTACCAGAACGGTGTACCGAGGATATCGGATTTTTCTGGAGGTCACGGGGGCGTCCCCTACGCGACCACCTACAATAGGGAAACCCCTCACCGCTCCTTCTAGGAGAACAATTCGATGAGTCACTAGATACGTGAGTGGGAATCCGGCTTTATAGTGGCTTTATTATTTATTTATTAGGCTTATTAATTTATATGTATTAATTAATAATTAATTATTATTAATATTAATTAATTTAATTAATTAATTAAAATTCATGAAAACTTTCCTTCCTCGTTTGGTTTATTTTTGATATATTACGCTTTTGCCTCCTTTGCTTACTTCCTATCTTTATTAAATTTAGATAACAAGTATATATACAGATGAATTATTAATTGAATATTCAAATTGAATATTTCAGATTATAAATAAATTGAATATTATATTACAACATAATTTATATTTAGTTTTTTAAAGATTTAATTAAAAAGACAAAAAGAAAAACCTATTAAAGTATTATATACACTATCATGCACTGTCTGTTCTGCCACTAAAATGTTTATTCTTTGTTTATTACGTAAAAATTAATAATTTGATGAAGCGCAACGCGACACAGGTCCGTCTAGCATCACGACTCGCCCCGCACTGATTTTATGGACGAGAACGGGCTAGCGCCGAGTAAGTGGGGAAATATTTTTGATAAAAACGTTATATAAAATTCAATTTTACGAATTTTCAAAAAGCGCTTTCAACAAATCATGCTACATTGTTATCTTCATAAGTGTACAAAATTTCATAATCTTTTGATAAATATTGTAGAAGTGAGATGGTTATAACTGAAAATAAAAGGGGTGAGTTTAGAATTTTTTTCCTGAATCAATTTCAATAAAATAAAATTTTTAATCCCAACAAATCATTCCTCATATCTTGTAGATAAACATATATTTTTTTCGATCGTAGAAAAGGCGTATATATAATGAATAATACTGTTACAAAATGTTGCAAAAATTTAATTTTTTGGAAGGATAAGCCTTAAATAATCAATATAAACACTTATTTTCTGAGATTTAAAACCAACAAAACATTTGTGTGAATTGATTTCGTATACAGATTCCTTCGATTTTCTTAGAATAGAAAAAAAAATAGGGAACTTATTGTCATAACTATAACGTTTTGCCTATATTTGCCTATATCTTAGCTTTATTGATAGAAAAAGCACTTGGGACTTAATTGAATTAGCGTATGTATGTATGTACGCAATAATAACACAACATGTGCTTGCCCCTGGGAAAAAGCGCAGAGCCATTATGTTGAACAACCAACCTCTGTTTTTCTAACTCAGGCGTTAATTAAAAAAAAACATTTCTAGAATTTACTTAAAAAAGCTGTTAATATTGGGTTGGCAAAAAAGTTATACACCAATAGATAGCGTGGGATTTGTTGCGTTATTCTTTTATCAATCTTAGATATATTTTTCTGATACCTGGTAGTTTATACCTTTAGGTTGCTATAGAAATTCCATGTAATTTTGTTTACAACTGTCAGTTTTACCAATAAAAGATGAACAACATTCTGGTCGAACTTCTGAAGTTTATGCTTTCATTAAATCGAATCATCATATTGTGCGAGAGATTGCAAACCAGTAAAATGTATCACACACAACAATTGATTAAAGTTATTTTTGATTTATGAGTATTATTTCACACTAAAAAACCGAAATTATTTTTCTGTCAACCACAATAAATTTCATTTCAACTTGCTTCTCTTATTAGACGACTGTTGTTTTTTATTCTAAAAGAACTAGATCACTTACCAATAAGATTCACAATATGAACTACTATTACACAGTTTAATGGTGCCACTTCTCCACGAAGATGGTCGCCAACCATTATGACTATCACATCATAATGGAGCTCATATTAAACCATTTTCTTAGATTCGACAACCAGGTTATAGATGCAAGAAAAAGACATTCTGAATAATACGGTATCTTTTGATCCCTATTTCACGTAGAACATTGTAAAAACCACAACAGTTGAAATCGCTTAAATAAAACAAAATGCGCTACGAGCTGAGTTGCGTACTGAAATGTTGGTTTGTTTCAACAAATGACACTCATTACTCAGTATGTCACGTTGTAAATATGGCCACGTTTTACATTACAACATGGCGGGGGTTAAATTTAAAATTCCTGTTAAAAATATTAACTTTTCAAATTTAAGGAAACTAAAAACAAACAACTTTGTAAAGTCAGAATACAAAGCGACAATAACTGTTTAACTTTGCAAAGTCAACATTATTCTAATGGAAGTCTCAACAGTAGGACATCCACTGCTCGCTCCACTGCTGTTTCGTATCCCTGACAATGTGTATGCAATATTTCATGATGATCTGTTGAGTAGTGGCGTGAATATGTAACAGACAGACCGACAGAGTTACTTTCACATTTATATAGTAATATTAGCAAAGACTAGTAAGGATAGTAAGGAAGTAAGGATTTAATAAGATAAGAGTTCGATGAAAATAGAAATCTAGAGTTAATAAAAAAAATTCAGTATCTAACCAGAGTGGGTTGTGGAAATCCAAAATGTTTACTGAATAACGACTACTGTATAATGTATTTTTCAGCTATTAAAAGTTTTTAGGCTCCTCTAAAATACTAGAAAAACATCCAGCTATATAAACCTTTGGGGATAGTTATGAATTTTTGTGAATAATGAGATAAAAGCGTGATATCATTTGAATAGTTACCACGTACTTTACCTCTGGATATAAAATTGCGAAAACTGCTGAGAGCTTACACAATCCGCAAACAATGTTAACCAATTCAGAACCTTGCAGTCATATGTATAAAGCTTCAAACGGAGCGGGAATAAAAACGGTCAACAATGTACGGCTACCCTCGTTTTAAACTAAATAATGCGAAGGAAAATGGGCATACGTGACTAAAGATTTACGATGTTCAAGTCGTAAAAAAAATACGGCTTCATTTAAAGATAGATGCTTTTATTGAATGTCATTGTAGTGAAATCATAGCAAGCAATAGCATAGCTTTGTATAATGGTTAAATTTAATTTTTTTATTTTATTTTATTATATGATGTGTAAAATGTAGTCTTGCAAATACCTTTCATCTTGAATACAGTTACTAGAAAAGGCTCAATTCATTTTCAACTCCCACCGCCCGACGCAAAAACGAGGTGTTGTGTGTCTGTCTATGAAATCGTGACTCCCAAATGGATGAACCGAATTTGATACGCTTTTTTTGTTTGAAATCTGAAGCTGAAAGATCTGTTTAGGCGTTTTAAGTTCATCAGCCCATTTCCTAGTTGACGAAGGGATTTCACTAACTTCACGCAGGTTCGATTTATTTGAAGTTTGGTATACTTTTACTTCGGTGGTATTTCCACGTCATGGTAAACTTGATCTGATGCTGCAGCAAATAGTCTGCGGAACACCCAACTCCTCAGAAATTTACAGCATATATAACGTGTTATATATGCTGTAAAAGAAAGTAAGTCGGTTAGTTTATAATTTTAACTATAGTTTTGTTTCATAATTAAATTAAAAAGAGCTGTAACTTTAATGCACAAAGAAACTAAACACAATAGTTAAAGAAAATAATAAAATTGTCTCACTATCAAACGATTCTATGTAATTCGCGAAATTTCATGAAAACATTTCCTTTTATATTTACGACACAGTCGTGACCCTGAGCCCTATTGACTTCACTTTCATTTATAGTTATTTACAAATGAAATAAAATTGGCACTGGCCAGGAGTGCGTTCGAATTGTTCCATCAGGTTCTGTCAGGTTTAATTTTATAGAATTTTATAATCTTTTTTTATATATAAAAATTTTAAGTTGGTTTCTGTACTTTTCGAAACTTCTAGAATAGGTAGACCAATTTTAATTCGGTTTTCACAAATAGAAAGATAGACGGGGAAGATTTTTACACATAAAAATTGCATCCCATGTGAACCCTGGAGCGGGTCGCTAGTGTGAAATATATATTAGAAAACTGCTAATTATTAACCTCCAAGAGAATAGCTGTTAAAATTAGTTGACGGCTATCTTTCAGGACTGAATTTTTCTTAGATACTATATTCCTAGTACAACTTTTTTTAGAAACCTTCTTGCCAATAATTCATCATTGCCAGAGAGGGTTGGATTGGATAGGAAAGGCGTATATTTATCCTGCCAGTCACTAGATTAATGCGAATCTGTCTTTATGAAATAAGAAGTTTTAAAACTTACTTATTTCGTATAAGTATATAGGTATTAATGCAATATCTATATTTTATACTTATACGAAAAATATATTCATTAGTACTTTGCATGTCTTCGAATATGAAAAAGATAACTATGAAAATTTCAGTTCCAAAGTTAGCCCTGGCGGGAAACGAACCTGGGACCCCTGAAAAAAGGTTTAAAGCAAGCACCTTAACCACTACACCAAGGGGTATTTATTTTGTGGCACGATATTAATAAATAAAATGTGTCGTTTTAACTTTCAGATTGTTTTTGATTTAACTTTTAGTCTAAAATTTAAATCAAAAACATATTTTAAAAAAATCTCACAAGGGCCCCTAAATGGGTCTCGTTTTCATCCGGTTTTATTCAGTCTCCGAGCAAACATCAAAGTTCCTAGACATCTATTAAAAGGTCGTAAAATCGGACACGAAAAGAGCACAAAGCGTTTGTAGAAGCTATCAGGCGTCCTATTAAAATGGTGAAATTTCTCTCAGTTCTCTTTATTATTTTGTACGCAGATATTTTTTAACAAAAGACTTTTCCGTGTACAACGCTTGTGTGGCCACCGATACAACATGCTTTGTCCTTGATTTGAATTCAGATTCTCTTTCTGTTTTACAAAATGTATAACAATAAAAAAAGGTTGTCCCCGTAAAATAGAGTTGCTTACAACATTATAGAAATCGCAACTTAATAAATACATTATTATTGTTTACTTGCTTTTTCCCGCGACTTCGTCCGCTCTCCTGTTACTTAGACGTTGAAACATTGTATTTTCCTTTATGTGTTTGACGTCAATTTTTGATTGAAACGTTTGAATTAGTTTAAGTACGTAAGAAATTCCAAAATCCGATCACCTATCTCTACTTGTCTGAAACTTTATTTTATTTATATTAGTGTTCATTATACGATATTTCTCGACGACTTTGCCACCAATCATCATAATAAATGTCACAGAAATAAGAAAAGTTAAGTTATCGACATTGACAATAATTGAGGATCAATAAAAATATAGTAAAAGCTTAATATAGAATAATTATTAGAAAATATTAACAATATTATTATCTACAACTTTTCTTTTCTTATATAAAAAATAAAATAAAAACAAATTATTTTTGTTCTTTTTACTTGTTTATTTATAAACTAACTTTAAATATACATTTTTTTTAATAATAAATAAATAAACAATTTATAAATAAACTTAAATCTTCACTTAGTTAATTAAACCTTTAAAACACATTCCGTACAATGACAATAAATAATTCATCCCCAAACATAGAGCCTAACCTTAATAGCTATGTGTACTAAGGAAATCACAATTCCAACAAGGGTTTCAATTATGACACATCTGTAAAAAAAATCTACTATAACAAAAATTGTCATAGGACACAAATTTCAAACGTTTTGTTGTATAGTGTAATGTAAAATACATAATTCCAACTTATAGAAAATACGATACTTCTATATTATTTTTACAATCAAACGGACAAAAAAATTAATATAAATAATAAATTAATGAAGCCTACTACTCAAACCAAACAGAAACTTAAAAAATTCGAATTTTCACAAAGTGAATTTGAACAAAGTGATTCTGGAAGAGAGAAAAGGGAGTCAGTACAGAGGGACAGCATTCGGGAAGGGCTGGGACATCTTCTCTTTTAAAATTACTCAGTTTCTCAAAATAAAAGTTTTTGAGAAGTTTGTGTTGCCAGTGATGACATAATAGGTACATTGTCTTTCCTATTTAGTTATTATACAATATTAACATAAAAACATTCATTAGTTACTTCTTAACTATTTGACAATAATTTCAATCATTGAATTAATTGTCATATAATTTTAAAGCTTTATAATATTATAAACATCCATGAGAATCTAAGTATGTTGAAATCGAGTTATCATTCACTTGAATTATTATTCTATGATAAATAAATTATTGGTTATTAAAACTACTGTGCTTTTATTCCGCACGTGTTAGCATTCTGATATATAGAATGCAGATTAGGAATATATGATTACTTTAAAGGGATTTTTTTTTTATATATATATATATACATATCTCAAATTAATATTTGAAAAGATAACCAAGAAGCTGCGGTAAAGCTTGGTTAAAAGGCCAAGTCAAAATATTACAAGTTTTACAAGGATTTTTACATGATACTTTGTCATTATAAAATCAAATTATTTCTGCAATAAATAAACTTTTAAATATACGAGTCCTTATGCAGAAGCTCCAGGTGAAGTCATGTAGACAGGTTGTGGTGGCCTATGCTTCGAGTATGCCCGATTTGTAGCCCAGTCCTTCCCGTAGCCAGCACCCGACGAGTAGGAGTAACCGTTGTTATAGTCCGAGTTGTAATCCGACGAGTCACTCGATCCGAAGTATGAATAATGAGTCATTGGATGATGGTGCTGAAATACAAGGTATAATTATTTAGTATTAACACTAGAACGAGCATGCACTTCTAAGGGTTTCGATTTCATCTTTGTTTCTGTATACGTTTTTGGACAGATATTTTGGTGCATATTTTTCCTATATATTTTGAAAAAATAATTTGTATATAAATGTTTGATTTTACAACTCCTTAAAATGAATCTTAACCTCTACAAGTAGAATATTTCATTACAAAATCCGCCTAAAGCCTAAGACGAAATCCTTCATACTTCATATAATCGAGAAACTCGAACTATTAGAAGTCCTACTGTATATTCAATTCAGTAAAAGTGAAATAATGTTTTCAAATGTCCTTAAAAGCGAGCACGTGATAGCATTTTTAACAAAAAAAAAAAGAACCAAAACACATGAACACACTCCTCGTATCAGTTATATTATTGTTACAATGCGTAAATCTAAATTTTCCTATTCAATTTTCCTCGTTGTCAGTTTCCTTTTGACATTATTTTCCATGTGACGTCATACATAATACTTGACGTGTTAGATAGTTGTTGTGACAGAATATGACGCGGCCGTCATGCCCAGATTCGCGTATGATAATTGCTTATTCAGATATTCAAGCCATACCTTGGATATTTCATACACACGAATATTCCTGTCGATTCTGAGAAAATTATTTTGAAATGAAATTAAAAGAAAAAAAAGTCCGAAGATGTAATAAAAGCTTAGTAAATATGACATGGCTTTTTCTCATAATAAATTGTGAGTTTACGCCACCACAATATTGAGTTTTAGGTTTTAGAGATTTGTCTCACAAAGGCATACCTATCAGCCTCATCATTCCCTGAGCTTATGTTTTTTAGTCCAGTATGAACCTTAAAATACATATATAGCGTCCAATCCGGTAGTTCTAATTTTTTGCTGACTTGCTTATGATGTTAGCCCAATGAATAAACCAAGTTTGAGACCTCGAACGCCAAACGAAATCTTGTTACAAATCGAAAAAATCCACGAAATTCTCGACTTTACTTTAGTTTTTGGCGATTTTAACTAAACGACTAATCGACATCGGAAGATCCGTACTTTAATAATATTATAAATGCAAAAGTTTGTTTGGATGTATGGATGTTTGTTACTCTTTCACGCAAAAACTACTGAACCGATCACCATGAAATTTTGCATACACGTTGTCTGGGACACCAGAAAAGACATAGGGTCCTTTCATCCAGAAAAAAGGACTATTCCCGAGGGATCATCTAACATTAAGGAAACTAATTCCTGGCTAAGTGTAATAGCAATAACGATGTCAGGCGATATATTGCTTTTTCAACGCGCACCATTTAGTATAATATGAAATGATGCAATATTATACAACAGTGTTGATAATATTAAATAAATATTTTCATATCTACCGCTTCATAAGTAGAACGGATTAAGTGTTTGAAAAGGCACAAATGGCAGGATTTGTGGACTTATCTGTAAAAGCACTTCAAGTGGAGTGAAAGATAATTTAATTCTATTTCAAAGCTTCGAGCTTTTTTCAATTTGAAATAACATTCGTTTTAGTTATACACCTCTATGGTTCTTATTACCGCCCTAATTATTTATACAAGTATTTAAGCCCTGATAGGTTTACAAACCCTTAAGTAATATTTAAGTAAGAATTTAGTTGTGACAGGGCAATTTAGAAAAGACGTTTTTCGCCTTCTCTAAGGTGACATTATGTTTTGGTTTCGGTAAGGATTCCTTTCTTGAGAGTTTTTATGGCTAGGTTCTCTAGGCTGGCTATCCTTTCTTCAGATTCCTTTTTTTATGTTAGGCTTGATTGACAGGCTGACTGTCTACTTGATGGTAGATGGCTACTGTTGCCTATAACAGAAGCAACGTCACAGGTGCTGTAATGCCTAATGCAGTATAGGACTAAAGATAAGAGATTAGGAAGGTATAGGAAAATAGGTTCTGGTGTCCCCTCCTCACGCAACGAAACACAAAAGCACACATGCTATCACAGTGCGATCACAGTGGTCTTCTGTAAGGGGGTGGTTACTGTCGCCAGACAGATTGCCCAAATGACTGCAGCCCGTCATTTGGGAATGCAGTGTGCCCTGCCACTGCTTATCTATTCTTATCTAATGGGTTTGTGTTTACACTAATTTAAAAAAAAAGAAAGAAAGAATCCTTGTCCCTTATTATTGGCGTTCCTTATGTTAATAGGCGACGGTAGCCACTTTACCATCAAGTGCACCGTAAACCTGCTTGCGATTATACTATAAAATAAATGGGAACTATGTTATTAGAAAATGTCTGTACAAATAAAATGTTATAATTAATAAAAACGCCAATAAAAAATTATTAATGGAGATTGAAAATAGAATTTGTTGTCGTTTTTGTTAATTTAGTTTGAAAGAAATACCAACAAATTGTATGTCTCAATAAAAAGTTCCTATACGAAGTGAAAACTAAGAAGAAGAAATTTTCGGAGAAATACAACATTTCTTGAAGTGCGTTGGCAGTAACTAGTTTCTAAGGATTAGCTAATGGAGTTTTGTCGTACAGTTTTCTTTCTTGTTATATCTTTATTTTGCTTCGATGTTTCATCAAAATAAAAAAGGCCATTATTGAAACGTACGTTAAAAATTTTATGTCCTATTTCAGAATATTTATGGGACCTAATACCATTACTTCTATTAGAAGGTATATATATATTTACTATATTACTTTCAAAATATAATTGCGAATTTTAGGAAAAATAAAAAGTTAAACATTTTATATTAAATCATTTATTAAAAGTTAAATTAGATTTCGTCATCTATATTACTTTCAGGGCATTTCATATTTAAAAAAATTAAGTTCTCGTGAATATTCTCTGAGAATCCTAAAATAATATAGTCGAAATTGAATTTCCTTGCTTTCAGGCCTTGTTGACAGTTTTCTCAACAGATCATCGTGAAACATTGCATACACATTGTAAGGTTACAGAAATGTATGTAAATTACTTTTTTATCCAGAAAAAGTACTGTTTCCGAGGGACGCGGACAAAATCGCGGGCAAAATTTTTGCACATTGATCGCGAAACTTATTGCTAATTATATCCTTGGAATAAGAAGAAGAATAACCTCATCGGCACTACTGAGAGCAATTTAGTCTTCTAAGAATTCAAGGAATCCATCACAATTCCTCTGTGACACGTTTTTGAACTTAAATTACCTCTTTCAATTTACCTTGCAGGCCTTCAGCGTACTTAGAAGACCGGGAAGTAATAGGGCAGCGATCAACAGCAGCTTTTTTATCAGCAACACAGCCAGTAGTATAGGAATCAACAGCAACTTAGTTTTGAACGCAGCCAGCAATGTCAAAAGGGGTATCAACACTGCCAGTCTCTTTCTTCTTCCACGGGCTGAAAATATAACGTGGTTCAATTAAATATTTACATTTTAGGATAAATGTTACTATCGGAGACCGAACAGATGCCACGCCAAGAGCTTATCATGGCTTCTGCATCTGGAAGCTCTCCGGCGTCCACACGATTATCGGTTTCCTCAATAGAGTTCACACGCGGTTGTCACGGTAACGCGTCGTCATATTCACGTCACAAAGCTCTATGGTTCCCTCCTGTTGTCTTTACACCATCTTGTATCTGTGTTTCGGTGAGTGAAGCCTGAGCCCATTTCTCTATCCCTAATCCCTTATTCTCTTCATGCTCGGGTCTGTGTATAGCGCTTTTACAGCACCTAATGGTGTTGCTTGTGTTAACAGGTGAAGGTGATTTTAACATCAAATATGTACCATAACCCTGCCTATCAAATCTTTAAATATTATAAGTTACACCAGTAATTATAATATTAATTATATTGATGTAAAAGTAGACGCGAAAAGTTAAACCCGAAAATTTCTAATTTCACTTCCGCGAGTAGCATCGCAAAATACTGTACCTAAAGTTTAATTTTACGCAGGTTATATACGTTTGATTTATAAATTTTAGATTTGTACACCTGTACTTTAAATAACTGCTGACCCAAAGATTTTGTTTCGTCTCATTAACCAGGCCTACCAACCTACTTTTGGAAAAGGCAGTCTCTATTTTGCAGTTGTAGCCTGGGCATGCAACAACTGGCATTGATTTATAGATATTAAATGTTTTTTCATTCACTAGACCACTTAGTTATAAAATCAGGACATTAGAAGTTGTTATAAATAAATGTATTATGTTTTTAAATTAAATTTTTTCGTAAGCAGACAATGTTAAAGAAAATTTAAAAAAAAATAATAATAATTTAAATTTAGAAAACACAAAAAACACTTGTGATGTCTGTTTGGATGCCTGGTTCGGCAGAGCATTTGCATCTCGTCGCTGTTTGTGTATTTGGGCGACGGTAATCACTATCATTAAATAAATTAAACACTTAGTTATAAAAATAACATTTTAATAAATTTGTATTGTCTACTACTATTTTTTCCTGCTAAAAACAATTTTTGCTTAAAGACTAAGAGCAACTCGTAATCCACAGATAGCTGTAAAATAAAAGTTGAGGATTTCAATTTAATGTTCTAGTGATTACAAAGTTAACACTGACTTGATAAAAAGATAAAAAGATTAAAACTCTTAATTCACCTATAACGAAGGGTTAAAATAAAATTTTCAACAGACTTGAATATTTAAAAGTAACTTTTCAATGCGAGTTTAAATTAGAGTTTCTTTATAAAATTAGGTGTTTATAAAGAATTCAACACTAATGAAGGCCAGATATAATTTAAAAATAGAACAATAAAAATTTATGTTTAATTCGTTTAGAAGTTTAGAAGTTATAATTGCATTGCCAGGATTTATAATCAGAGAATACGTAATTACCTCAGACAATTCCTTGCAATACAATGAAACCATGGTATATTACAATACCATGGGGAAATTTAGCTTCGAATCTAGACCTATTTTTTTAACTTTTTTACGTGTTAAACCTTCGTTTAACACTCCTTTTGTAAGTGAAAACCGCATTAAAATCTGTTGCGTAGTTTTTAAGTTTTAAGACGGGGGAAGCGACTTTATTTTATGCTATATACAGATTATTTTCTATTCACATCAATGTATATTCAATTGGGAAAACTATGATAAACAGTTTTCTTTCATAACTAGTTTACAAAACTAAAAAGATGTTTGAGAGAAAATGAAAGAAAAAAAGAAAGACTTTCATTTTGTACACACATTTTAAGAATTATTATATTATTATATTTTTATTTTACAACAAAAATATATATCATAAATAAAATTTGACGACCCTATTGGATAAGTGGTTAGGGTACTTGTCTTAACGCCTTATCTCAGGTGACCAGGGTTTGATTCGCGGCAGAGCTAACTTTGGAAATTACTTTTCAAAATTGATTCTAGTCTGGATTTGAAAGTAGTGACACCCCATCTGAAGGCATTAACCACCATGAAAAAAGAGTTGTTTTTCGGTAAGTGAGTAAGGAATGCCAGATCCCATTGCCCTCTCCATACCTTATCCTTAAGCTGCTATAGTCAGCAGCGCAAGCGCAGCACCTGTGACGTTGTGTGGCTACGGTATCCACTTACCATCAAGTGGACCGTTAGACTGTCTGTCGCCCTTTATTTAAAAAAATATTTTGTAAAAAAAATTAAGGTACATTTCAGCTTATTTCCGCCTGAAGAAGCTTCAGGAAAAGCGATTTTTAAAACTATAATAGCAATTGATTGTTGAACGAAGATGGATTGGTTTCTTGGCACAAAAAGTGCGAATGGAACTCTAATTTAGTTTGTGATTAAGTTTACTTTCTTGCGCACGGTAGACGTGTCAATCAATCTTTATCTTCTGAGACAACCTATGTCTCAAACTATAACTACTTAAAGGCTAGCAGTTTGTTTATAACTGTCATTTATCATATTATTTAGAAGGCGACTTCGTTCGCGTAGAATTCGTCTTAGGCTAGAATTACACTTGTGACTTTTACTCACGTAAGTCACTTACGTAAGTTACTTACGAAGAATTTACTAATGCAATGTAACTTTGTAAGCTGGTTACAACGTAAGTTTCTAAAATACGTAAGCTGTAAGTCGCGAAAGTAAGTAAACATAAGTAAGTTCGTTCAGATGTAAATGTATTTATAAGCCACTTATGTAATGCTTACATAAGCCCATAAGTAAAACTTACAAGTGTAATACTAGCCTTAGATATGATAATTACGATATAACGTCAACAAAAATGTGTAGCTAACTAATAAACCAAGCGTATAAGTATAACTTTTAGCATTTTTATACTACTAAAGATCCGATTCAAATAATTCAAAGAGGAATTTTATATGTACATAATCAACCTTGATTATGAAACAAAATAAATTTATGATACGAATAAGTTTATGACGTTTCGATACTATTTTGTTTGATTAATTTGTACAAAGAGCGGTTTTGTTGTTTAGCACAGTATTACTCACAGAATTCCCATCGAAAATTACAATAGTGTACACCACACGAAACCACAGTATTATTGTAATAAGACAAAAAGAAATATTATTTTTATTATTTTATATGAAATACAGTCTATGTTACTTGCTGATAACGTATCTTTCTAGAGATTTTTTTCTATAGATAAATGAATTTTTTAAATCAGTTAAATAGTTTTTTTTAGCTTATCCATTACAAACAAACACACAAAGATACAGGAACAAAATACTTTTTTCTTTATAATAATGACGTACAATAAAATTGTAGGTGCCTGTCGCCCGCTATGACCTCAAGCTAATTCAAGGTTTAAGCAAGTTCGCGTTTGAGTTAGTGTTAGCGGGATTAAAACTGGTTTTAATCCCTCAACACTTCGTAATTAAAAATTAGTCAACTTCATTAATTGACTTCTTAATTAATCCGCGGCTAAAGTTTTTGTCAGCCATAACGTTTCCCAGAAAATTAAGCCGAAATCTTATTCGGCACAGAGGTTTATCGCTCGGAGGTATTTTGGGACACGCGCAAAACAAGATGTATTCAAGGAGTTTTGCATTATGTAATTTATGTGTTTTGCACACATGCTATCGGACGAAAATACAAATAGGTATCCGAATAACTATTGTCTTTATTATTTAATTTTTAATGGTGCTTAGGTAACCAAATAAAACTCTGTGGGTCGATTTGGTGGTAATGCATCAAAACGGAGATAGATATCTTTGTCACGTGGCTGTAAATTTTTATGACGTCACAGCCTTACAGTGACACAAAATGTAAAGAGAATGCGAATTAAGTCTAACCAAATCGATACTATTTTTTTAAATGTTAAGGTCGACAGACAAGCTGACGATCCACTCGATGGTAGATAGCTACCGTCATCTATAGCACAAGCAACGCCATAGTTTCTACGAGTGCTCTAAGGGATAAGGAAGGGATGGGGCGGGAAGAGATACTTTTCCACTAACCCCATGTCAATTACTTATTAATTCTTGGTCTTGTGAGTAAAAATTGTGATTAAAAAAAGGATTTTAATATTAAATAAATATTAAAATCCTTAGACAGTTCTTTGATTGGCTACTGTCAACCATAATAAAATTAAGGTTAAAGATTAAGGGTTAAGAAGAAGATGTCTTAGTATTTGTAGAGGTCAGCCACAATGCATTTTAGAGTCATAAAAGAACTATAGACCATCTGATAACAGTAACCACTAAGAGACTGCAGTGAAATAACAAAGCTGCAACTCAGCAGCTTAATACCTATTTTGCTAACTAATTCCGAGTAAAAAACTTAATAAATTTAAATCAACAGTCCTTATGCAGTTTTCAATTTGATCTTGACTGTACTTAGTACAGTCGTAGTACGTAGTATTTTGCATATCTGGTTATTTGAGAATCTGTTGTTATGAGAATCTGGTATAATGCAATTACGTAATAATTTATCTATACATATAAATAAAATTGGAGTGTCTGTTTGTAATATTGAAATAACCGTTCATGCATATGAATATATTATATACGGTACATACACCAAAATAACATTTTTTACAATTTTTGTCTGTCTGTCTGTCTGTTTGTTCCGGCTAATCTCTGAAATGGCTGGACCGATTTTGACGGGACTTTTATTGGCAGGTAGCTGATGTAATAAGGAGTAACTTAGGCTACGTTTATTTTAGAAAAATTCTTTTATTAGAAAAAATACACCCCGGGCGAAGCCGGGAGCGGGCCTCTAGTTAGTAAATATAATAAGTACTAGTGACCCGCTCCCGGCTTCGCCCGGGGTGTAATTCATATATCCTATCTTTTAAGTTGGACCAAATTACACATAGTTACGAAGTTTTATCAAAATCGGTTCCGTAGTTTAGGAGTTCATCGGCGACAAACATGTGACACTTCCTGTATAATTGAAACGGGAAATGACAAGTACACACCGCTATTAAAATTCAATAACAGAGAAAATGTGTACAAAATCAATTTTTCTTTAGACTACCTGTGTTTGAGACATGTGACGTCTTGTCTGTCTAGTTAACTTTATGCATGATGGAAATTAATGAAGTTCTTTGATGTCGGATTGCGGATGTAATGTAGCAGTTAATTCTAGAGGCATTTATCATAATATTATATATTTTCTTAAAAATTAAGGAACACATTTAAGTTTAGAGCACATTTTATGTGCCTACTGAGTTATTAAGAATAACTGAACACCTACACTTAGAGGTTTTAAGGCTTAAGCCATATGTGGAATAGATAAGGCTATTCGAGTGGGAACACACATATACATTTCGTCGAAAATTAAATGAATCATCCTTGTCCGTGGTTCTGACACTTGACATTTTATTTATTTACTAGCTGGTGCCCACGACTTCGTCCGCGTTGAAAAATATTAAGTAGCCTATCCAGTGTCCCGTACGTCCAAATGTTTATCTACCAAGTTTCATGAAAATCAGTTAATTCGTTTCAGAGTTATGGAGGAACATACATACATAGAGAAAAAAAATCTAAAAATCGTCAATTTAGTTTCAGTATCATGTATAGAGCCTATAAACACGATATCTCTGAAAACAAAGTAACTTACTCCATGACCGACCCTTACAGATTTATTATTAGTATCGATTGCTGACATTGTAATGTGACACTAACTCTATAGACTTTGCTTTTGTTTGTTTAAAATATTCTTTTTTTTGCTCCCTTTTAGCTGTAGGTATAATATATTTGATGTTACTTAGAACTTAGGCGGCTTCCGCACAGTGTTACTTGATTAGATGATCACGATTTCATTTGATGCCTCACCTCGTTGGAGACTAATTTTCATTCGAATACCAATATTCGAATGAAAATTAGTAAAAATGACCATCATCAAAATTAGTAAAAAGTAAGACAATACCGAAGTAATTTCTTGCAAAGATATATTATTTCTATGGACGTAATGCAACATATCAAAATTAATAAAATTTTCTTTCTCTGATCGTTCTAAGTACGTGGACTTTGCGGTCGCTTGCTCTGTTTCTTGCGCTCGTAGATGGTCGAGTAACCGCAATCAGAGCTTCCAGCCTATTTACCGCCTTATTATAATACTTCGGATCCGGAAAGTATTGATTTTACTGGATTTTACCACGCACGTACATTCTAATTTATTCTTGAAATTATAAATTGTAAGAACAACATAACATTTTAAGGTAATTAAAATCGGTTTACTTGATGATCTTTCTAAATAAACTCATGAGCTATAAATATTATATAATAATAATATTCTTTTTTAATAATGAGCAGCAAGTACGTTGATAAAAAATATGATAATACTTATGTACCTACTATAAAAGAATAAGATTAAATCAGTAATGGAAATGTCCCCTATACTAGATCAGCATTTCCCATAGAATGGGGTCGAATATTGGGTGGGCCCTGAATTAAGGACTTCTTATACATATATACATATATATACTAGCGGCCCGCTCCCGGCTTGGCCCGGGGTGTATTTTTTCTAATAAAAGAATTTTTCTAAAATAAATGTAGCCTAAGTTACTCCTTATTACATCAGCTACCTGCCAATAAAAGTCCCGTCAAAATCGGTCCAGCCATTTCAGAGATTAGCCGGAACAAACAGACAGACAGACAGACAGACAGACAGACAGACAGACAGACAAAATTGTAAAAAATGTTATTTTGGTGTATGTACCGTATACATATTCATATGCATGTAGTAAAAAACGGTTATTTCAATATTACAAACAGACACTCCAATTTTATTTATATGTATAGATAAATTATTAACGTAATACTCAGAAATTAAATCTTCAAAAAATATTGTTCTTAAAATCCTTCTCATTAAGAAATAGCACTCCTTGTAATTAAATATTCAAATTTATGATTCGAACAGATTTTTCTTTCTTTCTTTTTTCATTTTATGCCCCGATTTTCTTCACGATAACCAAAAGGTAAGTTCCAAATTTAGCAATTTTTGTTAGACGATTCACGGACCATTCAACTTTGGAAATCACTGTTCGTTAGTCTGTCTATATCTGTTAACACAACCGATGCGAGCGAGAGACGCCATAAATGATAAGGGAAGTGAATTTACTCATAATCAATTACAAATAACACATGAGCTGTTATTTCGTCATGGTTTTCCGTAAGGGGGTGGCTACTAACACCAGACAGGCACTCCAATACATCACTGCCAAACGCAGTATGCCCTGCCACTACTAAATTGGTAGAACAGCATTATTAAAACCAATCAAATAATTGAGTTTTATATGAAAACTTTTAGAGTTTAAGTAACGAGCGTAAACCGCAAATTTTGTTATTCCTTAGTCATAACTCCCTTTCATTGGAAAAGTATAATAGCCTCTTGTTTTAATAAAGGCAACGCGTTCGCAGTGCAAATTAATTTAGAGTAACGCTGAAGTTGTTATGAGCGAAGATTCTTTTTATCTGGAGGAAAATTTTCATAAAGGAGATTGTTAAAATAAAATCAGAATTTTCGTGTGTTTCAGAATTGTGTGGTTACACTCATTAAAATAATACTATTGTTCTTTGAGAATGTTTTTATTTCGATTGTGCGTAAAAACATATTTTATATCAACTCCTATATTTAAAACTAGCGAATTTTTGAAATTTTCAAAAAATCTTGCTCAGCGGATGCCTTGGTTATAAAATTAACTTATGTTCCAAATTCAGGCTGTGCGTTGATAGTCAGTCAAAACAAACAATTTATATGAGATATTTTATATATTATGAAATATCTATATAAGTACCTATAGATGTGTTGTTTAGCGGTCGTAACCACTCCTTACAGAAAACCCCAGTTAATTTGAGAGCACGTGTGAAGTTGTGTTTCGGTGATTCCTGAGCCCTTTCTTCTTCATAATTTTAAGACTATAATAGCTACCTACAATTAAATGAACGGTTAGCATGTCTGCGACCCTTTAACATAAACGTTAATGAGGCGCAATCACTCCAGGTTAAGAACTGTTGGTGCTGTTGTATAACAATGTATAATGTACAATAGTTATAATGTATAATCAAAATTATATAATTACCATCATCATCGACGCCTTCTTCCTCGATTGTACGGGCACCATCAGGTAAATTAACTCTTAAACCCTTCATTCTAAAGAATTTAGTCACCAACTTCACCACATACTT
The DNA here is from genome assembly GCA_936446665.2 of Synanthedon andrenaeformis. NCBI lineage: Eukaryota > Metazoa > Arthropoda > Insecta > Lepidoptera > Sesiidae > Synanthedon > Synanthedon andrenaeformis. The sequence goes on from OW387801.2 coordinate 2,176,273, forward strand.
AGTAAGCGCTGCCCATTCAGACATAAATCCTTTTGGTTCATCTATCAGTTCAGAATTCTCATTGATATTTAAATCTTTTAGTGTTTCATCATCTAAAGGCACTAAACTAATCATAGGGTTGGCTTCAATCGTTTCGTTTCCAATGCTGTCAAAGATTGTAGTTTTAGCTATCTTTAGAGCTCTATATTTGACGCAAGATAACGCCTCGGATCTCAAGAAGCAGCCATCTTTGACGTACCTTAAATAGCCATCTTCATAACTTTGAATTCGTTGGCATATTGCTAATAAAAGAATAACTTTTATCGTACTTATTGTTGATAAAGAAACCATTGTTGTAGGTACCTGAAAATAATACAGAAATTATTTGACAAAACATTTTTATCAAACAAAGCGATATTTTACATACAGTTGGATCAAGATAATTGAAATGCTAAAACCGAGATTATGTTTTAACATCAAGGTTTTTCCACAGTTTTTTGCGTTTGATTGATCGACTTCATATTCATTGATCATAATAATTCTTTTAGTCAATTTTAAATACATCTTACTCCGTAAAAACTCACTATGAATGAATCAATTAACTAATTTAGAGGTGGATACCACCATACTGGCTATTCCGACTGTATAGGAGATGCCAACTGTATGTGCCCATTACTGTATAACAGCGCCCTTCTGTTATTTGTCATAAGCAACGTTGCTCATGAAGTAAACATTACTTTAAATTTGTATTCAAGTTCATTGGGACCATAGTAAGTAATACTATAATAATAGTTATACCTAATAATAATATATACCTAATAATAGTTAACAATAATAGTTTTTTTAATTGCATTATATTTTTTCCTTCTTTTTTTATTCTGTTTTTCGTTGTTTGTACTGTAATAATTTTTTGTTGCTTTCTTTTACCTTTCCTAGTATTTCTTTTTTTATTATTGTGTCTAATTTTTTAACATTGTATTATTATTGTGTTTAATTCACCTTAGAAGTGGTATTCACCTTTAATTGATTGCCACACGTGTTTGTTATAGTTTTTTGTTAAGTTGATTGTTAAGAGCGTTCATCAATTAAAATCACGCTGGAGTCAAAATTTATGATTTCAGTAGTTTCAGATGTATTAGTCTGCAGATAAGATGTTAACGTCATATTATTTGTAGTTGTATAATCTAGTAAATAGCTGAAAAATATTTTAAAGTGAATTTTCATTAGAACATTTTTAAACAGCCCTTTTTTTAAACTAGCGGTCGACGGCCTACGCAGATAAATATACAAGTTATTATAACACAATATTTTAGAACATTAATGACTTCACATACTAGGTCTAAGAAAAAAACAGAAATATCTCAAATTTGATCCTAAAATAACATGTTTGGTATCACGAAAAATTACTAAAAGTGACACTTTTGATTATACTTTTCTTGAATGAAAATTTACAGAAATCGTATGTTTTTTTGACTATTATCTAATAAATGATATGAATTTTTGGAAAATCAATATTTTTATAATTTGTCGCATATAATTTTACTAATATCTCGCTTCTGCGTCGACCGTCGACCGCTAATTTTAAAAAAGGGTTGCTTAAAATCAGTTCTAATGAGAAAAGTATCCCAATATTTTAAAATATTTTTCGACTATTATCTAGATTATAAAACTACAAATAATATGACGTTAATATCTTATCTGCAAACTAAACACATCATGGCATTATGATCCGCCGGGAATCATAAATTTCTGATTCTAATTTTGTAACGGCCTTAAGTGTAATTATGTATGAGCAAGTGTTGGTGGATCTTGTGTAAAAATAAAATAAACACCTAACCAAATATTATTTTCTATTGGCTCCTACAGTATGGAATACAGGCTACATCTTAGATTAATTATCTTAGGTTGATTGAGTTCATTATAGTTTTTTATTAATATTCAGTGTATTAATAGTTAGGATAAAGTTGGTAATATCGCTTATAGTAAACAGACTTATTAAATAACTTTAAAGAGTTCAGAACTGCCATCAATAAGACGTTTCAGACTTTCGATAATAAAGTTTTACTGACATTTCTGTTATTAACCGTCGGTAAAAGGCAATTACTATGGCACTATCTATATAAAAATTTATACTTTCATGGATATTAACTAAAACTAGTGATAATTAATCACTATCCTTACTAGCTGTGCCAGCAACTCTTAGTATTTCGGTATTAGGTTATTTTTTTGTTTGTAAACCCATTGGAATGAAACATGTCACGGGAATCTTTCTACAATACATCAGTGAAAACCGCATTCAAATCGGTTAAGTTGTTTCTGAGATTAGCGTTCACAAACGCACACACAAACTTATTATAGTCGGTGCAGAATTCATATGCGCGCAATAAGAAGTTTTCAAAATATTTTTCAATAAAAGGCAAACTCTTCTTGTGTTCAATTTTTTTGTTACTATTTTTTGTGTTCTGTTACTTTAACGAAAATTCTAATTTGACTTTCAGATGTTTAAGTATAACATACATTTTTTTTTCAAAGCAATTGCGTTGTTCATTTCTTGTAAATTCTTCATTAAACAATGCATATATTTTTTACTATTTGGCGTTTGTTTCCACCTTTAAAATTCAAAATTATTTAAAACTGTAACAAGTGTTTTAAAGAACACGTGCACGAAAAAAAACGAATGAATTTCAATAAATTTATTCAGAGCATTAAAAAGTATTAAAACACATAAATAAAAAATGATCTCTCGTGTAAATCACACTCCGCAGAAATTTTAAGTATGCAAATTCATACGCAAAAAAGGGCCTCAATCAACATATTATATATTCGAAGTGGGAAAAATGAATTAAAAAACTTTTAATGCGGACACGTTTCGAATGGAAAATATATACTGTTGATACTTGTATGTTTTCCATTTGAGATAGTTTATTATATTTCTGTTCATTATCGTATTCACATGTTCAAAGTTTCAAAAAATTTGGCCAATACTTGCGGAGCGAAGAGAACAATGGCAGGAACTGGGAGTCCATACCAACTTGAAAAAACCAACAAACTGTTTAAAACTAAAAAATAAAGTTTTTTAAATATTAACTTTAAATAAATAATAATAAATAAATATCTCCACACATTCCACACAGCACCATCTAGTTCCACACTAAGGCAACTTAATGCCTTGTATTATGGATACCAGACAGTTGATATAATACATAGATTACTTTTTTTTTGTAAATACATACATATTATAAATACAAACATCCATGACTCAGGTACAAAGGTAAATGTTAACACATAAACATTTGCCCCTAGCGGGATTCGAACCCGCGACCGTTTGGTTAACAGCTAGGGTTACTAGCCACTAGACCAAACGTGTCGTCAAATATAAGATTTTTATTGTTTTATTTTGGTGAAGGAATTAATGTGCTTTTTTATTTTTTATTTTATTATTATTATTTGTTTATAATTATCGTATAGGCTAGGAAGATGATACTCTGAATAAGATGATACTTTTTGATTTTTATTCACTTTTTTTTACAGTTTTTTACTATTAAGCGATTAGGCTCTAGCATATATCTTAGAATTAAATGAAACATTAGATTTGTATAGAAATTAGATTAGAATTACAAGATTCCTAAAATTTTGTTAATTTACGGCTGTCCATTTCAATATTTTTTTTTTATATATACATAATTATAAGTATTTATTACAAAACTAGCTGACCCGGCAAACGTTGTTTTGCCAAAAAAAATTGGGGTGGACCACCCTTAACATTTAGGGGTATGAAAAATAGACGTTGGCCGATTCTCAGACCTACCCGATAAGCACACAAATTTCATCAAAATCGGTCCAGCCGTTTCGGAGGAGTTTGGCAACAAACACCGCGACACAAGAATTTTATATATTAGATAGATATATTTACCCTGCATGTAAACCTTAACAGACACGACAGAAAACCCATGAGTTGAAAATGAACTGCCGACATTTGATAGGAGACTATCAATCAAATGATCAGAGACTAGGAGAAAGGAATTGGAGAAATTGGTGACGTCATGACAATGTAATTTTTTTTTAATTGGATATTTCGTAGATTACCTCTTACATACAAACATACAAACTCTTTATATAATATATTAGTATAGACATGTGTATATGTAATCATATTATGCATGACAATATTGAATTTGTGATTCGATGAGACATGAAAGACGTGATAAATTAATTAATAATGTCAACGATAGAGCTGCATTGCAGGCTACCAATCAACAATTAACGCTGCAGTTCCGTTTCAACATTATCGTTAATTGCGTTCACTCATCCTCTCCGTTCTCCTGATTCAAAACCAATAACAGCACATTTTCATGAAGTATATCACCAATAGAAGCAAAAAGAAAGATTAGTGACACTATCCGCGCATGGACCTCACATACTGAGTCCAGTGAACTCAGTTTCTTTCAGTCTCTCAAAGGACGTTCGCTGTCTTGCATACACATGATCAATACTAATAATAAATCTGTAAGGGTCGGTCATGGAGTAAGTTACTTTGTTTTCAGATATCGTGTTTATAGACTCTATACATGATACTGAAACTAAATTGACGATTTTTAGAATTTTTTTCTGTATGTATGTATGTATGTTCCTCCATAACTCTGAAACGAATTAACTGATTTTCATGAAACTTGGTAGATAAACATTTGGACGTACGGGACACAGGATAGGCTACTTAATATTTTTCAACGCGGACGAAGTCGTGGGCACCAGCTAGTATATTAATAATACCGACACAGTTTTTGTGGAAGAATTTCTAATACAATTATCGACTCTCTTTATTACACATGATCGATATTGGCATTGTAGTTGTGGGGATGAGTATATTAAGGGCATATAATTTTATACATATAACACATTTATCGACACATTTAAGGTAAAAATGTACCGTATCTTTCTTTTTGCTTCCTTCTACGATATCACCTTTAAATATGAGAATATTTTAAGTTAATTTAGTCAGGTGAAATTTGATTCCATCAAGTGGGTGACATTTCCTTCCCTTTAAAACTTCTTAAAAGACATAGGAATCCCCTTTATGTCACACAAACACTTAGATTTTTTCCCTATCATGAAATAAGTAGGTAGGTACACTTATTTAGATTCGAAATTTAAATTTCCGGGTATATTTATATTAGCTTTACTTGAAATTGTATACAAACCTACATATTATACCGCCTCTATCTGTTTCTCCGATAACTTCGTCGAAATAATGCAACGGTTTTTGATACGGTTTTCACTATTGGAAAGAGCGATAAGCGAGGAGGGTTTGTGTATATATTTTCAAAAAAAAATCTCTCGTGGACTACAAGCCATAGTACCGCATATTAATTATAAGATTCTAGATTTTCCAAAAAAAATATTGTCTCGCTCTGACTAGTAGGTAGCAGTTGTCGGTTATTCATTGCTCAGAATGCGCACGAAAAATGTCCATGTAAATATTAGACTTTTTTCCATAAACAATTTTTATTTTTACTTTTTATTTTTCATTTATAGCAATGTTATTATTTTACGAATGTAAATAGTCCTTAATATTATAAATATTTTTTCTTATTTGCAATGGGATTTCTTTTTGCGATCAAAATGAAAATGTCTTGATATAATATTATGCCTTTAGAAGTAGGATGATATATATTAAGATGGTAAGTGATATAGATATAGAAAATTGATATAGATAATTCACGACAACCCTGCCTTAATTAAGAATGTGTACAGAAAATTCAAATATTTGCATGTAGTACAAGACATGGCGGTTGTGTGGCTTTTTAATTAAAATCGTTCAATGTTTATATTTACTTATATGTATTTCGAAATGAAACTTTTTTAACCCAGCAACAGAGGTTATATAAACGTTAAACTAGAAGTCACAGATTTCATTAACTACTTGATATATTATTACGATGTTTGGGAGGGTGTTAAGATCAGTATTAAAAAAAAAACTTTCCTATTAAATTAAGTATTTAATTAAATGTAATTCCTACTTGATTGTGCAGGCTGTTTTAGGCTTTTTGTTTTCAAAAGAGAAAATAGACAGGCGGACGTAACAGTCCAGTTGAAATAAGATATGCGTTAATACTGAGGTCAACATTTAAATAAATTTGCAATTTAGGAAGATACTGCAAACTTACTTCAACCACAGGATCACACTCGACAAAACAAATTCACTTCACAATCCGATTTTCAAATATCGAATGTCCAAAGTTCGCAATTCAAATATTCAAACAACGAACGCGCGAGCCGATCTCAGCTAGATCAATGTCAAGAGCACCGTCCTGATTCGCTATTTAAATGATCTACATCATTCACTCAACCAATGGAACGTGATAATATGATCCAATGATTTCGAAATCGCATCTTAAGCCTAGTTCAGATTGAGTTTTGTAAAAAAAAATATTATGACGTGATCCTTGTATACTACCAAGTAAAACGTCAGCATACCCGTTAACTTTTTCATAATAGTAAAAATAGTAATAAAATCCTTATATTATAAATAATAATAATAAAGTCTGTTCCTATAGACTAGTTACATTAAATGCTAACCAAATTTGGCCCTATTGAGAATTTCTATAAAAAATCGCGTGATACAATTCCTTTGAAATTTTGAGTAGTGATAAGAAAATCTGAGTTCCTATTTCTTAAAGAAGCCTGTTTCTTCTATTGTTCTGACAACAGTAACCTGTTTCCAGTGTTCTAGTCTAATATGGCTACCTATAAGGTTCAGGACCATTATCCTGCCTATGTCATTTTGTACACATACAATATCACCTATCATTTACTGCCTTTACTGTCGAAACCGACATATTCTAATGCTCAACTAGTCCAAAAAACCAGAAGAACATTAATAGTCTGTAGGGGTATTGAACGTATAAGGTCCTTTTTTTTATCGAGGAGAAATCCTTTTATTGATCCCCTGCCGCTTGCTAGGCGACAGGGGTATGTGGGGGTCGACCAGCATACTCCGCGTGCTCACGCAGCAGGCAGAACTGGCCCCTACCCACTAAAACTCCCCGGTGTCTCCTTGCCCATAAGTGGGGAGTGGACGGGCTCTGCCGAGGCAACTGCTCCGACCCCCCTCGGGCGGCCTAGCCATTGCTGGCTAGGCTGACGCCAACAGGGGGATTGCCCGGAGACACCCGAGCAATTCCCAGACGGAGGGGACCCGTGCAGGCACACACAGCTAGCAACTGTGTGCGCAGGTCCCCGAGGACATTTGAAGACGGGCTGGTGCCCGCCTTCTCCTGCCCGGCCGTCTACAAGATGTTAATGGGGGACTCAATGGACCTCCCCACCTCCGATGTGGGCGGGACAAGTCCCGCCCGACCGCCAAATTGAGCAGGGGACCAGGGACCACCCATAGGGCCTCCCTGTTCCCCTGAACTCTACAAAAACCCTGGCGGTGGGGGGGGGGACGGGGACTTATCAGGACCTACGATTTACTTGATTGTGGTATTTATTAAAGAGAGCAAAGAAAAAACAGTGGCTACATCAACTTTATCATACTTCCTTCATGGAAGATCGAGCAAACACTTATTGATGGAAAAGCGATTCGGTTCATTTGTTTCCCTAATGTCGTTTGGGTTTTGTGGATACGGTTCCGTAAGAAACATTTCACTTGTAAGCAGTACCTTCGTATATTTTAGGTTAGGCGTGTACCAAATTTATTACCAAATTATCTTTAATGGTATAAAAAGCCTGGATACCATTGATGTGGTTAGCTAAAGCTCATTATTAACTTTCTTTTTCTGTTACTTAGGCCTGCAGGTTTGGAAGTAGGAGGGCACTTTGGACCTTCTTGCAGATGACTATATTAAAATCAGATCGGATCCAGAGCCCTTTCCCGTTTTATAATTGGACACCATTAATCTGTCCATAAAAACACTGAAATTTATAGTTTGCAAACTCTGCAAGTTACAACTCTCACATTCTAGATGACTGTGCAAGTTTTTTTAGTAAATTACATTAAATATACTTTTTTAGGACTTATACCGAACTTTAAAACTTATTTTAAGAATTTAAAAATATATTAACATAAAATTAATTGTTACTTTTGTAAGTGCAGACTCACTAAAACTAAACAGAATTAATTTAATTCAAAGTTTAGCAAAGTGACATACAGAAATAACAAAAGTTTGCTGTCTGCCAATAATCCGTCATACTAAAGAAAGTTTTAATTGAGTTGTCTGAAGTCGAGTTTTCATAACTATCCAATATGTACACACCTTACTTCGTTACCATATTAGTTGTTAACTAAGATGAAATTTTATCCCAGCAGTTTCCCTCTCGGCGTCCATATAACTTGCGTTTTCTACACCCGTTCTGGTCGTCAGTGGTCACAAGTTTATTGAACCTACAGGTCAATCACCGATATTAATATCTCATCTATGCAAAGGACGGGTATCCCTTGAAATACTTTTATATCAAAAAGGTCCATTAGAATACGATATATTATGTATGGATGGATGTTTAATCTCTTCTGAATATATTCATGTGTAATCATCGACCATTTTTTTCTTAAGGTTTAATAAAATATGAGATTTTTCCAACGAAAGTAATATTAAGGCTTTCTGTCTAGACTCCTAAATGAAATATTGCCAAATTTTCACAGAGAACCAATTCTTAGCACACCACATAGATCGAGAATATGCCATCCAGCTCAATGAAGGATAATTAAATGAATGCAAGTCCTCATCCAGCGTAAAATGAAGTGTAAGTGTTTCCAAAGTCCTGACAGACGACCTCAATAAATTTGTTGTTTGCTATGGTTAGGTCGAGGCAAAGAGATCCCGCGGCTGATCACCTAGTCGTTGGCGTGACAAAGTATCTACTCTCTCTGGTTTTCCCGTAACACTTGCTCCGAGAGAAGCTGAAAACCGAATAGAGTGGAAGCAAATAGTGCATAGAGCCATGAATTACTTACTTTAGGGACACGATCTCCAGCAATGAAGTCTGCGACTGAGAAGAAGAATATTTTAATCTTTAAAATGTATTGGTTCATCTAAATCCAAGTTTTATTATAATAAATGAGCCAAGTTTCATCTAAATCCATTGGTTTACACGTTACTGAGAGAAGATGAAGATGTGAATTCATGTACTCGTAAAATCTCTTCTTATTCATAATTTTCAGTGCTGAAGGTCGTATCCCTTTTTTCGTGGCTGTGTGCACTATACGCCTCCACTCCGTTCGGTCCTCAGCTTCTCTCAGGGCAAGTGTTAGAAAGACCAGTGAGAGCAGTTACTTGGTGACACCAAGTATAATATGAGTATAGATTTAGTAGTCACATGGCACACTGAGTTTTGCAGTCATTTTTCAGACTCGCAGCCCGTCTAGCGGCAGTAACCACCCCTTTATAAAAGGTTACCGGGAAATAACTGTATTTGTGGTGTTGTGTTTCGGTCAGTAAGTAAGGGAGGCCAGAGCACTTTTTCCTATCCCAATCCCTTACCCTTAATCCTGTGGATTAACTTGGGTTATGGTAAGGGAACCCACGATGCTAAATGTGGAGTCACTCGAGCGTCGTGGAGACCTATTGAATTTTGGAGATTCGATAGTAGGAAGAAAAAAAGGTAACATGATGTTTTTCTTTTCAGAGGTGGGGTTCAAAATTTTGTAGACGCTGTATTAAAGAAAATTCTCCAAATAATTATCAGATTAAGAATCAGCACGATCAGGAATTCAGGCTGAACCGTCTGTATAAAAGTCTGACGCGCTCGAGTATTACAAAATGGCAATCGCCAAAAATCCTTTTTGCATTTTCAAAAAGCTGGTACGAGCTTGCATTACATCCGAATCCTCTGTATTTTAAATAGGAAATAGGTTTGGGTTCACTTAACATCCCCTCTGAAAATCTGACGCGCTCGAGTTGTATTTAAATTTTTACCCCAACCCCACCAACCAAACCGGCAGATTAATACATATCCGTTATGGACACACGTAGGGAATATACATTAGCAATATATGACGCGCTCGAGTAAATCCCAAAATCCCCTCTTGGGCTATTATATTATACTATTACAGGTGACGGTAGTCATCTTCCATCAGCTGGACATAAAAAAGTTAGATAATAACTTTAACATAAAATAGTAATATCTTTAAAGTGTATCGACTGTTATTTCTCTGAAATAAAATTACCTCATATTGAAGAAAATCTTTAAAGTCATAAGTGCTATTACTGTGTCAAAAATAGGTCTCACGAAGTTATTGTTATGTTGTCCCAATTTAAATATTTGAAATACAATGTAGATCTCTTGGAGTTGGCGTTGTACCAGCAACTCGGTTCAAGTATATTTTCGCTGCCAACAAACAGCCTCTTGTGTAATCAGCAATTTAACATCTAAAATTATAAAGAATTGCTTTAGTTTGGACTTATACATAAGAATTGCAGTGGCCTTACACATTATGTAGTCAAGACTGAAAAGCCTCAATAGCAGTATATACATTAGTATTGTGTTTCCCTTCCCTTATCCCTTCCCAATTCTTTATCCTCAATCCCATTTTGGTTGGCAGCACATTTGTAGCACCCAAAGAGTTGCTTGTTATAGGCGACGGTAGCCATCAATTGGACCGTCTGCCTCTCTGCCGATCTTACCATAAAAAATGTTCTAAAAATATACAGCCAATGAAAACAATCTTACTAGTAATAGAAATAAATAACCTTGATGATAAATTAAATTTCGCCTTTAGTTATTTTCTTTGAAAAAAAAAACGGAAGCTAAGGAAATGCTTTTTTCTCAATGCTATTTTTGGCATGTTAAATAATAAAAAAATTACCTACACAATGCCTCCTTCAAAACAATTATTGTTTTCGTAACCTTACTGAATTCTCATAGAAGTTCTTCAATAATATTTATATAATCATTCTATAAGTCCAAACTTTTGTTTTCAAGAAATTCTTTTTTATTTTTCCAACAAATACACCACAGGAAAAATAAGCTATAACGTGAAACCGTAAAAGTTTTTTTTTTAAAGGAATTCTAAAATCAAATCTTTTTGCGTTTACTTTCTTCTAATTATTTTGAAATTTTATTAAAAAAATTTCTATAAATTTTGAATTTTGAAAGTATTAAAATTGGCAGATAGGTTCTGCAATTGCCCTGCCGACTACAGTAATATTAAGGAAAAAGGGGTTGGGTACCCTTTCCCAACCCCTTTGAAATGGGCTCTGGCATTTCTACTCACTCACCGAAGAACACACGTGGTTTTATTTCGAAGTCGTCTTCTGTAAGTGGGTGGTTACTGTCACCAGGTGGGCTGCCCAAATGACTGCGAAACGCAGTGTTCCTTGCCACCCACCACTAAAAGTTATTATTAATATTATTTTTTTAAATTTTTTTTTTATTCAACATATCTAATTTGAATGTACATTCGATGAGATAATAATATCTGAAATTCTGCATTCTGAAATTTATTTGGAGCGTATTATTTCTTAGTAAATTTTGTGACGAATTCCAAATTAAACCCTTTTAATACGGTTAAACGCAAACTCCCCGGTTGTCTTTTAGTTCTTGTCCTACTGCCAAGTATTTTGTGAATTGGTGATATTATCAATGATTTTTTGTTGCACTAGCTGGTGACCGCGACTTCGTCCGAGTTAAAAAATATAACACCTCATAAATTATATACCTACATACCTTTATAGTTAGCTGTGACGACTGCGCCGCCGCCACTGATGACTGGTAGGCGTCGAATTTTTTAAATTTTTTAAAGAATCTCTTTGGAACCTAACATTTTTTCAGGTTGAAAAGTATTCTATATGCTTATCCAGGTAAGAAACTTTATATAAGGTAAACTCGAACCTAGAGCAAGAACTTAGGCATCCATGGACGATAGCTAGATTCTTTTCTTTTCTTTCATATTATAAAAAAAACCTGTGCTGGTGGAAATTAGATGGAAATTATCAATTTACGTTAGAAGGTGTATTATTCCAAAGTAAGATAAAGTTTCTATTAATCCGGATTGCTCGCCTCTTCATCAATCAAGTACTATTGTAATAACTTGGAATAGGCATTAAGTGGAACTACTTATTCGAACCCAGCCGGTAGTACAAAAAAGGGAGGCTACATCTCTTCTTAAACTAAGGGGTTCTGACCGTTGTTGTGTGAGCATTGAATCGTAAATAATTCAAACAATTTCGATCCAATAAAGGTTAATCAATGCTTGACCTCTGAGTATTTACAGAAACTACTGTAGACGAACTGGCAAATATATATTAGATTAAGCTTATTTAAGTAATATTGTGTTTTTTTGAAGTTAAAACTTCTCTAGGCGCGTTGGGCACTTTGGCATGGATCATTTTTTATGGGGATAAATGACTAAACTTGTAAGTCAGTCAGCGTCAACCAAGAAATACAATTCTTCGACGTTAGATGGCACTGTGGTTAATTGATCAAAATAATTCTTTAAAAAATATTTCTTAAAAACCCAAAAAATGTTTAAACAAGTTGCTGAATTTTCACTTCTGGCGTACAGTACTAAGAATGACATGTTTTTTTAAACATGCTTTGTGATTTGTACATCTCTCTCTCTCTCTCTCTCTCTCTTATTTCTGTGGCATTTTTATGACATGCTAATCTTGACCTTATGCTGCAGCAACAAGTAGTCTGTAGAATAACTGTTATTTGTATCAATAGTCGTTCATTTCATGGCTTTCTCTATACCTACTTCTTATTTCTTATGGGATCCGATGAAGGAGAGTTAAATCATAGTTTGAATCATGTGCACATTTCTTCTTTATTCATTCAATTTAACAACTTTATATATAATATTAAAACTGACTATAAAATAACTTATAAATATATTACTATGGCTTCTATAAAATCCATCTCTAAACCCTTTTATCGACACAAACAAACTTCAATCTTACTTATAATTTTTTTCTGTCAACATAATTTAAAAACAGCCAGTCATATATATAAAATTCAATTCCTCAACAATAACCAACTCCTCAGCAAGTTACAGCATAATAGCATGTTTGTGCTATATATAGAAAGTTGGGAGTTAGTTTATAATTTTATCATATATTGTAGTGTGTCCCAAGGATTTCCTAAAATATCATTATCATTGCTTAATAATATTCAATAATGTAAAAATTTTGTATAGCACACATATTATTTAACTAAAAATATTTCTCGAAAGTTTAACAAAGCCATTAAAACCAGACGGAAATATCTAAGGAAATTTTCAAGTAAACACTCTCGGTCTCTGCTTTCCAACAACGCCAATTTTCAGTTATACCAATGAATAACGCCACTTGAACTTGACACTGTGTCGAATTGTGCTTCCAAATCGAAATCGATGTTCAATTGCCACAGTTCTCTCTGATCAGGTAAATAATATAATCCTCATTACGTTAACACAGATAAGAACGCACACAAATTTCAACTCTATTCAGAACGCATGAATGATCAATATTACTTGAGTATTGAAAAGTAATTGGAACTTAGTAATCAGGCTTACCGATGAATTTCCTTTGAAATATTATATTTGAATACACATTTACAGATCCGGTGTGGACCCGGTTATGTATCTAACAAGATATGTTTCACGTGTAGGAACAGGCAATTAATGAAGCAGACAAAGAAAACTAAAATTAAATAGATTTATATTTTATAATCTATTCCTTACCCAAAATGTTATTCCCTTCATATACTAACGAAAATGGGTTAAAATTGTGTCTTTAACATCATCATCTCAGCCGCAGGACGTCTACTGCTGGACATAGGCCTCCCCCATAACTCTCCAACGTCGACCCGGCTTTTATCAGGTCGTTGTCTACCTTGTAGTGTTATGTCAGTAGTATAATAACAGTATAAGTCAGTAAAATAGTGATTAAGACACCTTAATATAAAAAAAATTATCTTCTGTATGAATGTTTTTATTGGTGCTAAACGAGCTGCCTAATTTATAAAGTCGATGTACAGTCAGTACTAAACAAATTTAATTTTATTCAACACAAAATAAGATTATAGCAAAATTGTAGTAGGCATAATTTTGCCTCGTTAATGTGATACCGTGTATTTTCCTCGCATTACATGATATCACGTGATTGCTCGTAATTCTCCCATTGAAACAATATTTCTATGATTGAAGAAAGCGACCGAGTGAAATTTAAGTTGAGTCAGTGATCCATTAAATTGTAATTTTACGCTTGGACTTTAAACAGTTACGTGACATTTCGGATTATTATTGATATTGTTTTAATTATTTTACATTTATTTCAATAACAAATAATAATAATAATAATGGCTCTGCAGCCAGATGGACAGACGACTTAAAGCGCCTATATACTCGGCCCTAAAATCGGTGGCAATATCGGGGCAGTGGTGGGGAGCCCCCTAGATCGCTCAAGAGGCGATCAAGAGAGCGATCTAGGCTTGCGGAAGAGTATTCGTCCGACTTCGCAACTTCGCCTTATAGCAGACAGACGTAGAGGACGCGAAGAGGTTTAGTCGGTAGGTCTACCCCAATACCATCTCGGGGCGGGAGTCCGACATAACCCACCGGTCTGTCCCCAGGCCGGTGGGTATCCATGATGGATTCCTGTTGTAAAAAAAATGGGGGGCTCCCCAATGCAGCTGGATGCGAAAAACAGAAGACCGTGCGTGGTGGCGAGCCTTGGGACAGGCCTACATCCAGCAATGGAGAGACAGGGTGATGATGATGATGATGAAATTCAATAATAACTTATTACATATTAAAATTATTATCTTAATATATGAATATTCAGTGATCAATCCAAATTGGTCAGTGAAACGGTCCACATATGTCTGTTTCCCCGTTAAGTATTTTTAAGCCACGGAATTTGATACGGTTTTCACTAATGGAAAGAGGAATAAGCGAGGAAAGTTTGTGTGTATAAAAAATACATCCCGAGCAAAGCCGGGAGCGGGTCGCTAGTATTAAATAATATTCTGTCAAAGTGCGGCGAAAATACTCTACCGCCGCCGCTTCATGAAGACCCAACACTCGGGGACAAAGTAAAAAGAACTGTCAGGAACTTGTACGATTTCCCAACACAATTCCTCGTTTTGTTTAAAATAATATAAATAATATAGTATACCTACTTAATATATTTTCAATATGAAATAAATATAAAAATTCTAAAAAGCAGGGGTGATGAACAATTTCTGAATAAAATAAATGTAGTGGAATAAAAATTGTAGTAAATACAGATTCTTAAGAAATACCTATAATATAAAATAAAGGGTCATCAAAAGTAACACATAAAAGTAACACGTTTGATATTTTGTTTCTTTTATTAAGTATTAATTTTGATATAGATATAGAAAAAAATCGAAAGAAATACGCATGACATTACTCCTTTGAATCTCCAAGCATTTTACTACCAATAAATCACAGGTCGGACAGAGTGGAAGCCGTATCTCTGCATTGTGTTCGAACAAAAACGTTATTAATATACATCCATTTTGAAATATTGCACCCGAACGTAGGGGGAGTGATTTTTTACGAGTCAAATGAAAACGTATGATATGAACAAGCTGCGAATCAGAATAGAAATGGCGCATAATTTTTCAAAGTACGTAATAGCTTCGCAAATTATTGTCTCATAACAGATTTACAAATATAAAGCATTAAATTTTTCAAACATACATTAATAAGTAAATATGAAAACGTAATGGAACTCCATAAAGAAATCGAGATACAGTGTTGATTACATACCTTATGTATTTTCTTTTCGTTTATTTAGCTTTGTATATGTGAAAGAATTTTTAAAATCGGACATCTAGTTTTTGAGTTTATTCATTACAAACAAAAATACAAAATTAATCTCTTCTCTCTTTATAATATTAGCATAGATTAGACGAATATTTACAATGTAAATATTCATGTTTTGATTATAAGAAGTACTAATATTTTGGTAAGGGAAGCCTAGACAGCTAGTAGCTAAGCATTACCCTCTGTTATTCAGTAGTCTAAATTGAAACATCAAGTATAATTCTTGCTTCCATTGAATCATTTTCAACTTTTAATATCATAAATAGTTCTAATGGATAACAAGCTCGTAAACCATCCACTGTTTAAAGAAGTTTACTATAATTTATCGACGTGCAAGATTCACAACCTCTGACTCAAATGTTTACTTCACCGCTCCGATCAAGGCAACGATATGGGCCGACGAAGTCTGCTACGATATGGTAAGGTGTGAAATATTAGCTATTGTTGGATTCAATTTTTTTAATGTATTTCTTAATACGTTCCTCTGTAAGGCATTCGTATTAACTTTTTTATTATTATTAACGTATCCTTAAACTTAATCTTAAATCCTTTTTTTAGTTTTTGCTGTTGTCTTTCTGTTTGCTGTCGTGGAACCAAGAAGACCTAAATACAGAGTAACCATGGATATGTACCCAAAAGACACACAATTTTGGGCTACTGATTTTTTTGTAAGAGGATGCAAAACTTTTTTAGAAAAATGTCCACATAATTACAAGTAAGTATTAACCTTTTAGCCTTTTGTTTGGTGCTCAATTTTAAATGACGTAAATTCTAATCTTGAAGTTATAAAATAAAGTCGCTGACCGCCTTAAGCAGTTGTCCCACCACCCAACCACCACCGGCGAGCAAGCGACTAACTATCAACTATTTTCTCGCTTAAGAAACGTACAATAAGATATACATTCCGTATGAACAAAAGAGATGCATATATTCATAGTTGATCGCTGACTGTTTCCACTGCCGGCGAGGACTCGCTTCACTAGTTCGTCGCTGAGCGACAAGAACTGTCAAAGACAGGGTACTCGCACAGCGATGTTCGTTTGGCGATCAGGACTCGCCGAGATACCAACCAACGCAGCGGTTATATCTTCCAAGCTGCGTTTTTCACTTCTAATTGTTTATAGGAAGGTAGTTTAATAAAAAACTCATCAATTGAAACAAAACACCCCACTTTATTTCGTCGAGAACACGTACGTAGCTCGCGCAGGACTAACCGGCTAGCCGCACCGAGCGAGTGGTACGAGTAATAGCCCGTCGCACAAGAACACTCGCTTATAGCCAAGCGACAAAAC
Source organism: Synanthedon andrenaeformis (assembly GCA_936446665.2). Classification (NCBI taxonomy): domain Eukaryota; kingdom Metazoa; phylum Arthropoda; class Insecta; order Lepidoptera; family Sesiidae; genus Synanthedon; species Synanthedon andrenaeformis. The sequence continues at coordinate 2,193,313 of OW387801.2, forward strand.
TATTGAAACTACACACTCGCTTCTCGCTGCTCGCCAACTCGTTTCTAGTTTCTAGCTTTAATCGCTACTCGTTCATCGTCGGCTGTGGAACAATTGCCCATTGATCCTAGAAAGTAAAGATACGGCCATTCGAACATTTGCTTCGAGCGCATTTCATACAGAAAAAATCTAGATGGTCTGGTACATGGGCCGCGTGGTGTGACCTTGCCACAACGACTTTTAATTTTTTTTTATACATATATTTACTTGGATTGTTTACTTACATCATAAGCTACTTTTTACTTCAATATTCATATTCAGTATAATTCAATGTTCATATATGTATTTATATTGGCGAATTATTTACAATTTCAGATAATTGATTTTTTTGCGCTGCGTCTTCAAAACTTATTTACAAGGGATTCAAGTGTAAATGTTATTTATATTTTATTTAAATTTTCCAACATTTGTTTTATTATATTACAGTCATATATTCATATCATCCTACGTATTAAACATAAATTACCTGAGTGGAAAGTTGGTCTATAGTTCACCAAGCTATCCCACTGCGGATTGACAGAACTCCACTATCTTCCAAGATTGCTAGTTTTCTCCGACACGCAGGTTTCCTTACAATGTTTGCCTTCACCATTAAAGCATGTGATTATTCCTAATTCACACATGATATTTAAATTTATATTATTACTAGCTGGTGCCCGCGACTTCGTCCGCCTTTGGATGAAAGGTACCCTATGTTCTTTCTGGTGTCCCAGACAACGTGTATGCAAAATTTCATGGTGATTTGTTCAGTAGTATTTGCGTTAAAGCGTAACAAACAAACAAACTCACTTTCGCATTTATAATATTAGTAACGATATTAATATATTTCAACCAAGATCAAAAATAAAGATAAAGGTAAGGTAAGGTAAAAATAAAGGATAACTAGTTAGGCAGCCCATTTTATTTTGATTTATTACTAGGAAAGGATGATTTAATAAAACAAATCTCTGATTTTAATTAAAAAATTTGGTTCATTCCTTTGAAGTTTTATCATACGACACCATATTTCTTTTCTTTTCGGGTCAGCTGCAAACCTTTAAATATATATGTATATATAATATAATAGAGAATATTCAAAATTAACAAACAATACCTTCAATTTGATTTCTTTTAAATGTCATTATTTTTTTACATATAAATTTATATGTCAAATTTATACAATACTATACGAAAGAAAGTAAAACATTAACACATTGAACACGTTGAAAACTATCCTCAAATAACATTTAGAAATTTACAATAAAAAGACGCCATTACAATGTCACTTCCGTAATCTCATAATAAACCCATTAAAACAAGACGCGCAGACAGAATGCTATACTAACGCACTTTCAAGTGACAATTTGTGTTAGCCGGTTAATATTGAATAATGAACAATGATTATTGTTCATTGTTTATAATATTTTATTGTATAAACTAAATAATAATGTATTTAAACTAGCAATGAGTTACGTACCGAAAGTAAGATATTCCGTACTTAACTTTTGTGCATTTCTTATGATAATTTTTGCATTTTTTCAGTATGCAATTAGGCATTTTGGTATATTTCTACGCACAGATTTAACATTCGTCGTCAACGATGTCGTCTCGGTGACTAAGCTGTCATTGGTGTCACTTTCCGATTTTGACACCAACGCGTCGGTGCCACATCCTATCAGCGTTAGCCATGTCCTTATAATATATGTCAATGCAATTGCCTTATATAGCTTGGATGATCTAGTGCGAATATGTTAAAAGATATATCAGCAAGAAATAGTGATTGGGATATCTTAATTGCATTTAACTACTTATATTATCGTTATTTTCAAACCAAAATCTACTTTGTGCAATAAGTATAGGTACTTTTAAGATATAGCCAAAAAAAGGTTTTCTTGAAAATTTTACTTGAAGGTTTTTTTAAAAGAAGGAAGTATTTTATTTGAAACTTAGGGTTGTAATACGTAAACTTACTTGTCTTTTAAATATTAAAATTCAATAGTTTTTTATTATTTTGATAATAGAGTAAATTTTGCACTATCAGATTCTAGCTGCTGCACGCTGCATATTTTATTAGAAGGTCGTACTTCGACAAATAGTGCTCATAAATATGCAACATAAAAAGTTGCAATTTCAAAAAAATGGAAATATCACTTTGGTTTGACAACAATAATTATGTTACATGGTATTTGATCCATTAAATATAATATATGAAATAAAACACTTAATATATATCTTCCTAAGAATACCGTTTTCTAAGATTGAAAAATTACGTTGATTACACTGCTCGTACATTGAACTAACAATACCGTGTAATATTATTATACCTCTACTGAATAAAGTTTAAATTTGGATTTTTTCAAAGGATTCAACACATATGCGCCAGAAATTATAACGATGATTTCCGCAACTTCGCCAACTATTGCGAGATGCAATATGAAAATTGCAATTCGTGGAGAAGTGAGTACTGATTTTATCCTTACATAGTATAAATTGAAGTCGCTTTCCGCGTCTGTATGTGTGTATATCCGCTTACTTGTCCTAAAACACCCAACCGGATTTTGATTTCACATATGGAAAGAGGGATAGGTTTGTATTATATAAAAATTGCATTGTGGCTGTAGCTTAATATTGACTGCTGGTCTTCAGGGAAATATTGTTGAAAATTAGAATTCCATTGTTCACATTCATTTTGGCTTGTATCAAAAAACGGAGTGAGTCTATAATACATAGAAAATACTTCTTCTTCTTTACGTATAGTGGCATTTCGGCTCATTTCGAGAACGGCCATTATCTGCCAGTGTCAAGTAAATGTCAACGTTACAACTGACTGTGTGCTCCGCCACGAGCTCCGCAAGCGGAGCCCGCTCGGAGCACACCGGCGGCGTGGGCCTTCGTGGCCACCCCACCACGACAAGGTCATGGCCCACCTAGGGGGGACATAGAAAAATTGTGATTGAAATTTGCTTGACATGAATGACGTTTGATGGATGATTGAAGTTTGCTTGACATGAATGACGTTTGATGGATGATTGAATGGCCTGCTTGTTTTTTTTTTTAATTTGTGTGGCTTGGTTTCTTAACAGTGGCGTTTGCTTGTGTTACGACGGTAGTAAGTATTGTGTATAGAAAACGAAAATTGAATTTCTGAAACTTGGAATTAACGTTTCACTTTTATTACACTTTTCTAACATTTTTTCAAGTGTAAGTACTTGTTTTTTCAGATTGGGTCGTGTATAAACGTGAACGTTGCTGATTTATTTTAGTGATCTTGTAAAGTACTTGACTTCTGTTTCAATTATTAAATAAAAAAATTAACTCTTATTTCTTGTTATTTATAATAAAGTATAACGTTGAATATTTATGTTCCCAATGACATACGTTTCTTGTATATGTCATAATATGATGCATAAGTGATGTCTGCGAGTAGGTAACGGAATTGCATTCATGGTAAGTAATTCCTATTTTGTTTTGTTTTCTTAATAAACTTCTGGTATTGTGGGAATCTGTTGTTCTAGAAATCTCATAATATGTTAGTCATCTGGTATTTTTGGAATCTGTTAGAGAGAACTTAGTGTATACAAGAACATCTCGAAAACTGTCGTTTTAAGATTCCAATTCCGTACCTTCAATCTTATGAAGGACGTCCAAACAGGTTGTAAAAAAGGCTTTTTTAATTAAATCCCTCGTCAGTTAAGACCGCTATAAAACTTGGTAATGATTTTTTTCTTTATTTCAGAATCGTGTCAAATTTTAACTAGTTTCAAACAAATGCAATAAAATTATATCGTGCGAGTGAAGCTTTTCTTGTTATTTTTTTATTAAATAATTTATTTAAATTTTGACAATAGAATTTCATTTTAAGTTTTTTCAATACAGGTCAGAAATAGCCGGAATCCACAGTCGACCAAATTTAGTGGCAGGGCAAACTGCGTTGCATAGTCATTTGGGCAGCCCGTCTGGCGGCAGTTACCACCCCCTTACAGAATACTACCGTATGTGTGCTTTTGTGTTACGGTGAGTGAATAAGGGATGCCAGAGCCCATTTCCTCCATATCCCTATCCCTTATCCTCAATTCCACTAAGATAGGCAGCGCACTTGAAACGCCTGTGGCGTTGCTCGTGTTATAGGCGACGGTAGCCACCACAGTAGCCACCTACCATCAAGTGTACCGTCACCTGTAGACCTTGACATAAAAAATAGATTTTTAGATCGGCGTTTTTACAATTAAAGTAAATACATATAGGTATCACTATGTACTTTGATGTATCTAAACTATAGATATATTAAGAGTAGAATTTAGAATACTATTAGTCACAGATGTGAAAAACTCGTGCAAGCAGAGCTGTGTGCTACAAATAAAATAATACATAATATACTTAATTCAATGACTTATTCATAATATACTTCAATATGACTTAATTCAAAGTTAATATTAAATTAAGGTTTCAAAAATCTTCAAGTTTTCTTTACTTTATTGAAGCAAGACCGGCTTCGTAAGGTAAATGTATTAAAACAGAAATTCGAAAACGTGTCCAGCAATCTGATAAGCAAAATCTGGGATCACCTCATAAAATTAACCCACGGATGGGTACTAAAAGTCGGTGGAAATTGAACGCGGAAAAAAATAGCTTTTACCTTTGATCTCGTACGCGTTGATCTACTTATTTTTCCTTCAAACACGTGTGTGGGGCAAAATTTTGAGGGTTCTTTTCCAACATTATTACCATTAGATATACATTTTTAGCAGGACACATTGCGTTTCGCAGCCATAAGTTTAGCAGCTTCTCCAAAAGCACCCCTTTACAGTAGCAGTAAGCACAGTTTCTCTAGCAGTAAGCTACAGAAGACCCCTTAACGAAAACCTTACCATTACCCTTAACAGGACCCAAACAAAAGACCACTGTGGAATGAGAACTCATGAGTTGTTGTACTTCGGTTAGTAAGGGATGCCACTTCCCTCATGATTCCTTTTATTTTATCCCACTAAGGCTGGCAGCGCATACGCAGCATCTATTTTTTTTTCATAATAGTAAAACTTAATTGCATCCACTAGTCTTCTATGTAAATAAAAATCTATTTAAGAATGTTTGTCCTCTATGGACTTCAAAACCGTTCAACTGATTTTAATTCGGTTTTCACTAATGGGACTAGCGATACACTAGGAAGGTTTGTGTTTTTAAAAAAATGCATCCCGGACGAAGCCTGGAAGAGTCACTAGTACATATAACAAGATATAAATAGGTTTCCATTATAGTGTTTTATGTAATAATTTGAACCATCAATGCTCGAGGGCATCAACAGGTAGGTATTTTAAAAAAGCTGTAACCGACATAGACTTCTTTAAAATCTTTATTTAGAGGTCTTTCCCTAAAGGACGTGTCCCCTCATTGGGCAAGCTCATATATATACATACAGTACTATTTTACTAATTTATAACTGAACTAAAAAATTTACTGGCATCGTCGGGTAACGGGAATGCCAGGGCGCTGTTCGGGTCACCTACTTGCGACCTAAATTGGCCACTGTAGCCGCACCCTCTCGTTCCGGACACATTCCTCCAAAACATGGGTACACGAGCTCCACAATATTGCACTCAGCACAATTCGGCGTGGCCACTTTTCGCATCATGTGTCCAAATTTGTTTCATGGAATGTGTCCAGAAAGCAGTGTCATATAGCTGTCACCACGTCACGTCTGCCAAGCGGCCATTACCAAACCATAGTACAGTGAAAATCTGTTAAGGCGACCTTCCCTGGGACCACAAAATTTGGTCGTAATAAACGGATAGTCATTATAAGCAATATTAAATCGTTATAGGAATTCAACAGGGACCTCGCCATTTAGTCGTTGTAACCGATATGTCGTTATATCCGGTTTCTACTGTATGTCTAGAGTATGTAGTTGAATGGTCATAGGCCTTAAAAGTAATTCTTACTCTATAGGTATCGATAAAAAAGGCTTTGAAATGGAAATGGAAGGAGCATTCACGCTTCATCGTAAGAATTATTTTTTTCTTATTCGATTCCAATTTCATTTCTATAAATCGATAAATTGTTTTTTACGATTCGCATTTCGATTTCGGCACAACGTCAATCAGTCGACTGGCGTTCCAATGAAAATATTGAAAAATGTTTAGTGTAAATACTGTTCTGATTGATTGCTTTTTGATTTATGGCAGTGTTGCGATAAATCAATGACCAGGAAATGGCTTTCCGATATCTGAATTATTTTGTGCGTGCGATTCGATCAGTGACAATAAAAATATTGCTATAAATTATAAGAAATCTAGACTGGTAATGAACATTCAATCAAACTTTAAAAATAAAAATTCACACGATCTAAATAATTCGTATAGAGATCAATTCTCTACTTTTTTTTTATGTTAGGGTCGAAAGACTAGCCGACGCGACCTATACTTAATCGTATAGGTGGCTACCGTCGCCTATAACACAAGTAATACTACAGGTGTGCTCCCGGGATAGGGAAATGGGCTCTGGCATCCCTTACAAACTCACCGAAACACAACAGCTCAAGTGCTGTTATTTCAAGGTGGTCTTTTGTAAGGGGGTGTTGACCCTGCCGGGAATAAAGCTTTAAGGTAAGGGCTCTTACCACTTATCCAACGAGCTCGTTAAAATTCCATACATATTTAAAGGAATGTCAAATTCCATACAGTACTCTCAGTCCTTTGTTATTCTGAACATTGTTTTAACTCTCAGTATGATTAATCGTCACCAGCGTGTGCGACTGACATGTCTGAGGGGATGTTTTTTTAAATTCACATACATCCACATAATTAAACGGAACTTAATTTTTTAATACTCAAAAAAGTGGAGTGACATACCATATTTCCTCGTTACTATAACACTTGACGTATTTCTTTCTATTTAAACTAAATATTATTTCACCTTTATTGTTGTGAAAAATTAGATTATAATTCATTTTAAAAAACTGACAAATTATTTAATAATTTAATATAGTGAGAAATGTTGTTGGACAATGAGGGATGTACGGTGTTGGAGTGGAGTAATGAAATAAAATTCTCGGAAAAACTTTCTACAGATTTTATTTTTGTTTGTTACTAGCAACGTTTTATTCACTGAGTGTTACTCGCTCCGTATTTATACTAGGATAATTGCTCAATCGTCGAATCTAGTTCGAACGAGCAGCGTTCGGGAAGCTCCTAGTCTTCTAGAGTCCAAAATTCCGAAGTATCTCAAAACAAACAAAAGTTTTTGACCAATGTGTGTTGCCAGTGAAGACATATGGCGCTGAAACGTGGTCTAACTATGGGCCTCTTAAGAAAGCTCAACGTTGCACAACGAGCTATGGAGAGGGCTATGCTCAAATAACCCTTCGAGCCGTTTCCGGGTAACACATTATGCAATAGACTTGGAGTCGGGTCAAGTGATCGTCGAGTCAAGAATGGATCGGTTGTTTGGTTCCGTTTCTATTCGCATCAAGCACATTTGCTTTATGTGGCAAATCGTTTAAGATCAGAGTTTTGTTCTAATCTTGCAGGGTAGGCAGCGCACTAGCACTCCCCTTGGTGTCGCTTGTGTCCTTAGGCGACGGTTACCACCTACCATCAACTGAGCCGCCAGCCTGTCTGCCACCTTTATATTATAAAAAATAATAATATAAGTTATATACGTTCGTGTGACGTTTGTGATTAAAAGGATGGACAACAGTTTTAAAAGCATAGTTCGTACCGTTCTAGCACCTTCAATTCTTCTATTGGATCACGTGCTAACTAATCATTGTCGTTTTATATGAGCGACACTTTTTATTTTATTCTCTCACCTTCTAGTTTGGCCTTTCAGGACCGTCGTCCAGATGGTCTTTCACGCTTTAGGAGATTTTCTTTAATATAAGTTAATCTTTCAAAAAAAAAAAAATATAGAACGGATTATTATATAACTTATAAACAAAAAACACAAGCTATAAAGATACGGGGACAAAATCATAATTGGTAAAACCTAGTCAAGTGAATATTTATTATAATGAATTATACCGAATTTTTCCTCTTCTGTATGTTATTACGAGGTGAGTTTTCTCTTTATCCATTATTTAATATCATTAATAAATAGATTCATTCATTTTATAGTTACTTAATTAAGTAAATGTAGAGTTCATTAGAATGTTGCATTATTTAAAAATAATTTTCCTAATTGTTATTCACTTTTGATAAAAATTAATACAATTTTTAAATAAATCTCTTGAAGAAATATAGACATAGATATTTTCAGTGTACTCGACCAAAATGTAACTTATTCTACACACGTCAAGAAATTACTCTTTTGAGAGCATTTACCATTTGTCACCCTCGCTCGTCTCAGGAGTGAGTTGTAAAGTGTGCCAAGGAAAAGAGAGCACTCGTTACTTCGGAAACCAATACGACTTAAATGAAATAAATTCGTATGTAGATACTATCATAAGCCTAAATTGTATCTATACTAATATTATAAAGCGTAGATATAAATATATATAATCTATAGATATAAATAAAATTGGAGTGTCTGTTTGTAATATTGAAATAACCGTTTTTTACTACATGCATATGAATATACGAGTATATACGGTTATTTTGGTACATACACCAAAATAACATTTTTAAAATTTTTGTCTGTCTGTTTGTTCCGGCTAATCTCTGAAATGGCTGGACCGATTTTGACGGGATTTTTATTGGCAGGTAGCTGATATAATAAGGAGTAACTTAGGCTACGTTTATTTTAGAAAAATTCTTTTATTAGAAAAAATACACCCCGGGCGAAGCCGGGAGCGGGCCGCTAGTATACATATAAAATTTGTATTTTTGTATATTTGTAATGAATAAACTTGAAAACTGCTGGACCGATTTTAAAAATTCTTTCACCTATAGAAAGCTATAGGTTATCAGCGTGTAACATAGGCTAAAGGCATTAGGAAATAATATGGAAATTTAGCACTCATTGAAAACAGCACCATACATGCTGGTATTTCACGTTGGTCTTCTGAAAGGGGGTGGTTACCATCGCCAGATTGGCTACCCAAACGACTGCTAAACGGAGTGCTGATGGGCCACATTAAACGAGTTTTGAGAAATATTTTTTTGAGACAGAGAAAATTTTTGTAGTATGAATTTATATCAATATCTACAATTTAGCAGTTCTATCGTTTACAAAAACCTATTCTATAAACTGGCCTTGCTTTGTTAATAAATAATCGATTTTCGTATATCATTTCTGAGCTGAAAATTCAAACTGAAAATCCTCTCTTTTTACTTTTGTGGGAGAAATCACAAGAGCGCTATCGAGAGAAATGCGCAATACAAGGAGGGTTCACTGTCTTAAAAATTGCTCAGCTTGTAAACATCTGATGCAAAAATATAAACCAGAGTCTGTTCTAGAAAAGTTATACTTACTGTAAAACTCTTTTTTTAACAATTATCGTAAATAAAATAGAATTCAAAATGTTAAAAATTATATTTAAAAAAACTCAAGAAAATCAAACAATTTAATTTAATTATTTTAATTATACAAATTAATTTAATTTAAACATATAAAATGTCATTATGTGTAAATATAAAATATACAACATGAATTCGAAGTAAAAATACGAGTATTTAAGTGGACACGAAATAACCAGGGTTGGCATGATTAAAACAAGTTGTTTTAAAACACGTGTTTAAAACAGTTTGAAATAAAACTGTTTTTTTATTAACTGTTTCAAAACACAGTTTAAAACAAGTTTTAAACAATGTTTAAAACGTGAAGAAAAAAACAGGGTTTAAAACTACCTTTAATTGCAAATGAATGGAAATAAATCCAAACGAAGATATATGTAGAACTGTAAATAGCTTAAAATAAATTTACAAGTTGAGGCTGTGTTGTATTTTCATTTAAATTATTAATTCTAAGATAAGGAAACCTTTATTTGGATTTGAAATTAAAACATGTTCTTCAGCCTCACAGAAACGCACCCTATTGCTCTTCAGTGTGGTATTTTCTTGAGGAATCGATATAAATTGTTTCCAAATTGCATGCTTTTTACGTCCTGCAGTTGACATCTTAACAAGTTATCATTCATACTTCACAGAATTTTAATAATTAAATGAAGTATTAGACAGACAGGCTGTGGTATTTATACACTGCATAGGTAGGTTAGCATAGGTAACTCCCCGCCAGGAAAGTCCCGCAGGGAAAGTCCCTATGTCGGCTGTCGAAAGAAAGTAATTCACTGGATTAGTGGGTATTCCCCGCTCTCTCTCTCTACCTACATACAAGATGTAATTAAAGTGTTTTGTATTGATTAGATTAGAGATACGCAACAAAACGTTAATATTTATCGTTTTGTTAATTTTTACTAATGTGAATAGTTTAGAAATGGATTATTATTCGCTATAATTGATTTGAAATTGATGCCTACAGGTAAAATGTAAAAAAAAACACTTGTTTTAAACATTTTGAACTGTTTGTTTTATAAAATATATAAAAAAAACTGTTTTTTTTCCAACCCTGGAAATAACGACCTTTGATAGGTAGTTGGTAATATTTGTATCCAATCGGAAAAACGTGATACGACACGTGAAACAAAAGAAATCTTCAAATATTCCTAAAAGGAACTCTATTGCGATCACATACTCACTGTCACAGTACTAATGAATACAGTAGTAAAGGACTATGGCAGGAATTTATTACAAAAATGATTAAGCGTCTATGAATTACCAAAAAATTTACATAAAGCCAAGCAAAAAACTTACTTAAATAATTCATTTCCTTTATAATTAATGCTTCGCCATTTTTTTTAACTGAAAACTTCAAAACCCAATCCATACTAATGAAAGTAACTCTGTCTGTCTTTCTGTTACTTTTTCACGCCATAGATTTTTATCTCTGGTTCTTTCAGTCTTTTAACTCGGATTATCTATGGTATTCTATTTTTATGATAAAATGTTAAACGATATTTGTCTGGCAGTTGAGGAGTTTAGGATAGAGAAAAAAGTTTATGCATTTCTATAAGTACTTATGCCAAAACTGCGATACACAGTCAAATAATGCATTGTCTGAGACAACTTTATTATAAAAAAAAACTTAAGTTTTTGCACTGTCCTGCCTTTACTATGAGTCAACACATTGAAGGAGGAAATTTAGATTTATTCAGTATCAAATATCGATACCATTAGATCGTCAATAACAAAAGAATATTGTACCTATACTTTTACGAAGACGAAATATTGCCTTTTTTCTTATTTATAATACATATGGTAATAAAAACGTAAACGAGCCGTACCTTACAGTATTTTTTTAAAAAACAATCTGTACACTTTGTACTTATGAAACCGAGGGCAAAAAAAAGTTTTTAGAATTTTTATCGGTGTGTATTTGTCTGTTTGTCTGCTTCCCATAATATTGAATGTTTGTTTCATTGAAAAGTTATACCGAATACAGAAATATTAAGTGTAACACGCTTGTAAAGTCGCAAGCACAGCAGTTTTTATAAATACACTAAATAGAGTTCCTACATGCGCTTCTATAAATATACAAAACATATAGGTATCTAAAAATCTAAAATACATACGTAGGATAAATACCTATATTAATTTCTTTAAATAGAGAAATACTGATATACGTACCTACGTATATATATTCATACGTATATATATATATACCTAGCGCCTAAGACGCTTAAATTGTATTGCAGGGTGATCACAAAGTTGTTAATCTTGTTCAAAGTGACAGAAATACTGTGTCCGTTCGAGGAAATTTGTCTGCCTTGACTAAATTATACACCATACATAAAATGAATAAAAAACAGTATGGGTTCTATGGTATTGTAATATATTTTTTAAATTTTTTTTTATTCCATCTGTATTATCCATTATTATCAATCCAATTAGGCTCTAACTAAATGCTATCTTATCGACATTTTAAATTTAGCTTCTTAAATTTCAGTGAATTTTTACATTTCAGTGAAACTATTATACTTTACTCAAGTCACTTAAGTTCAAAAAATACAAGCGTTCAAAATTACACAAATTCTGTGCTAACTTAAAATGTTTTTAATAGTCATTTTAATAGTTTTTAGCTTAATTACAAAAAAAATTGCCTTATAATACGACATCAGTAGAACACAATAATTATATATCTTAATATAGAAAACCAGCAAAGTTATTAAGCTAGTCTTCTATAATATAAAAATGAATCCCTAAATGTGTTGCTAAGCGCAAAACTCGAGAACGGGTGGGGCGATTTTAATTCTGTCTTCACTCATGGATAGAGGGATAATCAGGGAAGGTTTTTACGTAAAAAAAATGCACCCCGGGCGAAGCCGGGAGCGAACCGCTAGTACTTAGTTAAAAAAATTATTACTTACATACCTTAAAGTTAAGTCCTTGCATATTTATTAAACTTTTAGATAATTCTTTTGCGTTTCATTTGCGATGCCCTAATTGGTTTATTTTTCTAAATCCTAAACGGTTCTTCAATTTTTATGGACTATTTGTCGGTCCATTAGATTTTTAAAAAAATATTAATTTAATTCTATTACCATTTAAGAAATAGGTATAATATACCAACACTCTTTTGGTCTTGCGAATTGACAGGAATTCAAATGTCTTCCATTATTATACAGTCTTCTGGGACTCGTAGTTCCTCGCGAGATTTTCTTCAGGGCATATTAATATGATCATCATTTTAATTCAAACATGAAAATAAACAAACTTGGAGGCTCTACCGTGTATCGAACCTACACACGTCTCGTTAGCAGCAGCCGAGTATTCATCCCACTGGACTCTCACTACAGTATTTATCCAGGACAAAATGCTTTGTCCTTCCTGTTTATTCTTTTATCTGTGACGTTACGACCAAATGTCATTAATGCAACAAATTCGTAGTCCATTCACGCTTGTTGCTCGGAATCCACTTTGTGGTTTTCAGTAATCTTACTTGACCCAAAGACTTAGCTTAAATCAACACGTTCAGGCCTTTGTTAAATATTCAACGTTTGATAGTGAAAAATATTTAAGAAATAACAAGAAAATAAAACAGGCATTTGGTTAACAGAGTAAGTACGCTTTTCCTTCTGACATACTATATTAGTTTTTTACGATATTACGAAGATGTCCAAAATTGGTTCACCAGGATAAACCACCTGCAGCGGAGCCGCGGCGGCCTTTTGGCCGAAATTATATTCCGTATATAGTCACTAAATGTCCTTTTAAATATAATCACACAAACAGGTTGTTTCATTTCATTTCAAAGTTCGAGCGCTATTAATGAAAAATCCTTTATATATCCGTCATTTCTGACAATCATGTTTAAAAAAACTCCCGAGATGCTACTTCTTACGAGGGTTAATATTATGACATTATGACAAGATGAGACATCGCCAACGTCGTTATGTATCAAGTCCAAGCGAATACAGTCACCTCTAAAATTATTCTAATCACAAGAAACTATTCTGATGCAGTATTAGTGTCCGACAGAAATAACTTGATTTAATAATTTAAAAGGACTCCTAGAAAATATGTATAGTATGGAATAATGGGTTTCCGAGAACAATAGATTTGTAGCGAAGCGGAATAAAAGTTATGCTACGGGTTAAGTTATTCACACATTATTACTAATATTATAAATCCGAAAATATATATGTTGTTGGTTCAGGAAAACAATATAGGGTGCTTTTCATCTAGAAAAAAAGTAGGTATACTGTTTTTCATACATCGAGTGTATAAAATTTAACGAGTCCATTGCATGAGTGGTTGGGATGCTTGCCTTAACGCTCTGATCTGATCTTAATCCTACTGTAGTTGGACACAAATTTGCAGTACCTGTGACGTTGCTTGTGTTACAGGCGACGGTAGCCACCTACCATCAAGAGAATCCTCAGCCTGTCTACCGACCTTAACTGGAAAAATAAATAAGTATTAAACATATTTTCAATGTTTATTTGCTCATTCATTTTTATAGTCTTCTAATGTACTGTTCCCGATGGACGCGGATGAAGTCGGGAAAAAGCTAGTATATCATATTTTCGTTCTTACGATAATACTCGTATTTGATATATGATATACTAGCTAATACATCTGAAGAAATTTTCATTGGTTTTGTAGTTTTGTATATCAAAAATCATTAAAAAAATAGCTTAATTTGAATTAACAAAAAAATGTATGGCTGAAAATAAAATTTATAGGAAAAATAGATCTTTTAGCGGATTTGTTACCATCTGCCCTAATTTCATTGTTCTAAAAATTTTTTAAAAACAATAAATTTTGACCTGTTGGTAACGAGCCGGCGTAACTTTGTGCTATGTTAATATCGTTAGATATCTGAAGTTTCCGCGGTTTCAAATATCAGCTCAGAGAAAAGCCATAGCAACTTATATCAGTTTTAGAGAAGTTTTCAATCGATCAGGTAAAGTGGATTAATAATGGAGTCTTGTTTTGTAAACAAAGGGGCAAACGGTTATTAGTCAGGTGATTAAACCTTTAGCATTCTGGCTTGGTCTGGATTTTGGTCTGGTCGATTTCTGGCTTAGTCATTGGCTCTGGTCTTGGTGTTTTAGTAGTGACAGAGCACACTGCGTTTCACAGTCATTAATTAGGCAGCCCGTCTGGTAGCAGTAACCACCCCCTTTTTTATTATTTATGTTAAGGTCGACAGACAGGCTGACAGCTCACTTGGCGATAGGTGGCTACTGTGGTTTGTAACACAAGCAACTCCATAGGTGCTGCAAGTGCCGACCATAGAAGGGTTAAGGGATGGGGTGATGAGCTCTGGCATCCCTTACTCACTCACCAAAACACAACAGTACACATACTGTTATTTTACGGTAGTATTCTGTAATTCCCAAATTACTATGACCAAAAAAAGACATAGAACAGCATCACACATACATGCTTGTTATTTCATCGTGGTATCCTATAATGTGGTATGTGGTGCTGGAGACGCCTCCTAAAGATCCCGTGGACGGCATTTCGCACCAATGTATCCATCCTCAAAGAGCTTCGTGTTAAAGACAGACTATCGTCAACTGTGCAACTACGAATACTGAAGTTCTTTGGTCACGTCTCTAGAAATGAGAACTCGATGGAGAGACTGGTAGTTCAGGGCCAGGTAGAAGGCAAGAGAGGACGCGGTCGATCGCCAACTCGCTGGATAGACGCCATCACAAAGGCAACTGAGTCCACCATGGTCCAGTGTACTCGCGACGCCTCAAACCGAAAAAAATGGAAGCACATCGTCGGGAGAGCTACCCTCGAAAATGAAATCGACCCACCGAATACCCCACCGTGTACCTCGTCAGCCCAACCACGACCACTCTGACAAGAGTGTCCGACTAAGAAGAAGATCCTATAATATATTCTGTATAAGATATTTTGGATCTGTAAAATTCGAATTTCATTGTTCACAGTGGTGCGAATTCCATATTGGATTCAAAAGTTTTCAGTGTTCTCATTACAAATTCCAGTTGCATAGTTCTGTCACGTAGAGCGAAACTTCGTCTGCGAAGTTGCCATTTGTATGTATGGTTAACATTTTCTGAAGTCACAGACTTTTAAAAGAATAGCAGACGATACACAAGGTCGTCGCAGCCAATTGTAGCCATTAAGCCAAGTGTGCGGAGCGTGTTCTAAACAAAATTTAAATTTGTATCTACAATTTATAATTTATAAGTTGACAGTACACTACACTAAAACCTACACTAAAATTTAAATACTACGTCGATCGACTATAGTACTTGTGTTTAAGACGCGGATCCACGTTCAAAATTTTCGATGCGTTGTGTGTCTAAACGTGGATCCACGTCCATACAACTTGACTATTGAGAAACGATATTGTGGCTTATTTTATAAGTATATAAGGCTTAATTTACACATACTACACGCACTGGGTGCGCTTTTGTATTATTGTAGTAACTCGATCCGTTTAACCGCCACAGTGCTCCTTTATATAAGTGTATGCGTTTTACAATCTTATAAAAACTGTATTTAAATTTTAAGACTTTTTCTTATATAGTTTGTAATAGATCTAAATGCATGATATATCTAATCGTTATGCCACTAGTTATTGGGATTTATTTTGTATGAGACTGTGTTAAACTAAAATTTAAATTTGTGTCTAGACGTTCTATCTATCGTATTAGTGAAAACTGCATTAGAAAACTGCGTAGTTTAAAAGAGCTAAGCGTATATATAGAGCGACTTCGTTTTATAGTGTTTAAAGTTTTATACTATGTAATGCTGAAGCAGTCCCGGATATGCAGGTCACGCATGGCATGCGTTACCCGGCCTCGTATTCGCTTCGTCTCGCCCTACTTCGCGAGGCGAAGCGATTACGAGAATGTGGACGGGCACTTCGTCTTACCTCGTCCAACTTTACCTCGCCTCGTGCTACTTCCATTTATTGTCGGTTTTTGCCCCCGAGACAAAAGACTCGAAGTAGCGCGAATGAGTTCCTCGCGAGATTGAACGCGTGTGTAGCTACGCACTTCGTACTTCGGTCAACTTTCCCTAATAATTCGTCGAGGCACTTTACGAGTAGTGTGGAGGCCGGGTTACATTATGACGTGTGCACGCGAGTTTCCTATAAAGGTGTTCAATACGACACCCATGAATGTCTGAGCCCGAGATTGTACTTCAAAACATATTTCACGGTAAACAGGGTCGTAGTTATATAAAGATAATTTTATAACTCATTTACCTACGCACGTGTAATCTCTGGCACTGTGTTATAATAAAGTTGTAGATGATAAAATTTAACGGAAGAAAAATATTGTAATATCTACATAAGTACAGTTTTATTACTTGTTTATAAAGTTGACATCGTGAGATTTGTTTGACGTTGTTGTAATATTCACTAATATTATAAAGAAGAGATAAGAATAATTGTTTTTTTTTTTGTATAAGTCTTCGTGAGTAGCGTAAGTAGCTTCGTGAGTAGGTAGCTTCCAATCAATTTCACAGCTCTTTTCCGATTCATAAAAAAGGTTTATAAAAAGTTTATCCCATTCTCCCCCAAAAATAAATTATCTGAAATGCTTTTCTAGTAGTCTCTCATTCTAGCCATTGTATTTTTTGATATTTCATTATTAATAGTCAGTCATATTTAATCTACTAATATTACCAGTATAAAGAGAGAAGGTTTGTAAGTTTTTAATGAATAAATTCAAAAACTATTAGACCGATTTTAAAAATTCTTTCACTTATAGAAAGCTACATTATCAACGAGTAACATAGGCTAAATTTTTAAAAGTACGCGGACGAAGTCGCGTTCAAAAGCTAGTATTCAATATACATATTGAATTTGAATATTCCAAACTAATATAAGGTTATATTTTTATTCTAAATTAACTGGTGTTCGCAAAAACTGTACGCGCTTTAGTTTCTTGAAAATCCCACAGGAACCTAATATTTTTATAAGTAAAAAGTATCCTATAATTTAAACCAAGTGATACATCAGTGAAAACCGCATTCAAATCGGTTAAGCCGTTTCTGAGATTAGAGTGCACAAACGAACAGACAAATAGACAAACATTCTAAAAACTATTTTTTTTTTATCTCTGTAACATAAGGCGTTGTATACGCCTTATGTTGTATTTTTTTTTCGTTTACGATTATATTATATGTACAGATATATACAGATTCAATTTATTGTATTCTAAACTAATGTAAAGTTATCAATACTAATAATAAATCTGTAAGGGTCGGTCATTGAGTAAGTTACTTTGTTTTCAGAGATATCGTGTTTATAGGCTCTATACATTATACTGAAACTAAATTGACGATTTTAGAATTTTTTTCTGGTGTACATGTATACATTATACATGTACACCTACTGTACATTACACATTATACTGTATGTATTTTTCTGTATGTATGTATACATTCTGTATTCTGTATGTCTGTATGTATGTATGTTCCTCCATAACTCTGAAGATAAACATTTGGACGTACGGGACACAGGATAGGCTACTTTTTTTGGTTCAACGCGGACGAAGTCGCAGGCACCAGCTAGTTTCAAATAAGATCCAAGACAATACATGCTGTTAATCTTTATTGACTGACAATAAAAGAACAATGAATGAATTCTCACTTCGCATTAATAGTCCACGAAGACATTTAAAGTTTGACGGGCCCATTGGATTAATGGGTAAGCTTTTATTACTTTAACTCATGTTACTATGATTTCTTTGAAAGAAATATTGTGATATTTAAATATGAAATAAATGATTACAATCTGTAATCGGTTGTGTTTATGTACTCGTTACATTTAGTTAATATAATGCAGACCGAAAAAATGAGGTTTGGTTTTGTCGTCATCTTGGCTTTTTCCGAAACCCTGATAAATTTAAATTTATAATGACGATCATAAGAGTTTCTTGAGAAACCTAATTGATAAATAAATATTTTGATTTTAATTTTGTCGTGGACATGGCCGTGTGTTTATTAAATAAATAAAATAAAATAAAATAAATAAAATATCAAAGAGTAATTTTTTATTAAGTGTTAAATAACAAGTATTATTAATTAAAACTAAGAAATTAAAACTACTCACTAGAAAATGCTATAAGTAAAAAAAAATGCCCCAGGCCATCTCCATCTGGTAGAGTACCTAACAAACTAATAAACTAATAATAATTACTATCAAAGAGTAATAATAAATATCTTTGAGCGTAATGTATGTATATCAATGATTTTCAATATATCTAATATACTAAACGATTCTTTGTCGTTAAATGAATAGATAATGTAGGCACAGTATGAATTACACAGCACACACTATTTAATTATTTTTTAGCAGCACATATCTTTTATCGCAGAACTGTGTATACGAAATTGGTAGAAAAATTGAGTTGCAACTAATAAATTTGGTTATTTTGTAACGCTATTGAGAAATTGTAAACGGATCAAACGCAGATGTTTTGACGGAAAGATAACGAGCCGTTAGATAGTATAGATAGACAGACAGATAGATAGATAGTTGATTTTGAGCGCTTCAGGTGCGCTATAGGAAACTTATTTCAGTTCAGCTTCACTTCAGTTAAGAACCGACAGCGTCACAGTAAGGACGTGTTTTCAGCAAACCGAACTCGTACTCCGAAACTACGATACATCGAAACTTCGGGCCGGAAATTTCAACGACATTCTAAATTTAAAAATTTTATATTTAAAATTCGAAATAGTCATTCGAAATTTAAATAAAAAAAAATAGAAGTTTGATATTGATTTTTAATAATGTTTTTGTTTTGAGAGTGAAATAGAGTGGCAGTGATTTTCATAATCAAATGTTCATAAAGGTGTTGATTCAAAATAGGTGGACTAGAGATAAATGGTCACCATCAGTATGGACGTTCGTCTGGTGGTCTGTGTAGTGGTGGCGCGGTAAATTGGACGTTATGCTTCTACAATATAAGGCGGATATTATCTATCCTAATGCCTTTTTATGATGAAATGGTAAGTACATCATAATTAACTCGAAAATTTTAAATGTATAAGTTTAAAGGACTTAACTTTTAAAATCAACATAAATTTCTTTATCTATTCGTGTACTAATTACATATCTTTATAATGTGTAATATGTGTTTGTTTTAATAATTATTAAAAAAAAAAAAAAAATCGTTCTTGTAAGTATTTAATTTAAATTAACTAATGCTCTACAATATTTTTTTTTCACAACAAAAATAATAAAATTAATTAAAAGAAGACTTACAATTATTATTTAACATAATTATAGTTATCTAAATACCTTATTATAAATTTATTTCATTATAAATATACCTACCTACTTATTATTATAAATATTATTTTATATATTTTCATATTTTACAAAAATACAGTAATTTGTAAATTAACAACTGGAAAATTTCGATGATATAATAGTTTATCCATAATAATTAAAATATAAATTGGCATATTAAAATAATTATACTTACATATATAAAGCTTCAGTTATGAATTCTATAAGCACTCGTCATTTTTGTTGAATATGGATCGATAAAAAATATCTACATTGTACTAAATGACTCATACCTAAACTGTAGTGAATCAAATAATTCCATAATTTTTTTTTTGTTTTGTGAGAAGTATTAGAATATTTAAAAAAACATGTATGTTTGTATAAGATAGAGCCATAGAACGAAGAAATAATACTAGGCTCTTATGTACCTACTTGATTTTGAGTCTAGCAAATTAATAAGAGTGGGCTTTATGAAATACATGTTTTATTACAAAATAATACTTAATACTTCTCCTATATAAGGGTCGTCAAACAGATGGTAGATGTCACTTGATGGTAAATGGCTACCGTCGTCTAATAATACAAGCAACGACACAGATGCTCTGAACGCTGCCGACGTTAGTATAGTATAAGGAATAAGAGAATAGGGATTAGAGAAATGGGTCCTATACCTTTACCATGAGTTTACAATGACCGCACTCGCTAGCGAGAGCGTAAAATATTTATATGGAAAATTGACAATTTGAGATTGACAGTTGACAGTTTTTTATATAAATGTTTTACGCTCTCGCTAGCGTGTGCGGTCATTATAACTCATGATAGAGGTACCATCCCTTACTCACTCACCCAAACACTGCCTTTGCTTGTTCTCAGCCTGTCTGTCGACTTTAACATAAAAGAAATGTTTTTAAATAATCCCGCGAGAACAGGCTGGATGAAAGGTCACCCTATCTCCAATTTTGTGTTCCTGACAACGTGTATGCAAAACTTCATGATGATCGGTTGAGTACAGTTATAGTATGAAAGCGTCCGAACAAAGAAACTCACTTTCGAATTAGGATAGAAGATTATTTCGTACTAGGCTTAGGCGCGATTTAACCATACTCTGTTAGTATTTAACATCGCTGTTAAGTCATTTAGCGCTGTCACTCCCATTACTGTAAACGTCTGTTAAATGACTTAACCGCGACGTCAAATACTAACAGAGTGTGGTGAAATCACGCCTTAGTCTGGCGTATTTTTTATCCAAATTGATTGGAGGCGAAGTGTGGCGCCATACTTATATTGTGTATTAAAAAATTAATTGAATTATTCCTGAAGTTTTCTACTTCTATTAACATAATATTTTTATTATAAAGATGACAAAATGAATTTTACAATTAGGTACACACAAATATCTAAAGTGTATAAAAAAGAAGGTATAAAGTTATTCTATGTACAGTATAAATAAATGAATAAGGGTAAATTTTTTTAGTAGCTGCTATAGCTCTGTTGTTAAATCCCAGCAGTTTCGCTGCAGGCTTGAATTGGTGGCGCGTTCCTCGTGTAGTACACATATATAGATAAGTACATATACTTACATATATGTAGGGACAAAGTAATGGTAGCCATACACCATGCTGCCTATCGACCAATCGGAATGACGCTGCCGATTGGATCAAGTAAAACTTACAGTGTGTGGGCATGAATTGGCATGACAGTTATACTTGACGGAACAATCTAAATTCAATTCTTTTGGCTTGATTGAGCCGATTGGACCGTGTATGACGATCGCATAAAATAACCGCTAGTCTCTCTCTCGTGTGCCGATATAGCGTTTCTCATAACAGTGTCTTGTTTCTGAAATACAGGAGTCACTAATGATAGAAGTTTTATGTAAGTTTCTTCATTCATTCGTAAACAATTGCGATTATCTTTTGGAGTAATCCTCAAGTCTTGTATTAAATTTGTATGAGGAAACTGATTCTACTGTTTACCCCACTCCGCGCGATTTTTCTTTTTTCTTGTTACTTTATCACGAGTAACATGCCCAAGACGGCCATATCGTCGTCCGTCACTGCTGACTCCATGGCTTCGATAGGCAGTTTTTTGACATTGGTTTCCACTTTGGACAAAAACTTAGCATCGCCATTCAGCGAGGCAATGCCACCAGCATTTTGGGCACGCTGCCTCAAACATCAGACCGTCAGCCCTATCAGACCGTTCACATTTTTTTTTAATAATATAAAGGTGGCAGACAGGCTGGCGGCCCACTTGATGGTAGGTGGTTACCGTCGCCTAAGGATACAAGCAACACCGAGGGGAGTGCTAGTGCGCTGCCTACCCTGTAGATATTTGTTTACCCCTCGCTTGAAGTAGCCCATCTTGTAGCTGTGACTTAATCTGAGGCTGTGACTTATATTAGTATAATAATAAATAAATAAATAAATAGTTAGAAATGTTAAATTATTGGAGTTTACTCCTTAAGAGCGTTACAGAACCAGAATCAGAAATTTATGATTACCGGCGGATCATAATGCCATGATGTGTTTAGTTTGCAGATAAGATATTAAAGTCATATTATTTGTAGTTTTATAATCTAGTAAATGTCTGAAAAATATTTTAAAATATTGGGATAATTTTCTCATTAGATCAGTTTTTAAAGAGCCCTTTTTTGAAACTAGCGGTCGACGGTCTACGCAGAAGCGAGATATTAGTAAAATTATATGCGACAAACTTATAGAAATATTGATTTTCAAAAATTCATATAATTTATTAGTACATGGCTGAAAAAAACATACGATTTCTGTAAATTTTCATTCAAGAAAAGTATAATCAAGTGTCACTTTTAGTAATTTTTCGTGATATTAAACGTGTTATTTTAGGATCACATTTGAGATATTTCTGTTTTTTCTTGGACCTAGTATGTGAAGTCATTAATGTTCTAAAAGTTTGTGTTATATTTTTTTTAATAACTTGTATATTTATCTGCGTAGGCCGTCGACCGCTAGTTTAAAAAAAGGGCTGTTTAAAAATGTTCTAATGAAAATTCACTTTAAAATATTTTTCAGCTATTTATTAGATTATACAACTACAAATAATATGACGTTAACATCTTATCTGCAAACTAAAACATCTGAAACTACTGAAATCATAAATTTTGACTCCAGCGTGATTCTAATTGATGAATGCTCTTAAGAATCGATTTGCATAAATTGAGTAAAATCAAAATGCGTTACGTTCTATTTTTAAATATTTTAGAATGTATTTTAGAATCGTTCGTAAGGAGTATTTATTATAGGTCTGTCATTATGAAGTTCATGTTAAATAATTATGTTTTAATTGTCATTTTGTGTCAGTGTCATATGTTTTCTCTTGTATTTCTTGCGATCAATAATAGTCGTATTTATTCGTTAGTTTGTATTCATTAAATTATTAATTTATTTATTTATCGTTCGTAAAGAATAAACTCCAGTCGTGAGCTCATTTTAAATTTAACTTTCTTTTAACACATTTAAAATTAGGATGTCATCTATAACGTTTTTTGTATAAAATACCTAATTTGCCTATTTATTCTGATCCTTAAAAATAATGCATTAGCAAACCAGTTAGTTCTAAATTTGTAACAACAAATGAAAACGTTGTAATTTAAATACGCGGATTTCAATTAACAAAATCCAATATAATGGTATTCAAATCCATAACCTTTGTCTGTTTGAACAAGGATCACAAAGGGCCGATTCAAACTGGAAACAATTATACCGGTTTCGTATTCGAAATTAAGACAATTATTATTCCTATATATTTAATTATTCCTATATATTTAATTATAGTATAATGTTTAAGTGCTTAGACAAACTTACCCGAGCGTAAATTATTTTCATACAACTATAGTTGGTTATCAAATTAGGTAACGACACTATAACAAACTAGTTAATGACATTATCATGTTGTTAATATTTCCAACAAATGAAACTGTAGAGAAAATGTTCAAGTTTTAACTTAAGAAAATTTTAACCTTTTCAAATATTTTTAATAAGATGTTTTCTGAAAGATTCATTTTAGGTATATAGTTAATGTCATTATTAGCTCAAGAAACTGTCAGAATAATAATTTTAATTGAAAATAAATTGAGCTATTCGCTGTAATTAAAGACAAAATCTTTGAAGTGGCTACGACATTTGTGAGGGCAAATGAGAACATTTATTACTAGACTGGCTGGCGCCCGCGACTTCGTCCGCGTTGAAAAAGAACGCCTATCCTGTGTCTTGTATGTCTAAATGTTTATCTACCAAGTTTCATGAAAATCAGTTAATTCGTTTCAGAGTTATGGAGGAACATACATACATACAGAAAAAAATTCTAAAAATCGTCAATTTAGTTTCAGTATCATGTATAGAGCCTATAAACACGATATCTCTGAAAACAAAGTAACTTATTTCATGACCGACCCTTACAGATTTATTATTAGTATTAATTGATGTTGTTCGCGACTTCGCCCGTAAAATATAGTATAATGTTACTCGCTGATAATGTAGCTTTCAATGAGTGAAAGAATTTTCAAAATCCAGTAGTTTTTGAATTTATTCAACAAACATACAAAATCTCTTTTTATAATATTAGTATAGATATTATAGACTAGCTGTGGCCGCGACTCGTACGGAAAAATTAATTTTTTTTGTTTGTAAACCGATTTATTCCAATCGATTCACTAATGCTGCTACAATACATTACATCCAAGTGATAACAATTTGTGAATAATGTGGTGTTATTTTCTTAACTATTGCACCTGTTTTGAAAATTGTATAGGCTATCTTCATAATAATCATCTCAGCCGTAGAACGTCTACTGCTGGACATAGGCCTGCCCTATAATTTTCCAATAATACCGGTAGGAAGCAGCCTGAATTACTGAATTCACCGTCGAACTGCGGCCCTTGTCAAAACGTCTTTATCCACCTTGTGGGTATATCTATACTAATAATCTTATATCTTCTTATCTATCTATATATATAAAAACCTCGTGTCACGATGTATGTTCGCGATAAACTCTGAAACTACTGAACCAATTTTGATAAAATTTCGTAACTATATGTAATTTGGTCCAACTTAAAAGATAGGATAGTTTTTATTTCGATTATATTGCAAATGAATGTTTTTTTTATATAACAAAGGTTGTAAAGTTTCACAAGTTTCTAACAGATGGCGTTATAAGTTAGTTTATTGACACAACATTTAACATACGGTATTTAGTTATTTATGTTGGGTAGCAAGTTGGACAACATAGATGACGTTTCGAGTTCGTACAGGACAACGTCTGCTGGGTCCGCTAATATAATTATAAAAAATGGAACGTTTTGAGTGGACGTCATAAGCTGCGCTTGCCGGTCAGTGGCCTCCACCGAGATCCTTCCGGTCCCAGGGCCTGGGATGGGTAACTTTCGTTCGTCTAATGATTTTCTCATTCCTGATTCCATCTCGTAGAGTAACCCATAGTCCTCTCCATAGTCTCCATAGTTTGTTGAGCGCCGTTGAGTTTTCTTATGAGCCCCATAGTTGGAAGTTTCAGCGCAATATGTCATCACTGGAAACACACATAGGCTATCTTACTCCTTTATAATTCATTTTCATTTGCATTTACTTACATAACTTTACATTTTCTGGTGTAGCTTAGATTCTTTCAATTATAAGATAATTAGTTAAGTCACTTATAGTTATCAAAACCTCAAAATTTAGTTCTGAAAGATCATTCACATATTTCCAATAGTTAGATTTTCTTTACGACCTGTTTTTTCTTTTATTTCTTTCTCGATTCCATATAAATTGTAATATGTGTTTGTTGTGTTCAGTGGTTTTTGTATTGGCGAAAACTCGTAACTGGCTTTTGATGTATATTTATATATTAATTTGTATTGTGTTTAAGTTGTTTATTACTTTGTGTAGTTTTCCTATATTGAATGAGTAAATAAATATTACGTATACCAAGTACCTCAATAGGCATGATGACTGATTTTGATATTCTTTTCCATTACGTAGGTACATATTTACTATTTCCGAAAAAAACAATATTTCAGCAATAAACTAACTTTTAACGTAAATTATTGCATTTTTTCTATATATTTTTAATTTAAGCGGGAAAACGCTCATAGGTGTCATGGCGTCCGCTTGTGACGTCACACCTATGTAAAAATATTTAGGTCTGTGTTCGAAACGCAACTAATAAAATTACGCAAAATTACGCAACTAATAAAATTACGCAACTAATAAAATTATCAAAACAACTAATAAAATTACGCAAAAATTAAATTGAAACGCGAAATCACAACAAAGGTTCATGGGCATAGAGTAATAGTGTTCTGTGGTATATAATAAGTTACTCTATGGAGTAAAGTAATATATATAGCATAGAGTAAAGTAAAATATATTAATAAGGGCCTCTGTGAGATCTACATAGGTATGACGTCATTCGATCTGATTGGTGTTTCAGTTAACATGGCCGATTGCTGCATTTTATACTTTTATTTTATTGAAAATCTTATTAATCGTAATGTTTATATTAAAATTACGCAATTTTTTGAAACTCTTTTAACGTATATTTTTCTCTAAAATTATTTCTTCTGTGATTTTTTAACACCGTCATCATGCCTATTGTAAGGCCTAATTGTAAATTGTAAGCCTAACGAACGCATCGATATAGTATTTTAATTATCAAAATTAACTAGTCAGTTTTCATGTGAATAACTGATAATATATACCTGCCAATTGAATAACTTATAACCGCACTTATTAAGTTGCTAAGATAACTTTTCAGTCATACTAGCAACCTAATGCATAGTTAATATATACCGTTCTTATTTTGCACATATTATCTTGATTACAAAGAAAAAAGTTATAGTCTCAAATGTAATTGGCAAACTGTATTTTTTGGACTATAAATAAATAAATAGCACATTTGAAAAAAAAAATCAATAATACATAACTACTTCAACCCATTTTCTGTGGGGAATTAACGAGCGTGTCTGACGGTGATGAGAAACAAACGCTTCTCTAGATTTTATTATTCGAACCTTTTAAGGAAATTTATTGTAAAACACTTACACTTGTTTATGATTGTACAATAGAAATTAGAAAAGAAATTTGTCATAGCTCGAAAACACATTATGAGCAAAATAGCCGTTGCATTAAAGGAAAAAAATCTGTTTCCTTTTTTTTTTAATTTTTAAACAAAGACATGAAACATATTTAATTCTAAGACAGAGAAAAGGACGTATTACATTACAAATAGTCTATAGTTAGTTAACATTAATATTACACACACATTTACACATAAACATAAACTTAAATTTAATTAATTTAATTTATTATCACTTAAGACTTGCCTCTCTCATACCGCTTGTGTGTGTATAATGGTTAAAAAGATAAAAGACCACAATTATTGAATAAGCGTTTGCACTGGGTTACTATCCTGTAAATCCTAAGTTCTCATAAGCAATTGCTCAAAAAGTATATAACTAGACATAATGAATAATACATTTTTGTAGAGCATAAAACAAGTCTTCACAAAACTAACAACTCTATTACTAAGGGTCTTACCAATCAGTAATATCCACTAGTTATATCAATAGCGTGTCTGGGGTTTCTACGAAGGAGAACTTTTGCAATTTTTGAGGAGTTTACTCATGTAAATTGAGGTCAAGCTATCGCTGTATATAAAATTTAATGTGCGGTTTTGAAAGAGGACCTTAACAATTTATAGTGGATTTTTTCTTAGTCTGCAGCTTTTTGATATTATTTTATACTAGCTGGTGCCCACGACTTCGTCCGCGTTGAAAAATATTAAGTAGCCTATCCTGTGTCCCGTACGTCCAAATGTTTATCTACCAAGTTTCATGAAAATCAGTTAATTTGTTTCAGAGTTATGGAGGAAACATACATACAGAAAAAAATTCTAAAAATCGTCAATTTAGTTTCAGTATCATGTATAGAGCATATAAACACGATATCTCTGAAAACAAAGTAACTTACTCCATGAACGACCCTTACGGATTTATTATTAGTATTGATTTGAAACAAATGTTTTTTTTTTCAGTAGTATTGCACAACTGATCTTTTGTTAAATGCAAGCAACGTCATGTAAAGTGGGCTACTTTAATGCCCTAATAGTAAAAGGGACTTGGAAATAGGTGGTGTACATTGTGCTCGAATATCCCTTACTCACGCTACACAATACTGCACTTTTAGGTATATTCATAAATAGCAAATCAGCATTCAGCATATTTAATATAGCTTGAACAATGGATAAAACGGTATATAAGTCGTCCAAGGTCCAGAATTGGATAAGCCGATAAGAACCTTTTTTGAATAAAATAAAATCACTACAGCAATTTTGCGTTCATAGAATCAGATATGTATTTGGGTCAGACCATTTGGAAGGACCAAATGTAACGCACCCTCAGATAAGAAGGCTTAAGGGAAATGTATTAAAACAGAAATTACTCACAAAGGTTTATGCAAATGCCGAAGTTAAAAGTTAGAAGTTAACGATTCGAAATCATGCTATAGAATATAATTTAATAATGAAATTAGGTTCATTTAAAACCTTTTGTTTTGGTACTGTGCGTGCAGCTTGATGTTATTATTTCCACTGAAGCAATTATGAGGTCTTGCGACGACATAACGGGCAATTTAGATTAAAGATAAGGTAAAGCCTAACGCAATAAGTTTGATAATTTTATTTATGGCGATGCTAGCAATAGCTTGCCTTGCCCTAAACGTGCCCTATATCAAATTTTGTCGAGTGACCCTTTTACCTGACTGTGTTAAAGTTGTTTTTTTTTTTAAATAACCAAAAAATCTCACGTGTTTTTAGACATAACACTTGACTCTCAACTCGCTAAATTGACAATTGAAGTATGACCTAAAGCGTATGACCTAAAGATTTAAGTGAGATTGTGGATAACATTTTACGATTTTTTTTTTACACACATAGGAGGCCCTGTAGCCCGGGGCCCTAACTTGTATAATATGAGTGCGGCTGTAATATAATTATTACGGCTGATACGGCGGTAGCTACACCGCTTTTTTTTAACGTTGGATACCCGGCAGTGTATGGAACACTGCAGGGTTATGCCGGATTCGTACCGACTAAATCAAACGACTTTCTAGCGCGGCCGTAGATGGGCCCGGTCGCGGGGACGTTATGACACGACATCGGTGCCCTGCCACAGCTATCCAGCGCGGGAAGGGCTACGGTCCCTATCAGAACCTCGGCGTACCTGCCGGCGCCGGAGGTACGCCGGGTGGCAGTCTGGTTGTTAGAATAGTGTTATAAGAAAAAATGAGTTTTATAGTAATTTGATGGACGTATAAATAACGTGTACACCTTATGGAAATTAGAAAGGTCGTAATGGCGCTGTCACACAGAGTTGCAGGAATAAGATATATTTTATAGATAAAGATAGATTCTGGCATCCCTAACAATAAAGTCACATGCTTCCGCCTCACTATGTTTCTTCTCATTTTTTTTTTCTAAACCACCAAACGGACTTTGGAACGGTTTTCACTAATGGAAAGAGCGATGAAGAAGGAAGGTATGTGTATCTAATTTCTAGAAAAAATTGAATCAGTCCGAAGCCAGGGACTATTCGCTACTATTTTATAATTAAATTTAATATTTAAAAATTATATTTGTATTTCAATTTTCTATTAAAACAAAAATATCTATTAAAATAAAATATTCTTAGAAATTATTAGAGACTATATCTAAGCATTTGAATGATCTTGAAACGTAAATATTATATATTTTACAAATATAGTAAAAAAAATTTCAACAGATTTTTCAGATGTCAATTTTATTCAAGACTAGCGGTCCGCTCCCGGCTTCGCTCGAGGTGCATTTTTTTTAACGTAAAAACCTTTCCTGATTATCCCTCTGTTCATGAGTGAAGACAGAATTAAAATCGGTCCACCCGTTCTCGAGTTTTGCGCTTAGCAATACATTTAGCGGCCCGCTCCCGGCTTCGTCCGGGGTGTATTTTTTCTAAAATAAACGTAGCCTAAGTTACTCCTTATTACATCAGCTACCTGCCAATAAAAGTCCCGTCAAAATCGGTCCAGCTATTTCAGAGATTAGCCGGAACAAACAGACAGACAGACAAAAATTGTAAAAAATGTTATTTTGGTGTATGTACCGCAATTTACATAAACAAAAAGTAGCCTATGTTACTCCTGACGACCCCCTCTTCATGTCTGCAAAGTTTCATCGAAATCGCTTCAGCCGTTTCTGAGATTACCCCGGACAGACAGACAGACAAAAATTCTAAAAAAAGTTATTTACGTTTTAACAGCATGCGAATGACTCTCTAAGCTTAGTTTGAGGCAGTTTTTCGCAAATCACAGACAGACACTCTGATTTTATTTATATAGATTCAGCACGTTTTGTCTTCCATGTAATTGGCATTTTAGTTTGAGAAATAAAAGTAATTAATTACAAGAGTTTTCCAACAAATAAAGTACAATGGTAGTTCTAACCTCTTCAATTATTTTGTGTGCGGGTATCAACATGAGTTCCACCGTATTGTGACAGCAAATCTAGGTCACTTATTCTCGGAATTACTTTCATCTCATAGCAGCCTTAATGACATTCTTAGTATACGGGAAGTTGTTATTTATATTGTACTCTTAGGTTAAGTATCGTTATTATTTTATATTAATACATAAAAAACACGTGTCACGACGTTCGTTAACGCTAATCTCCTAAATAGCCTAACCGTTACAATGATATTTTGTCATTGTATATACTTACTTGGCTTGGCCCTGCGACCAGATGCGACCAGATCCTTTAGGCCCTAAAGGGCTTCGCAGGAAGAGGCTGGATGCGGAAAACAGAAGATCGTGTGTGGTGGCGAGCCTTGGGAGAGGCTTACATCCAGCAGTGGAGAGAACATGCTAATGATGATAATGATAATGATGATGTTGGTGGTGGTGGTGGTGTTGATGATGATGATGGTGATGATGATGAGGACGACGACGACGACGACGACGACGACGATGATGATGAAGATGATCTACACTAGTATAATAAAGCTGAATAGTTGGTTTATGTTTCTGGTTAGTTAAACCTCATTTGATAGCTCAGCTCAATCCTTAAAAGAGGTTATAGGCTATTTATCACCTTACTATGTCCATAAAAAAACTCAAATAGCGGGCAAAATCGCGGGATGCAGCAAGTCTTACATAGTATGACACAAAGTTACTTCCCGCCGTCTATCCTTCTGCTTAGATCTTTTAAATTACGCAACAGATTTTACTGTAGTTTTCCTTAATGGAAAGACCATTAAACGAGGTAGGTTTTTATATATAATTTTAAGAAAATCCGTGCGAAACTGGGAACGGGTCGCTAGTAAATTACTAAACTAGGAGCGAATATTCATTAAAAAGAAACGACATGGCATGCTGATTTTGTGGAATGTGGTAGCCATTTACAATCGCCTAGGAACAGAGGCAACACTGGAGAATTGATATTGCATACATTACTATCCCAATCCAATTAACGAGGATGAACTACACAGAATGTCTATGACGAGCAGTAACAATGATAACGTATAGAGTGGGTATTAAGTGGAACTACTTATCAGAACATTCTGCATTGTACAGCCGCAGGTAGAACACACAAAAGGAAGACTACGCTCTGCTGACTACTAAGGATTTCCAACCGATACAGTCGCTACTTTTAGAATCAATATCGGTTGAAAACCCTCAGTCCCTTACTTTCGGATTTATTTATTTATTTAGGTAGGTACTTATTTATGTATCTACGGATGTGTGTTAACATATTTTGAGGCTATTGTGGTGTCCATAATATTTATTGAAATAATGTTAACTAAACTTTGAAATGAGCATCTCATCTAAATATATAAAAAAAAATAAAATATGACCCAGCGAACTTTGTACCGCGTCAGAATAAAAAATTTATAATACATTTTTTTTTCTTGATTATTTCAGATGTTTTATTTATTATTCTGCTATTCGGGGAGAAGAGAAATTGAACAAACCAAAGATCATAAAAATCGGTTCTCGTGTTATAAATAATGTAATTAACACTACTCTTCTTTTATATATGTATATCGATTAATGTTTGTTTGTTCAAAACCGACAATATACGAAACTACTTTATCTAACTTTTTTACAAAAGTAATAGTAGAAACTAACAAGCTCACTTTCGCATTTATAATCTAGTTAGTTAGGTACTCGTAATAACTTCTGATTTTATTACACACGATGCATATGTGCACTAAGTTTTGAATACTTACTAGTACATTATATCAAGCGTAATTCAGGTACTTACATCTGACTTTTCCATTAAAAATTACGATGAAACTATTAATGTCGGTAATTCACTTGAAAATAAAAGGACTATCATCATATAGATCTTTATTTTTAATGCATCTTGTAATATTATATACTAGCTGGACTTTGTACGCGTTGTAGCTAGTTTTTTGAAAATACCACAGGAACATACCTACTTGTTTTTCTGTTTAAAAACCTTATGGCTTTTATCACAAAAAAATACTACAAAATTTGAACGTGTTATATCCAGTAATGAGTTCTGTACTGGTATCCCTAAAATCAGATGACATAGCTTGAACATCCGCGAACTTTGGACAAGTTTGTGGCAACAGCTGCAATTCTAAAAGTTATGAGCTTAAGGTAACGAATACATTAGGCCAAGGCTAGGCTGTTTAGAGAGTAGTACCAACCTTTATTGAATTTATTTTAAACAACGCGAATAGAGTTTTGTAGAACCATCTACTTAAGTACTTATATGTTATTATTTTTTAAATATTTATAGCGTCAAACGCTGCGAAATAAACCACCCAACGGATTATACGGTTTTCACTGATGGAAGAGATAAGCTAGAACAGTTTACATCCTTATCCTTATATATATATATATATATATATATATTACGTGTCACGTGTTTGTCCGCGATGAACTCCCAAACTACTGAACCGATTTTGATAAAATTTCGAAACTATATGTAATTTGGTCCAACTTAAAAGACAGGATAGTTTATATCTCATTTTGTTTATTATTTTTTTGCAAATTATATAATATTATTAACATAGCGCTATCTGTTGATACCTATTCAATCCAGCAATTATTTATCTGTGAGTTCCAAAAGATTCTAACAGATGGCGATGTAAGGTAATTTTATCAGCTGGATTGAGTAAAAAATTGCACCCGTGCGAAGCCGGGAGCGGGCCACTAGTATAATATATAATTTGAAGAAAAAATTCCATTCGTACGAAACCGGCGGGCGGGCTTTATATTTATATATAAAAAGCAGCCTTTGTATAAATAAATATGGAGTAGTACGTACACTACTTCACAGTGATAAGTTAACATTAACTATTACCTACTTACTGAGTAATATGTGTTACTCAGTAAGTGGCGCATATATTTGTACATTTTCATATTTCAATTTGAATTAAAAATTGATCTCATATTGTAAATATAATTAAGATTCTTAATCTATTAATAGTGTGGCAGGACACACTGAGTTTCGCAGTCATGGATTCTGGCGACAGAAATAATCGGATTTCAAAAAATAATTTTACATTGGTTGTATTCATGAGGAATTGATTATTAAACTAAATATAGATACGCGAACTAATAATAATACGCTATAAATACAATTTTATAATAAATTATAAAATCGCGGTCGGCTCCCGGCTTCGCCCGGGGTGCATTTTTTTTTACGTAAAAACCTTCCCTGATTATCCCTCTATCCATGAGTGAAGACAGAATTAAAATCGGCCCAGCCGTTCTCGAGTTTTGCGCTTAGCAACACATTTAGGGATTCTAATTTATATTATAGAAGATGATACTCACCTACTGATAAAGTTAGTGGAAGAATTTTGTATGGATTTCCAATACAAGCAATTTCGTTCTGTATCCAACGACTCTTTTCTACCTACAATTTTACACGTATTCGCCTAAGGCATACCTTAATAAAAGTTTACAGCCTTCATTGGTGGAGTAAATGTGGGTGAAAAGCTTATTTTGGAGTAATTTCTACTGTTTTCGGAATATTTTTCGCATCGAAGTACTAAACACTTTCATAAACACGAAAAAAAAATTACAAATATCTCTGAACATCATATTACTTTATTTCTTTATTTTAAAGTAGTTCTGAATAGTTTTGAATAGTTTAATTATGCTTCAACTATCGATAAGCTAAGCATTGTATTTGTGACGTTTATAAATGATGCCGCCAATTTAGTAAAATCATCGAGTAAAGGTTTTAAAAAGCTTGGTTTTGACAAACATCACTGTCAATTTCATTACTAAATGCGAGGTCACACAAAGACACACAATTCCCTTAAATTTCACAAAGTCGTGACCCAAATAAGTCTTTTAAAATGCATCTGATGAATGGATCTTGCATTCCCGCATCTGCATCGGCCCGGGTTTTGAATCCGACCCATTTCGAACTAAAGCTAAATTAGTTCTTACACTTATTGAGGGTCTTTTGTGCACCTTTACTTGGATGAAACTTAATTGAACTTACTTCAATTTTGTCTTCATCAGAGAAGTTTTGTAATGTAAGTTACTTAGCCAATGAAGTATTGCATTTGCTAAGTAGATTTTCAATAGATCAACTTGTAAAGGGTACGAGTTGGTTGTTGCAAGTTTATCCGAATTATCGCTCTACGTATCTGATAGGAGTTATCAGTGAATTTTATCGTCTAGTTTCGTTATGAGAGTCGTCTTAAAATTACTGGTGAATTACATACAAGTACATTTACTTAGATATGAGATAAGTATTATCAAAAACCGAAAACGGTTTTGCCAAATAAACAATAAACAAAATAAAATTAATTAGATTTAGTTTTGCTTGCTTGCAATAATCAATTCTAAAAAAAAAACATTTTTATTAATTAACATTCTTAAATGTAAATATATGTAAATTTATTACATTTAAGAATTTAATTTAATATATTTAAATGTTTTTATGTAATTTAATGTCAATAGCATAAAATAAAAAAAGTTTTTTTTTTTACATAATAGAATGCATTCAGATTAAAAGTTAATAAATAACTAACTTGATATAAAAAAAACAAATGCAATTTAGGCAGCAGATGTCCCCTTTTGAGGGGTGTAATTTAAGGAATTACTGGCACAGATGTCGGACTAATTTCCACCAAGTTGAAGGCTGCTTTAAGATAGGTCCCCTTGTGCGAACTCAATCTGCTTTGACCCCTTTTGTCTTTCAACAAGCTCTTAGTATGCTAACACATATTATTTGTGGAATGAAATAAATTTTAGTTTATAAAGCACATAACCGATATCCTTGGGCATCCATATTGCTTCGTAGAAAAAAACAACAACAAAAGATTGTGATGATGTGACTAAATAATGATATACAATATATGGAGTAAAGGAGGAGATCCATCATATATACTTACTGACGTTCTGAGCTTTCATGTACCACTAAAAGCTCCAAGCAACATCCAGTGTACTAAACTTAAATCTAATCTTAACTAATCTACTAAATGAGAATAAAAATTAAATTAAAAAAAGCCAGATGGCTGGGGCCTATATTCGCCGCTTTCCCCCTGACCGGTACCCGGGCGGTGCGGTGGTCTTGGGAGAGACTGCCGCCTGTCGTAAGGTCCGCCGATATGGCCGGCATACCTCCACTTTCGGATACGCCGAAGTTCTGACAGGGAGCGTAGCCCTCCCTGCGCTGGATAGCCGTGGCGGGGCACCGATGTCGTGTCATAACGTCCCCGCGACCCGCCCATCAACGGCCGCGCTAGAAAGTCGTTGGGTTTTAGCCGGTATGAATCCGGCATTACCCTGCAGTGTCCCCTACACTGCCGGGTATCCAAGAGGTTTTCCCAACGTTAAAAAAATAGGGTGGGATAAGTCAGCTCATGCGTTTTTGATGTAGATGATAGATATGTAGTTACAGCATTAATCTGTACTGTAGGTTATCATCAGCTTTCTCAATATCCCACTGCTGTGGAAGCATATTTAAAAACGCTTCACGTCAAAAAACAAAGCTTCCTATAAGTGACTATAAAATTGAAACAAAATCAGATTTGTGATAGATAACAGTCTAATCTAAATGAACACATTCATATAAAATTTATTATTTTATAACACTGGTCTTTTGAGACAACAATGTATCTTGTCTTACAACAAATAAAGATATTATTTCATTCATAGACACAGTATTGATATAATCTATACCTACTATATAAATGTGAATGTAACTCTGTCTGTCTGTCTGTTATCTTATCTCGCCGTTTTTGCATATACGTTGTCAGGGATACCGGAAAGGACATAGGGTATCCTTCTTCCAGAAAAAAGTTCCAGAAAACTAACGCCTGGCAAAAGTGTAATAGCAATAAAGATGTCTGGCGTTATATTGCTAATTTTTTTTTCATAACGGGCAAAGTCGGGAGCATCTGCTAGTAAGGATATAAATTCGAATTTCCACATGCTTTGTTGACAGTGATGCGAACACTTTTCTATACCATTAAGTGTTCAACATTCGATACACTTTTAAATTTCCCCAGAGAAATGATGTCGGAGTTGGTTTTTATTTCCGTTGGACGTTTTTTTGCTAAATCCTTGACGATAAACTCAATACACCTATTAACTTATAAAGAAACTTTTATAGAATGAAATGAACAATTCACCTCTTGTTGCTATAACACGTTGGGCACACTTTAGTTTTTTATTTTATTTTTGGGTTATCCCTTAAGGACAGCACTTTTTTGGATAAAATGTGTCCTATGTCCTTTCGTCTTTCTCTGGCAACGTGTATGCAAAATTTCATGATGATCGGTTGAGTAGTTAATGCGTGAAAAGGTAACAGACAGACAAACAGACAGACAGAGTGACAGTTACTTTCATATTTATTTTAGTAAGTATAGATTATAGATATGGATTATAAAAAGATTAAACTCAAAAACTACTGGACCGATTTTGAAAATTCTTTCACCTATAGAAAGCTACATTATCAGCGAGTAACATAAGATATATTTTAAAGTTTAAGTATTTTTATATATTTTAAGTATTTTCTATTTTTATGTTACGAGGATGAAGTCGCGCGCAATAGCTAGTATACAATAAGATTTAAAAAATTCGTGATCACTCTTTTTTCATCCAAAGTTTAACCAAAGGCAAATGACATTTTTTGTTACGTGTGCTGGTTACGTAGTCAGTCAGTTTGTCGATCTGTCTGCCGAGTAAAATGTTTACTTCTAACATTTGTCTATATGCTTTTCAATTATGTAGGTTTTAATATTAACTAACTACCCAAGGGATGTTACTTTCATCTCTGTACGCTGAAAAAATTGAAGACCATTTTAATATAATATAAGCATTGAGACGCCAAAATGCCAATTTCGTATCGCCCAACGTTTTTCACTAATGGAAAGAGCGATAAAAGAGGAATATTTGTGATATCATTTGCAGAGAATTCATCCTTATTATTAATTTATTTATGTATTTCAATTGTTTAATTAATTTATTTCCATATCTAAGTAATGTCTAAGTAATTTATTAATTTTATGTTTTTTTTTTTAATTTTATACAAAATATGTCGCACACGTAATTCAAAAATTATTTAACATTACACAAAAACTACAAGTATTTTACACAATTAGTAGTTATCAGATTATGAAAAAAAGAAAACCCTTTATACAATAAATAATTACAGTATTATGGCTAAATTATAATTAATTATGATTTAAAAATTAACTAAACTATTAAACTAAATTCCGTCTTAAAAAAAAGAAAATCAATGTTTCATTGAAATATATTTTTTACTAAAGAAAAAATAAGCAGAGTATACGTAAGTAGATAATTCATAGTCAAAATATAGTCGGTATTCTAAACAATTTCCGCCTTGAAAAAAAATCACAGGGAATATTTCTTTCAAATATTTGTCTAAAGAAAAAGTAAGAAAAGCAGACGTACCTCATATTGTCAAAATATAATAATAGGTATATTATCATAATATACAACTGGCAGCTACACAAATTCAACGGAATAATAATCCTCTTTGAAACGTTTCAGCCACGATGAATAGTCAGGCAAGTACAAAACTCTCCTGTGTTGACCTTTAAGAGAATTAACTAATTCCACTCAATGAAGACTTATAAAGCTACTTTTTTTTTACTCCTTACCTAAGTTGTGTCAAATGTTTACTGCACTAAGCCCAAATAAGAACTAAAAATAGAATTTTGCGGACAGAATAGTGAAGCCGATTTTATAAACATTAGTGCGTAGGCCGTTGTATTAAGATTTTGCGTTCCAATCTTAATTTTTGTTTATTTTTATTGAAAAATATATGTTTTCAAGTTTACTTACGTGTGAAATGTGATTCCACCCTGTTATTTTTTTTAAAGACTCGTTTGACACTGAATAATGTATCTTTTAATAGTTTTCACTGAATGTATAATTATTGAGAATGAAAACTATGAAAAAAGGTATAATTATTAAACATTATAAATGTGAAACAAATAGTTAGCTATTAAAATTGAAAACTAATGAAAAGTTCACAAGGCCTCCCATAAATTATTACAAATGGATATTAGTTTGAAACAGTCGAAAACTGCTAAGTAATATGAGTTAGTAGGCGTTATTTGGAGAATTACATCTACGATATTATATATAATATTTTTTTAAAATGTCAACATCATGTAGTAACAGTCATCTATACACATTATACATATATGGTATATGTATGTAAAAATTTCTTTCTAATCTATATCAATACTAATAATAAATCTGTAAGGGTCGGTCATGGAGTAAGTTACTTTCTTTTCTGAGATATCGTGTTTATAGGCTCTATACATGATACTGAAACTAAATTGACGATTTTTAGAATTTTTTTCTGTATCTATGTATGTATGTTCCTCCATAACTCTGAAACGAATTAACTGATTTTCATGAAACTTGGTAGATAAACATTTGGACGTACGGGACACGGGATAGGCTACTTAATATTTTTCAACGAGGACGAAGTCGTGGGCACCAGCTAGTATACTTATAAAATCGTTTGTCCTGACTGACTAGTAGTAAATAAAGACATCAATTATTTAATCACATAATACTCGAGATATAGATGGATATATATGGATCGTCTTCTATCTATCTATCTCGAGTTCTATCTATATCGTCATTGCTGAAGGTCGTGCCCGCTCTGAAATGCCTTGGTGGCATCGATCACCAGTTGATTCTATTCCACCCTATCCTCAGCCTTTCTCATAGCCTTCGCAACTGTAAGGTCTCTAAGATCCATAACTTGGTCTGTCCATCAGCTAGGAAACCGGCCACGAGACCTCTTGCCATCCACTCTTCCAACATAATTGAGAACGTAACGTCTCAAAGTAATTGGGAACTCTTCGATAGCAGACTTTGACAGATATGTACTCGTAATATTTATATTGGAGATATAATATATTTCAATTCCATAAATTTATTAATTTACTTCCAAAGTGCATAACCATTTAAAAAGACAAATCAAGTTAGTACAAGCTAATGCAAGCCAGAATAGCTGGCATGTTTCCTGCACAAGGCAACAGTTTTAAGTGCACTCGACTTTGTTAAAGAGGACGTTCGCTGAGTGTAACTGACAGGAGTTAGCTCATCCGTGATAGAAATGTTAGACAGAATCCATTGTTCAAACACAGTGTATAAGTTGTTGTACAAGAGTTTTCACAATTCATATTGTAGACGGAAACAGATTTTCCTGCTTCGGACGTCAATGTGTAGTGCAGTTTAGTCACATTGCATTCCTAATCATATAGTTTTTTTTTTAATAAATTATATAAATCATAATAATTTTTTTAACTCTATATATAGATAATAGTGGCAGAGACACTATCGTCGTACTTTTGGGTACGACGAGGTTCCGACAGGGAGCGTAGCCCTCTCCGCACTGGATAGGCGTGGTACGGCACCGATGTCGTGTCATAACGTTCCCGCGACCTCGCCCATCTATGGCTGCGCTAGGAAGTCGTTGGCTTTTAGCCTGTATGAATCCGGCATAACCCCGCAGCGTCCCTTCCACATCCAAGAGGATTTCCCAACGTTGAAAAAGAAAAAAAGGGTATACTACGGGGTAAAAAAGGGTGCTGCTGGTGAAGATATTAAGGGATGCCAGAGCCCATTTTCCTAGCCAATCCTAATGCCTTATCCTTAATCATACTGTAGTCGGCAGTGCACTTGCAGCGCCTGTCATTGCTTGTGTTAAAGGCGACGGTAGCCATCCACCATAAAGGAGTCATAAGGACAGTCAGCCTTCTGACGACCTTATCGTAAAAAGTACATAGTAATCTTTTGTGTCTAACCAGTCTAACCAGAAACGCTAGTTAGTGATTGCATATCCGTAACATTTCATATACATGGAACATAAGCCATATCGTTAATCAATCAATTCCTAGCCTTTAATCTATCCCTACACAGCCAATCAAAAGCTGGTCGCTTGCCAATTAAACGCCGAAGGTTAAATCGTTAACGGCATGACATGCACGTTTATGTGTAGCCTTGACACGTAGTCTGATTTAACATCAATTGGTTAACCCTAAATATAGAGTAAACAAAGAATAGCTTTGTGCTAATAGTGTCATGAAAACTCCGCTTGAAAGTGACAGGGTGACAGTTCACTTAAAGGTACCTTAATGAATTTGCTAAGGAGTGGAACTCATTGCCTGTGTCAGTGTTTCCTCAAAACTACAACCTCGGGTTTTCAAAACTAGGGTTAATATACATCAATGTAAAATATGCTCTGGAATCTCTTAATCACTCACAGATACAGAACAGCACATGTATGCTTAATACATGGTAGTCTTCGGTAAGGAGCGGTTACTGAAACCAAATTGGTTGGCGTTGCCGAATTTATGTCTGCAAAAAATATGAGCATCACTTTAATAGCCTATCATAATTTAGATAGGCTATTAAAGTATTATACTTTAATAAAAAAATACACGTCTTACTTAACCAGATTTAGAAGAAATAATTCTTTTAATTTTTTAAACATGACCAAATTTGCATTTTAGAAGTTATAATTTTGACAATTCGTTTAAAAAAGGCGACTAAAATATATTTAATAATTTATATAAAAACATTGTGTTATTAAAAAATTAATTCA
This sequence comes from Synanthedon andrenaeformis, assembly GCA_936446665.2. Classification (NCBI taxonomy): domain Eukaryota; kingdom Metazoa; phylum Arthropoda; class Insecta; order Lepidoptera; family Sesiidae; genus Synanthedon; species Synanthedon andrenaeformis. The sequence continues at coordinate 2,234,203 of OW387801.2, forward strand.
GTTGAGATATCTTTTAAAATATAAAGCTTTTTTATTTAAATTTATGTATATATAGTATTTTTAATAAACACAATAACATAAGCTTACAAAACCTCGGAACAATAATTTATGGACTCGTAATTTTGTTAAATCACGTCATATTGCGGTTATATATCGCCCAACATAATGCCTGATATTATCATCAAGTTCATGATTACCATGGAATATTACGTTTCTAAATTTCATCAACGTTTCGCAGTCATAAATTGTGCAGCTCGTCTGGCGACAGTGACCACTCCTTTTCAAAAAACCACCGTGAAAAAATAGCATGTGTTTCTGTAAGTGAGTAAGTGATGCATCTATCTCTTCATCTTTTCATCTATCTACTAATAATATAAAGAGAGAAAATTTGTATTTTTGTATGTTTGTAATGAATTAACTCAAAAACTATCAGTCCAATTTTAAAAATTCTTTCACCTATAGAAAGCTACATTATTAGCGAGTGACATCAATACTAATAATAAATCTGTAAGGGTCGGTCATGGAGTAAGTTACTTTGTTTTCAGAGATATCGTGTTTATAGGCTCTATACATGATACTGAAACTAAATTGACGATTTTTAGAATTTTTTTCTGTATGTATGTATGTATGTTCCTCCATAACTCTGAAACGAATTAACTGATTTTCATGAAACTTGGTAGATAAACATTTGGACGTACGGGACACAGGATAGGCTACTTAATATTTTTCAACGCGGACAAAGTCGTGGGAACCAGCTAGTATTTTATAAAGTATTACGCGGACGGTCTCGTGCAACAGCTAGTCCTAACTAGTGACTCGCTCCCGGCTTCTCCTGGGATACAATTTTTTATATACACAAACCTTCTTCGTTTATCCCTTTTTTATAAGAAAGTTTGTCCTTTATGAACCCCTTGAGTATGAACTTTTTATTTTAATTTACATATTTCAAGTGTTTTTATTTTTCAATCATATGGAAAATAAAAATTAATTGCAACAAATGAAACCCTAGTTGAGTCCTTTTTTATATTTATTACAATATTTTTCCCAACAGAATTTTCCGTTTCCTGTTTCTTGAAGAAAATACCTGCTCGTGAAAAATTAGTTTCTTTCGCATTGGGTAAAACTTGTTTGACCTTCTTTTAGTAGGTAACATTGTATCATCTTAACAATATTACGAAAACAGAAAACAAAAAAAAAACTTTCACAAAAAATACACGCATATGTATACATGGGAGTGATTTCTATATTTTGAGTAACATAATAATATTATATTATTTCTTTTTACAGACCCTATTAAACGTTATTTAAGACCAAATTAGGTATTCTACAAGATTATCGATATCGTAGTTTCGTAAGTTAGACTTTATATTTTACTTCACTCGAGTCAGTATGTAAGTACTTTTTTATACTCCTGACAATGTCTATATATCCAAAATTATATGAATTCATGCAATATTTACTATAGATTATCCTATAGCAAATATAACTAAGTTTCAATTAAGAACATCATGTGTAAAATTTTATAGAAATCCATAACAAAAATTTGAGCTAATTTAAATCTTAAGTTGTTACTTAAGTAACAAACATCAAAACGTCTTCAAGAACCTTAATATTTATAACATCATCAAACCTACATAATTATATCGATCGAGATAAGCATTGAGTCTGCTAAGATCTTATGCAAAAGCCAAATAAATGAGTTTAGTTTTTACCAAACAACAAAACGTTTTCACAAACTTTAGAATATAAAAATATAATAAAAAATCTATTCCACCTATATCAAGGGACAATCCCCACTGTGTCTGTGAAATTTCACTCGAAAATCATTTATAAAATCAGAGCAAATTTTGTTTTGATGTAGGTATAAATGTATAAATCTGCAAAATATCTTTTCTGATATTTTGCAGATTTCTGAAAAATTGTTCGCTCTATAATTTATTTACTTTGGAGTTATTAATAAATGTTCACTTGTATATGAAGTGATGCTAGCTTGATAAATTGTATTTGGAAGATTTCCCGTTTTTTATTGCTAAATAAAATACTTGTAAAATAGAATAGTGACTAAATATAGTAAAATAGAATAGTGAATAATTTATATGCTCGCTTGTCGACCTTTTTTATTATGTATATTGTATAATAACTTTTGCCCGCAATCTCGTACGTTCTGTAGTTCGTTTTTGAAAATCCCACTGAAACCTAAAATTTTCCAGGTTAAAAAGTATCCTATACTTTAACATACTTGCACATCAATACATAAGTGAAAACCGCATTCAAATTGGTTAAGCCGTTTTCCGAAACGGCTGTGGATTGACAGTAATACCTACGTCATTAGTCACATCACTAAATTTGATTAGGGCAATTTAAATGTGTTGTAATAATGTTATAACTAAACTAATATTGCTTTGGTATTGTCTAGAAAAATAATAAAATTCTACATTAAGAAACAAAGTTTGATTAATTAATGTTATATAAGCCGAAAAACTTCCAATAAAGTTGGATAATGAATGGAAAAGGCCAACCATTGTAAAAGTATTAAGCGCTTTTAAATGTAGCGGTTCTTTATCGTCATTTTCGTTTTAAGAGGACTAAATATATATTTTTATTAATTAAAAAAACCAAAAACTGGCTGAAAATCTATAATAAATTTATCTTAAATCTATAATATAACTAACTATAAACTATCAGATCTTAAACATTTTATAGTATATCTTAATACATACTATAAAATGTCCATATTAGGATAGGTTGCTCTCTTTGTAAAAAACGCAAGTCCGATTTTGCATGGAGTAACTCCCAACCTTTTAGATGGCTAAGCCAAATACCAACTTGCCGCATTCTACTCGGTGGTTCGCAGAGTTAGGAGGCTCATTGACGGCATTATGCTGTAAGCTGCATAGCCTGACACATTAACGCACGCCTGTTTATGTGTCTTCTATACTTGCAGAGTGTGCTATCGCAGAGTGTGCTATCGCAGAGTGTGCTATCGCAGAGTGTGCTATCGCAGACTGTGCTATCGCAGAGTGTGCTATCGCGGTATGAGCTCATACCGCGATCTATCGGACATTCAGACGCACGGCAGGTTACCATCCGCATCTTGTCGAAATCCCTCTTTGTCGGTCCAAACACTTTAAAAATTATTTTATAATACGCACTGCCAAGGATTTGAACTCCTTTCTGGCGTCTGTGTTTTCAAGCCCATATAACCTAAATCAACAGCACTTGTGCTGTTCTTTCACTGTTAGTCTTCTGAAATGTTTACTGCCGTCAGACGGGCTTACAGTTTATTACTGCGCAACGCTTTAAATTTTATTTTAATTATTCAACTCTGCAGAATATCTCAAGAGCAGTTGAGAATTTGAATATTAAGTATGGATTCCTCTAACACTCATACTATACAAATCTGTTGAAGATATAACTATATACGAAAGCTTATGGAGATATTTAGGCGTTTGTTAAATAGTCACGCATAAAAATGCTTGAACAAATTTTATTTAAACTTGGCACGCAAATAGACTCTTGTTCTACCTCATTGTTGGTGTTAGACCAACCTGTTTATTGGTTTGCTGCCTGTCTTATGATCATTGTCATAAAAAATACATAAAAATCGTTGCTTTTTTAAAAGTCGTACTAGGTGAAGGTGTATTAAGTGCTTTAGAGGTATTTTATGAAAATCGTCATCATCATTAAGAGATGATCGTCTCTCATACAATGTTGAATTTCAGGACTAGCCGCTTTTAGGCTCCACTGTTACTCTATTGTTGGACTGATGGATGTAGGCCTCACTCATAATGTTATATTAGAAACAGCCTGATTCAGCGTCGACCTGCGCGGCCATTATTAGGTCGTCAATCCATTTTGTTCATGCCCCATTTTGCCTTTATTCCCCAGTGGCTTTTTGCCATTGCCACTTTAACTTACTTATCCACCGGGTTATTTTTCTACTGATCTCCTCATTCCTGAATTGATCTCGCAGTGTACAAAACCTTAACGTCGCTCAACTCTAGCCCATAGCTAGAGAAAAGCTCGAACTAAATTTGGACAAGAAGTCGCAAAACTTCCCAAAATCTACCCATAAAACATCCAGAATCGTTATTGTTTTAATACACTCTGAAAGTGTTTACACTTCCCCTTAAAATAAGAATATGAAATTAATTTGAAAGCAGAAGCAATTACTCGGCCTAGCGACAGTGAAAATGTCAGACGTTTGTCTTTTAAAGTCGATAGCCTATTTCAGCGTTTTGCGGTCACTTTGGTATCAATCGCTACCTTTGCTAATCCCTTATCGGTAGCAATCAACTTGCCACTCTCAACATCGAGTGCCTACTGACCTACTTTCAGAAATGATGACGTCATAAAAACTTCGGATTACTTGTATTCTGAACACGTTCATTAAGGGTTGGGTAATATTAATTCTATATTCGCTTGTACATCATTATTATCTACTAGCCGATGCCCGCGTTTCATTCGCGGGGACTTAAGACTCTTAAGATACGAATGTATAATTTTATAAACAAAAAAATATTATAAAATAAACAAAACCAGATGGACTCCATCTGGTGCCTTGCCATTACCATCAACGATGATATCAACATGCCTACAACGCTTTAATATAAAAAATAATATTTCAAAAGAAGAATTTAGTTGCTGGGAAAGAAAGTGAGTACAAAATACTTTCAGTAACAATGGCAGGTCAGTTGAGAATCTAGAAATTTACAAAACAACCAACGTCCAATATCGCTGTTCATATCTCTTGGCAGGTATTTTGTCGCTCGAACGCTGCAAGAAATGTGAGATTGAAACCGTTATACACTAAGCTCTCCCGATATTAGCCCTAGTCCTGTACGGATATAGTTCATTTTCGTTTATTAGTCTTTTTAGTTTTCTACACGTGTGCGTCTGATAGTTTTCTTTGAAAAGGATTTGTTAAAAATAGCTGCACAAAATTCTTTTCTTTTTCTTTGTGCGGAAAACATATTATTAGCAAGGGTCCATTATTAATATTTATCGTATTTTCTATTTTAACAAATCGACGGTCCCTACGTACATAAAGACATGTCAAAAACCGGGATTTACAGGAGAGGGTAATTTATGTTCAAACCGCTCTAGAAATCATTATATGTATAAGTAATTATAAATTTTGTTTTTTCTAGAATATTTTATTAGCTTTAGGAACTTTATAATGGTAATCTAAAGACAATTATGCAATAAAAAAAAATTGCCATTTTTGACATGTCTATGTACGTAGGGACCGTCGAAATCTTGGTTTTTTTTCTTAATAGCTACTGGTTTATAAATTTCTGGCCATTACCCGCGCGTCTATTGAAATTAGACATCTTTTTTTTAAATCTCAATAGCTCAATGATTTGAAATAGCTCTGTCTTTAACTAGATAGAAAAATACACAAAACAATACCCTCAATTGGTGTTTGTATATGATATGTAGGTGTACATATCTACCCAACTCATAATCTATATAAATAAAATCAGAGTGTCTGTCTGTGATTTGCGAAAAACTGCCTCAAACTAAGCTTAGAGAGTCATTCGCATGCTGTTAAAACGTAAATAACTTTTTTTAGAATTTTTGTCTGTCTGTCTGTCTGTCTGTCTGTCTGTCTGTCTGTCTGTCTGTCTGTCTGTCTGTCTGTCTGTCTGTCTGTCTGTCTGTCTGTCTGTCTGTCTGTCTGTCTGTCTGTCTGTCTGTCTGTCTGTCTGTCTGTCTGTCCGGGGTAATCTCAGAAACGGCTGAAGCGATTTCGATGAAACTTTGCAGACATGAAGAGGGGGTCGTCAGGAGTAACATAGGCTACTTTTTGTTTATGTAAATTGCGGTACATACACCAAAATAATATTTTTTACAATTTTTGTCTGTCTGTCTGTTTGTTCCGGCTAATCTCTGAAATAGCTGGACCGATTTTGACGGGACTTTTATTGGCAGGTAGCTGATGTAATAAGGAGTAACTTAGGCTACGTTTATTTTAGACTAGCGACTCGTTCCCGGCTTCGCCCGGGTGCATTCGTGTACATAGACTTTTCGAGTTTAATGAGAATGATGCTTATGCATTAAGATAGCCTCACTCTACTTCCTTCGAAATAAATATAACAAATCACCCATCAGGTTCTGAAATTTCAAAAAATCTTATTAAATTATCTGAAAAAGTGAAGAAAGTTTTCATATATGCGAGAATTTCCTAGAAACTTCTGGAATTTTCTAGAAATTTCTGAAATTTTCGAGAAACTTCTAGAATTTTCTATAAACATCTAGAATTTTCTAGAATGTTAGCGAAAAAAAATCCGTTTCTATTAATCTATATAAATAAAATCAGAGTGTCTGTCTGTGATTTGCGAAAAACTGCCTCAAACTAAGCTTTGAGAGTCATTCGCATGCTGTTAAAACGTAAATAACTTTTTTTAGAATTGTTGTCTGTCTGTCTGTCTGTCTGTCTGTTCGGGGTAATCTCAGAAACGGCTGAAGCGATTTCGATGAAACTTTGCAGACATGAAGAGGGGGTCGTCAGGAGTAACATAGGCTACTTTTTGTTTATGTAAATTTTATAGAAAATTCTAGAAGTTTTTAGAAAATTCTAGAAGTTTCTCGAAAATTCTATAAGTTTCTCTAAAATTTCAGAAGTTTCTAGAAAATTCTCGCATATATGAAAACTTTCTTTACTTTTTCAGATAATTTAATAAGATTTTTTGAAATTACAGAACCTGATGGGTGATTTGTTATATTTATTTCGAAGGAAGTAGAGTGAGGCTATCTTAATGCATAAGCATCATTCTCATTAAACTCGAAAAGTCTATGTACACGAATAAGTTGAAACATTTATCTTTTCTGCCTAACGATCATCACTCAGCTTGATAGACAGCTTTAGTATTCATCATCGAAGTTTTGAGATAGAATATACCCATATTTCGCCGAACTGCGTTCTCTTATCTCAGTGGAACTAATATACACAGGAAAAAGACAAAGTTACGCACAATTAAACAAAAATCAATTCGCTCACGAAGACATTATTAAATTTACGTTTTTTAATATTATAAAACAAAGTCCCGCCGCTGCGTCTGTCTGTCTATATGTTTGCGATTCTCAAAAACTACCGAACGGATTTTTATACTGTTTTCATTAATGGGAAGAGCGTTAAACGAGGAAGGTTTCTACGTTTAATTTGCAGAAAAAAATTGCACCCGTGCGAAGCCGGGAACGGATCGCTAGTTCTTAATAAGTTAGCCAAATTCTGAATAAGTCATCTCAGTACAAAACAAATAAACACATTGTATTTGTGTCAATGAAATTCTTATCCTTCTCACTTCAATAGAAGACCTTATTGGGGTTCATATACAGGTAAAGTATCATTGGAGTGTCGTATTTTAGGAATCAGCATACTGTCAATATTTGATGACGTAACAGCCCTTAAGAAAGTTCGTTCGTCGGATACCCGAAAGCAAAAAAGTTCTCGTGTTACCATGTAAGTAACACGTGAAGGGTCGGGATCAAGGTTCAGAGAGCATTTCCAATCGAATAGGTTTTTGTTAATAAGATTGTACTTGATATCAAATTGAGAGGTTCTTATAGTCTTTGTAATATCCTCGGTAAATACAATTTTATTTTTTTTGGAGATTCGCAAAAAGGAATTTACGCTTATAGGGTCCTTTAAAAGTGCTGATGTCTATGTGGGCAGCGGCAATCAAGTTCTTGAAAGCCCTTGCACGGTATTATGTCAGTATTAACAAGTTTTTAAGTTTCTTTTTACGGAAAAAAAAATGAAATCTTCATAAAATTAAGTACTTTATCATCTTTCAGAAAAATGGTGTGATGATCCGACTACCTGAGGAGACTATTTTATGAATATGTAGAAAAAAATTTAAGCTTTTCAATGGAAATTTACTAATTTACTGGATGATACAGACAATTGGCCTGTTTCACAGTTCCATAGTTAAAGCTAAAAAAGTTTTAACCAAAAAATTCTTTGAATCTGGTTCTATGAATTGAAATATTTTCATATTTGCTTTACCACACACCACAATTTTTTTTTATATTTTTGACGATCCCTCGAGAACCTAACATTTTTTCAGGATAAAAAGTATCCTATATATTAATCTAGGTAGTTAACTATCTATGTGCCAAGTTTAATCCAAATTCGTTCAGCCGTTTTTGCTTGAAAGAGTCACAAACATCCATACATCCATCCCCACAAACTAGCATTTATAACGTTAGTACGAGGCATGCCTTTTAAGTTTTGTCGTTTGAAGAAAAAAACACAACTAGAACCTTATAGTACTTTTTATTGTTTTTCAAAGTATTCACCACGTAGCTTAATACACTTTTCCATTCGCTCAAACCAGTTATTATAACATTTATTCCACTCTAAAGTGGGGGTGTTCAAAATAGCTGACTTGAAAGCGTGGACTGCTTCTTCACCGGACTGGAACCTTTAACCACGAAGACTTTTCTTAATTTTAGGAAATGTAAAGAAATCGTTAGGGCTTAGGTCAGGACTGTATGGAGGATGGTCAAGAATTTCTACTTTTTCCTGCTTCAAATACTCAATCGTTTGACGAGCGCTGTGTGAGCTTGCGTTGTCGTGGTGCAGGATGATGCGTCGCTTTGAGTTAGATTTTCGAAGTTCGGCGATGACTTGTGGTAAACAAACTGTGGTATACCACTCTGCGTTAACCGTTCTACGATCTTCAAGTACAATAGTCGCAACATGGCCGGTTTTTCCAACGAACGTGGCCACCATCTTCTTTGAAGTGCTTCGAGAACGAACAACTTTAGTCGGCTTTGGCTCGTCTTGAAAGACCCAGATTGTAGATTGTTGTTTGGAATCAGGATCGTAGGCATAGATCCAAGATTCGTCACCACTGATGATGTCGTAGACGTGATTTGACTCTCCTCGATTGAACCTTTGCAGAGTTTTCTTACACCATCTGATGCGGGCCGCCTTGTGATTGTCGGAAAGCAGATGCGGTATCCAACGGCAAACTAGCTTTCTCACACCAAGCGCTTAATGCAAGATCTTCTGAATGGTTGTCCCTGAGATGCCTAATAGAGCCTCTATCTCTCGGGACGTCACATGACGAACTTCGAGAATTAGTTGTCTCACAGCAATGATGTTATCTTCAGTGAAGGCGGATTTTGGGCGTCCTTCGCGAGATTTGTCACTAACATTAGTATGTCCACGCTGGAATTCTAAATACCAGCGTTCGACAGTCCGCAGACATGGGGCTTCATCACTGAACACAGATGTTAGCTCTTCAAAACACTGAAGCCGTGTCAGGCCTCTTCTAAAGTTGTAGAAAATTATTGCACGAACATTTTCCTTAGAAAGATTCATTTTCGTACGTAACCTGACAGATTCCAATCGACGCTGTGACTAAACAATAGCATTAATCCTAATACTTTCAACTGTTTTGAGATTCAAAATTTAAACACATTCGAATATAGAACAGTTCCAAATTCAAAATTGCCGGGAAATATGGAAACAACAGAACTTAAAAGGCATGCCTAGTACCACTGAATAGAAAAAAATGTTGTTTTTCTACTACAAATATTTTTCCTATTCAGTGGTTAGTCAATTCAAATCAAATTTCAGTCAAGTCAATTCAAGCTACTGGTGTCTGTTGAAAATATCTTGGTGCCCAATAACGTGTTATTGGGCACCAAGATGCCCAACTAATATAATTGGATACCTATTTCTTCGTTGGGGATTTATTAATATTGACAGCTCCTAATGAATTTCTCTCACATTTATCTGACCTGGTTTAATAGTGGGCAAACAACAACAATAATAAAATCATTTACTATTTCTAGTTGTTTTGGATTGTTTATCTTCGCTAAGTAAGCATTAAGCAATCGCTAAGCAGCTACGATATGGATTATCGTAAACTTATTAATTACTTCACTAGGACTAATTATGAATTTATTTTCATCTGTAAATTCTAACTTTTACCCAGATAGAAATATACTATTTTTTAATACATGATCTATTTTATATAAGTACGAAATTTCATCCAAATCTGATCAGTTGTTAATGTATGATTGAGTATAAAAAAAATCCAAGTAAACGCACTGTGTAGTGTAAAGCAGGGCACACTGTGTTCTAGTGGTAGGGCAAACTGTGTTTAGCAGTCTGGCGGCAGTAACCACCCCCTTACCACCACCGTGGTTTGCTGTTGTGTTTCGAAATAACATTCGGTTTGCTGTTGTGTATCGATGATTGAGTAATTGATACCAGAGGCCTATGATAGAGCGACTCACTCAGAAGATGCCTAATCACTCGAACTTTTTTTTATAATATAAAGGTGGCAGACTGGCTGGCGGCTCACTTGATGGTAGGTGGTTACCGTCGCCCAAGGACACAAGCAACACCAAGGGGAGTGCTAGTGCGCTGCCTACCCTGTAGGAAATTGTTTACAGCTCGCTTGAAGTAGCCCATATTGTAGCTAAGTGGAAGCACCTCAGGAGGGAGATTATATTATTAATTTGTGTTATATTATATTTTTTGGTTGGTTGGTGATTGGTCTTAGTGTACTACAGGTACAAAATGCAAGTAAGTGGTTCTCTGATTACAGTACACAGTACTTAGAATGCAGAGAAACATTTGACCCAGTTATTATAGCGCTTGTTCGCGCTGCAATGTTTTAACTTACTGACTAAGTATAAATATGGTTTACTTTCATATTTCTTGGAGCAAATTCATTTGCTTATATATTTCAGTTTGCAAACGAAACTGTTTTCAGGATTCCCATTATGGCAATTTAAATGTGATATTTCGAGAAAATGAAAAAAAATCTTCATTTATTATAAAAATTACAGACATGTTCAAAACATAATTATTATAAAATAAATTAATACATAAAATATTTTTTTATGTTAATAAATTTTGATTGATCTCAAAACTAATCAAAACTTTATTACTTATTTGTTTTTACCTATCTTTTGAACGCGGTTTCGTCGGCGTCCTTTTTTCTTAAGCGTTGAAAAATAAAAAATTTACTCCTGACAAAATATACTTAATGATCAATAATTTTTCAATCTTTTTTGCTGATATGTTATATTACTGTAAGTCATTTTTATATTTTTCTGCAAATGATATATGAAAATCTTCCTAGTGAACGCTCTTTCCATTATTGAAAACCGCAGGAATATTCGTTGTTTTTGAGATTATTGCGAACATACAGACATAAAGACGGGACGGGGGACTTTGTTTTCTAATATGTAAGATTTTTTTAAATATTATGTTGTCTGCGTCACATAAATGTTCAGGTATTGAATTAAGAGAAATTTTAAATTTAGCTCATAAATATATAACGCATGTTGGTTAATATTGTGACATGTGAAAAGCTCTACAAGCGCGTAATATTAAACGTAGCGTATCTAATAAGCCGTTTACAATGGGTAGGACGCACGCAATGATATAACTTCAAACATTTTATCTTTCAACAATTTATAGTTTTATGGCTTCCCTTGTTGTATATGATGTACTGTTTTTCATTACGCAACGTATGACCTTTTAGTTTTCCAGGTTTTCCCCGTGATCTAATCGATTATTTATGGTCATAACAAGTATTTTGTCAACTACTTTATAGAGCGCGTTCAATGTCAATATTAAAAATAATTTTACGCTTACAAAAGATAGTAATTTATAAATCGCTATCTTCTATTTTTAATTTATTGTTATTTTACTGAAAAAAAAACCAAATCTAAATTCCATGTTTTGTTTATACAAATTAAGACATTTCATTTTGCATATTAAGTGTTAAAACCTAAGAAAAAGAGGTGAGACGAAGCGTCGGTTAAAAGCTACGTACACAAAAAATAATATATTATTACAATAAAAATAATCTCTTAAACCATGACCATTTATGTAAATGGTTATGTTAATTCGCCACCATATTGCCACCATAAGGTATGAGACCATGTGTATGAAAATTAAATCAAGAACTTTAGTACAGAATCACAATTTTTATGTAAAGATCCACAAAACAAACTGATGGTTCACTTCATGTTAGGTGGCTACTGCAAGAAACGTCTCTTATCCTTTATCCTACCAAGTGCGCTGCCAACCTTGGTAGGATAAAGGAGAGACAAGAAGGGGATAGGGGAATAGGTACGAACATCGCTTATTCACTCACAAGCTGTTATTTCATTATAGTCTTCAGTAAAAGGTTGGTTACTGTCGCCAGTCAGGCTGCCTAGTTCACCCTGCTACTGTTAAATAATTCTTGATTAATCTAAAAAGGTTAAGTGACTGCATAGTTAAGTATTTTGGGTCCCGTCTGTAAGGATCCTTTTGTTCATAAATTTATATATTAGTGTCAAATAAATATTCATGTTTGCTTGGAAGAAAATCAGAACGAATAGGGTTCATTAATAAGGGGATGCCCTACTTTCAGGAAAATTAAAGTTTAATAGAGGTTTGGGAAGATATAATATGTAAAGTATAAAAAAATTCATAAAAATAATAAAAATTAAATTATCTAATTACGTACTTTTCCGATATTAAAATTTCTTTTTTTGCCAAAAGTGCTAAAAGTTTAAGTGGCAGCTATTAAATTCGATTTATTAATAAACGAGCAATTTTTATGATACAAATATTATTTGAAAGACGCGTAAGTATTACTTGCTCTATTGTATGAATTTTTATGCCTATTGTACTGATTGAAAAAAAGTTGACGCCCTGAATAATTAATTACAAGAAAATGATTTCTGCTCTATGATATTAAATAAAATAAATTTAATACATTTATCTTACAATGACCCATAGTATGGTTATAAGGATATATCATCTCTTACTGACTTGCACCAGCTGTATGGAGTGGCACATATGTGTATACCATTGAAGTTATACGATTAAATGAAGAATATAGGTTAAATAAAAAACTTGATTTAAATTATTTTTAAAATAAAAAAATAATAATTAAAAAAAAACTTTAAACGCAACATGTTATGGATTTCTGAGTAAAATATTATGTATAGATATAATAAAATATAAAAGAATATAATAATAATTGAATAACTGTTTCAACTTAACTATACCTAATAATTTTAAAGCAAAAGACGAAAACGCAGGAAAAAAACGCAGGCATTTTTACAATACTGTAATCATGTGGGCTAAACTGAAATTTATTACTTTTTTGGTTTCACACAATTAAATCGGATACGTCAAGGGACGATTCAATATTTTTTAACTCCTTTTGACTTCTTTTATTAAGCTAATCCTAGTCTTATTAATCCTTTAATAGCAGATTTAACTGAAAATCAAAAGGCCGAAGGAGTTATTACCGAACAAAGTCAATATAATTTGGAACTTAATTATTTCAGGGCAGCCTTTGTCAGATAGGAGAATTCTGAGACATTATGTTACATTTCAAACTGATTAAAGATTCATTTCATTTATATTATAGTACTATTTGGCAGTAGATTTAGCTTTTACGGAGAAATTATTTCCCGTTTGAGGGCGCGACGTGAACTAACTTGCGCCCGCGGCTTTATTTGCCTTTAAAAAAATAAAAACGCCTGACAAACCATATGAGCAATAATTTATTCAATCTTTATTCCTTTATAGTTTTGCCAGGCTTTGAATTTTTATTTTTATATTATCGCTCGGTAATATAAAAAAATACCTACCTACTTTTTACTTTTTTATGTCCTGATAATGTGTATGCAAAATTTCATGTTGATCGGTTGAGTAGTCAAGACGTGAAAAGGTAACAGTCAGACAGGGTTACTTTCACGTTTATACCATTAGTATGAATATACAATATGTGTCTTTTTGACCTACATTTATAATATGGAATCAACTCGACATTCTCCCACAACCACAGAACAATTTAAACAACTCGCAAAGTGTTTCGGAACGTGCCGCATCTACGTTTTGCGGATTTTCAACAATTTTCGATACTTCTATGACCTACCAAGAGTCCCTACTGTGTTTCACAAGAGACGAGGCTTTCTCGAGTACCCTACTGAAAATGGCCCATATTTTTCATTTCCTTTGTCCGCAAACTGCGAACTCTGGTTGACGAAAGTTGTATTGGACAATCCTCTTATTGAAAAGGACATGTCGTTAAGGGCATAATTTACGAGCGAATGAAATCAGTTATTTGGGAGAATTTGTTGTCTCAACTTACTATAATGCGATTAAACGTAGACTCAATGCGACCCCAGTCGCAGGGATAAGTGGATCTTATTCCCGTTTCGTTATTGACGTTAAACTATCGTCAAATAATTTTTTGGTCTGTCGGGTCAGGTATGCGATAACAAAGGCGAACTTGTGTGTATTATATATACTTGTAATTGTATATCCTGGATGACCTTTATTGCACAGCAAAAACTACAAACTTCGAAAAATGGGTTTATTTTATAATGTGAGCATTCGCTAAGAAACGATTTTTGAAAATTTCACATCCATGCGAAGCCGGGGATTTCTTAAAAAGGGTTCAAGCGAATCCGAATGTACACTACCAAGACAACAAAATGAGAAAATATATAAAAATTAACAATTATAAAAGAACACAGTAATAAAAATAGAAAACGGCCAGTCATATACCAAAAAGGTCGTCAACATCCCCCTCTCATGTGGCAGAACCACATCTGCCAGGTGCCATCAACTAGCCACATCTGCCAGGCATCATCAATTTGCCACATCATACTTTTTTTTTTTTTAAAAAACAGTAAAAATTTAACGCTTAAATAATTTGTTGCAGAGGGCAGAAGTCAGTATGAATCTGACATTAAATGCCTCTGCGAGATGGCTGATAGAAGCATCAAGAGGCGTGCAAAACCCGAATATACTTCTCGAAAAATTCTCACAAAATAGAAAAGTCGACGACCCAACCAGATCGTTACTTCTCACTTTCTATGGCATCCTAGTGGTCATCGGGGCTGTTGGAAATGCACTAGTTGTTATTTCTGTAAGTATAATTATAATGATATAATTTAATAAAAGAATACTCCACGAACATTTTGTATCTTCAATATAATCCTCGGTTTTCTTATCGATTGAGTAGTTAAGGCGTGAAAAGGTAACAGACAGACGGAGTAGCTTTCACATTTATATTATACTATTAGTATGGAATTAGTATGGATATGGATTTTATATTCACTGCTTTCAATCCATTCATAGATTATCTATAATTGTTTGAACAATAACAAAATTTGTACTTAAGTCAATATCAAACATGAAAATTTTCATTTAATATGTTTAATTTAAATATGATATGACACTCAATTAATTTAACTTATTTTTTTTAATAAAAGGTGGCAGACAGGTTCCTAATACTTAATATTTGGAAGTTTCGTCTCAAATATCACAAAAATAAGGGTAGGTACTGAGAAGATAAAGAAAAACGAAAAAAGCGAGACTTGGTATGGGCTGAATCTTACTCACGTATCGAAACAAAAGCACAAATGCTGTTATTTTACTGTGCTCTATTTTTTTGATTTGATATTTAATTTTTGTTAATTTTTGTAAAAGTTATTGATTTTTAATATAGTTATTCATACTGACATCTAATTTTATTTAAAAACAATATGTAGATTTTTTTTTTAAATTATTTTATTAGAGATGGGTTTGCTCTTGGCCAGCACCCACTTAATATTAATATTAATATTTCTATTGTACTTTAATATTTATTTAGTTTTTATATTCAACTGTACAGAATAATGTATTGCGAGCGAGTTGTCTAGTGAAATATAAGTAAAATACAAACATGATAACTCGCCGGTTCAAGTGAGTTGAATTCCAGCGAGTTAAGCGTGTAGTGAAGAATTACAGTAGGCCCTCAAATATATTAAATCGTATTTTCGAATAGTCGCGAACACATACTTATTTTTTATATAAGTGCTTTTCTTTCCAGGTAGTGAGAAAGCCAGTTATGAGGACCGCCAGAAACATGTTTATCGTGAACCTCGCAGTTTCTGACGCTCTTGTATGCTGTGTGGGAACTCCACTCACCTTAATGGAACTTTTAACCAAACATTGGCCGTTGCCCGATTGGCCGAGCCTCTGCAAAGCCTGTGGAGCGATACAGGCTATATCAATATTTGTCTCCACCATATCCATTACTGCGATTGCATTGGACAGATATCAGGTGAAGATGAATTGATATTTATGACACACTTTATTATTTCAAACTAGACAGTTTTTTCTTGTTTATTTCTTTATGTTACCTGCTAGCTTTTGCACGCCACTGCGCCAATGTAACTTTATAAAACATAGCCTATGTTATTCGCTGATAATGTAGCTTTCTATAGGTGAAAGAATTTTCAAAATAGGTCCAGTAGTTTTTAAGTTTACTCATTAAAAACATACAACTCTTATAATATTATAGTATAGAAAAGCTGGTGCCTGCGACTTTGTATGCGTTGAAAAATGAAAATAGATGAATTATCAATTATGATTAGTGTTTAATAGAAAAGAAATGCAAAATTACACATCATCATTAACAATATTATTGCCTCACAAATATCCAATTATCATTCGTTATTTTAAAAATAACCATTTTAAGCGGTTCTCTTCCTTAAAAATAAACGGTGGCATTCTTGGTGCAAGCAAAGCGATATAAGTACCTCAACTTGTATCTATCTATATAATTGAAACTTTGAAACGTTTGATCTGAACATATTATATAAAGAGATACTAGAATTTATTTCATTTATTTTTAATTAAAAACGTGATAAAGAAAAAAACATGCAAGGTGCGCTCGTCGAATATTCAAAAATTAGTGTTGTCACACTACTTCGGGTACATTAATTAAACCACTTTATGTTGGCCAAATACTTTTATTGGCCAAATGATTCAGAACTACAATTCAAACTATAAGGTGCGCGGTGCGCGGACGTACGACATCGACCTCTCTTCGCGAACGCGTTCGTTCGACTGACTGATAGCCTTTCAATATCATACCACCGAATGAATGAATGAATGAATGAATGAATGAATGAATGAACGCCTCTTTTGAAACGTCACAGAACACTTTTCAATCAACTTCAGTCGACATAAATAGCAGACGCTAACATTTTAGCGCAACGCTAAAATTTTGAATATTCAAATAAAGTAACTTGAATATACCTGATACTTAATTCTTGTTATGTGGTTGATAATTCGTAGGGTTGATAAATAAAAGTAGTAAAATAATTTTTAATACTTAATTGTTAATCTTCTTCTTTTTTATATATAAAAATTAGAAGTTGGTATGTGTATGCTAACAAAACTCGAGAATGAGTAGACCGATTTTGGTTCGGTCTTCACATATCTAATATGAAATGAGGAAGAAACAGGGAAAAATTTGTGTACAAGTTGCATCCCGCGCTTGTTGTCAATAAAGTAAAATAAAAATAAAAAAAATAAGTCAGTGCAATAAGTTACCTTGGTACTTGTTACTAACATTGTATGACTAAGTTTATTTTTAATCATTATTTAAATGAAGTTTTGTTTTGAGCTTAAAGTGACGTAACATATTCGCCGAAAGTAAATATCTATTCTTAGCTTGCTATTCGGCTTCTTATGCCTAATCAATATTCGTCCACTGGCAGCAAATTAAGGAAATACCCAAACTTCAATGGTGTCTTAATGTTATGACGTCAAATCAGATGAACAAACATACAATCTATTTTCGTGAATATCAGTTCGAATGTTTTTGTAAACATTGAACTGATGTTTATCTTGTGTAGTTAACTGGTTCAGAGCTTTCGTGGATTAGTTAAACAAGTAAAATCAGTATACAGATAAAAGCTTACCTAACTTATTAAAAGATTTTAAGTCTAACTAGACCATACATTTGGCCCTGGAGTAAATAGGACAATAATTATTGTATTATAGAATCAAGTCAACGTATTGAATAGTTGTAGAGATGCTAAAGCCCAGCCCATCCATTATTCATCCCTTCATCAGCCGTATCATCTCATTCATCTTCATCGCCTTCATCTCAGCTGTAGGACATCCACTGCCATCCACTGCTGGGGAGACCACTCCCACATAATTTTCCAAAAAGACCGGTCAGAAGCAGCCTGGATCCACGCTCCTGTGGCCCTTATCAGGTCGTCTGTGCACCTTGTCTTCACTAGGGTTCAATATAAAAAAGTAAATTTCTATGCTTAACAAAACATGGACAAGACCATTAAATAAGCGTAATGTTTTATTTAGACTAAACTAGAATTAATCTTGTTGTTAAAAAACAAAATATCTACTAAATGGAACATGACTTTTTCGTTTCTTTAATACCTTTTAAGCCTAATGAACACACAAAAAGGTCACATGCTTATTTCCACATGGTAAGATTTAATCTGTACCTCTTATAACTATAGATTCACGAAAGAGATTTTTCTTATCATTTGAGTTTTTTTTTTCTATCTGAGTATTAATATACTTTATATTTATATTTTTAAGTAGAGTTGTCAACAATGTTAAAGTGGCTTGACGTTTCTTTTCAAACGCTTAGCTATGGTGAATGTTCTGCAGAATACTGCAATGGCGGCTTTGTGAAGGGTGGTGAAGACCCGGTAGTATCTGGCCGGTCTAGTAACCGCCCTCTGCGGGTGTTCACTTATCCGGACGCTGTCCGGGGGCCTCGCCACCCGGCCTAGTAACTCTTCCGCAACGACAACACGAGGTTGAACCCGCCTCTCGGGCTGCCGCAGTTGATGTGTAAATGTCAGGTAGACACCTTTTTGGGCCGCCCACCCTTAATGTCGTAGAGATGGCGGCCACACGAGCGAGGGTTATCCTAGGGTGTCAGGTGGAAGCTGCATCCGACTCTCCGATATATTGTTCTGCAGAGAGGAGGTTATAGGGTGCTTCAGAAGTGAAGCCCCTCGCTGACTGCCCGCTGCAAGAGGTGGAGAACAGGCGTCCGTCGTCATCACAACACCGGGCAATGAGAGTAGACGTGCTGTGTGTTTCCGACACGTCTCTTCACGGCGCGGAGGTCTCACTCCGCGCTTAATCGAGGTGAAGCTCGCAAGTGTACGGGCCTCGACTGGCGGGGGGAGAAGGTAGCGTGTTTAACGTCCCCTAACGGCGCGAAGAAACACCTTGGGGTTTTAGTGGGTCGAAGTCTTACATACCCCACCGATCTCCCCCATAGCCGGTGGGGATCTGGTTCGCAGATTTTCCCACGTTAAAAAAAAATGATGAAGCTAATTTTCATAAAATTCCGAAGCAGGTTTGTCAATGCAAACGTAATCCATGATTTTCTCTATTATGAACTACTTACTAATATTATAAATGCGAAAGTTTTTATGTTTGGATATTTATTACTCACTTAAGCACTCAAAAATGGCTCAACGGATTTGAATAAAATTTGGCACACAGATGGTTCATTACCTGGATCCTTGAAAAATGTTAGGTTCCTGTGGGATTTTCAAAAAACGCGTACGAAGTCGCGGGCACAGCAAGTAATTTCATATATTCCTTTTATGTACTGTTTGGGAATTCCACAATTGAAATAAGCAATACCACATTGGTGTATAAGCCTTTGTTCAATTCTCGCTTCAGCAATCTCTTTGAGGTTTATGCGTGTTTTTTTTATGAATAAAATTTTATTCCATTTTATATTGTATTCCTATTTCCTATATTTCATTGTGTAATATACAAAATTTGCCCTCAAGCCACAGTTATAAGACATTGACTCCAGACTTATTACAGACAAGAGTGCTATATAAAATAAAGTTTTAAGACTTATGAAATAGAAACTGTGAAATGGCTTCTTTTTATTATTTTTCATTTGCACTTCTGTTATTCCAGTGATAGTCATCACTGCGGACTACACTTTTTTTTAAAATTATTATTACAATGATTCATTACGAAAAAAAAAATTACAATGAATCACTTTAGGTAACATAATAATATATTCCCTTTACTAACTGTGCCTGGTCTTCGTACGCGCGCTATAATTCGTTTTATGAAAATCCCACCGAAACATGACATTTTTCCAGGATAAAAAGTATTCTATATGTTAATCCAAGTAATAAACTATCTATTTCATCCAAATCCGTTCAGATATTTTGTCGGATGTTAATTTTTAATATTAAGTCGCGGATTCCAGCTAGTAATATGTATTACAAATGCGAAAGTTTCTATCTATATCTGAACTGTGCAATTTTGGCATGATTTATAATATGAGGATTAGATGTCCTATGTGCTGCTTTAGTCTAATATTAATATTCATCTAAAATTCTAAACAATATTTTGATGATCACACGAATCCATCAAGTTTGCAAATAAAAACATTTATTGATTTTGTCGCAAACTCCATTATTTTATCAGTTTATCATTGAAGAGTCGACCTGTAATGAACCGAATACCAGACCACTAGAGTATTGATAACACCACTTAATAATGTTGATAACACAACACATATAAAACAAAAAGTTGTAATGAGTAGGTACACAAGTTAATCGTCGTGTGTGGGCTGAGAATTTTTTTTTAATATTAATATACAATTATATATTAGTAAAATCTGTTCACAATTTTTTTTTTTTTTGCTTATGCAAATCTATATCTATGCTCTATACTAAAATTATAAAGAGAGAAGCATTGTATGTTTGTAATGAATAAAGTCAAAAACAGTACTGGACCAATTTTGAAAATTCTTTCACCTATAGAAATCTACGTTATCAGCGAGTAACATAGGCTATATTTTATAAAGTTACTCAGACGAAGTCGCGTGCAACAGCCAGTACTACATATAACAATAGCAAAAGGGGAAATGTGTGGCAGTAGTAAAATTTCATTAAAAAACATCGTCTTTCCTCTGTTTATTAATTTTTTTTGTAAATTTATTAGATTGATTGAACAAATTACGTACGAAACCTTTGTTATTACTTAGAGAATTTTAAGCAATTCCCCAGTTTACGAGTAAACGCGATACGCGTTGTAGCTACTACTACAACACTACAGTCTGTCTGCCTGTCTAAGGCTGTTGAATCCGTCTACTGCAGTCTTAATCAACACTTTCTTAGCTTTACAACGTAGATTTCCTAACAAAGTAGAATCAAACGTTTAATTATATACTCAAATCTTTGTTCACAGCTCATCGTATATCCAACTCGACCCGGGCTTCAGACAATGGGAGCCTTGATCACAATGTTCATCATCTGGGTAACAGCGTTCACCCTTGCATCGCCTCTCTACATATTTAGAAGCCTGAAAACTCACAAACTCGGCCTCATTGGGATGGACTCTTTAAGCTTCTGCATCGAAGACTGGCCCATATACAACGGCCGCGCTATTTACTCAGTGTTTAGTTTAATATTTCAATATGTACTGCCAGTTCTAGTCGTAGTTATAGCTCACGTGCAAATCCACAGGAGATTGCGTGGCAGAAGAAGAACGACCAGGAAAACGCCGGCCATTCTCATAGCAATAGCTGTTACTTACGTGATAAGTTGGCTGCCATTGAACGTTTTCAATCTGGTGGCAGATTTCAGTGCGGATCCAATTCTGGACGAGAAATCGATGACGATAACGTACGCAATTTGCCACATGTTCGGTATGTCCAGTGCCGTTTCAAATCCACTTCTCTACGGTTGGCTTAATGACAATTTTAGGAAGGAGTTCGAGGAAATACTTTGCTGCTGCCGGAAGAGGGGTCAGATTAATAAGGGCGCTAGGACAAAGAACAGGAAAGACACGGAGTTAACAGCTTTGGCGCAAATGGAGCACACGGTCACAGCAAACACAAAGACGTCGCACTGCTCACAAATTTTCTGACTAAAAGTTTGCTGTAAATAGCACGAACCGAGCAGTATTGAACTTCAAAGTGTATGAAATGGACTAAATCAAACGGACGAATCTAACTTAGTGTATGTATTTATTATACGGTGTAAAAAGTTCCTTCTTTATTATTTATTACAATACTTGTTGAAGAACTAGCTGTTAGTGTGTAAAGTAAAATGTAAATAATAAATATTGTAAGTTGTAAACGAATTGTAAAATAAAAATATTGCTCTTTACGTTTATTGAGCCCAAACGTAAAGGGCAAATATTGTAAAAAAAAGATCGAAATAATATGCAAAGTTATTACGATTTTTATATAAAATATAAACTGTATATAAAAAAATATTTTATTCATTTGCAAGCCCCGTTTTTCTTCCATTTAATAGCATAATACAGCTGCACAAGTTGGTCTGAAGGGTTTGAAGAGCTAATTTGGAAAGGTAAGCATGTCTTTAGTTGGATACACGAGGATTAAAAAAATAGAGACTGTATATTCAAGAAAAAAAGGGCGAATATAATTCAGTACCATGTATTATGTTAAAACCGGGGAGTTTGAAGATATTTTTTTTCAGGTTTTTGCTCATATCACGAATTCTACGAATAGCATTATGATATATTATTCATTTTTACTCTACTTTTTTCTCTCTCTTTTGGAGCTACAGGCTGTGTAAGTTAAAGAGTTAAGTTGTGTAAGATGCTGTTGTTGGGAAGATGTGGATTTAGTAGCTTTATCACTTCTAATGGCTCCTATAATCTAATGGCTCTATCACCACCAGCAAATTTCCTTGTCAAGCCAGGAAAAGGGAGTGTGGCTTTTTTTTATAATATAAAGGTGGCAGACAGGCAGGCGGCTCACTTGATGGTAGGTGGTTACCGTCGCCAAAGGACACAAGCAAAACCAATGGGTAACCAAATGCTGTATTAAAAGCAGTTGTATCGATCAAACTACAAATGGAATATTTAATTATTTAATACAAATAAATTGTTTTGTTTCCGAATTGAAACACGAGGCAATTACAATGTGTGTTTGACGTATTTCATTCACATGCTATCACCAGCAATACGATACTGAAGGCCATTCTTGTTTTAATAAAATATTTATTTAATTTTAAAAAAATTGTATTGGTCGATGAAGAAGTTTAAGTACTAAATGCTTTTTGTCTTTTAGGTTAGTATTATAATTAATTTTAACAAAATTCCGAACAACATGAAACAGCTTAATATTAATATATTTAAGAAGAAATTTAAACTTAGTTGATAGTATTTATTAATATTCTCAAAATATTTGCACACCCCAAAGGTTAGAATGTAGCAAGCCTTATTATTGTTAAAACCATTATAATTACCTATATTCAGCAAATAAATTATTATAATTAAAAAAAACTGACTGTACCTTAATATGCAAATGAAATAATTGGAACGGACAAGGATATAATACTTTTATTATTGCATTATACGCTTTTTTGCACAGAGCAACGCCGAAAAGCAACGCCAACTATGTTTGGCAGCATACTACGATAGGACTATGCTGCCAAACATAGTACGATAGGAAGGTATAGAGAAATGGACTCTGGCCTCTTCTACTCACTCACCAAAACACAACAGCACACAAGCTGTTATTTCACGGTGCTTTTCTTAAAAGGATGGTTACTGTCGCCAGACTGGCTGTCCAAATGGATGCTGAAAACACTGTGCCCTGTCAGATCCAGACCAGAGCCAATTAAGAAAAGTTCATTTCCAAAGCAGGACCTTCCGACTCGCCTGGAGTCGAACCCGGCATCCCTGAGACATAAAGCTTAATACTCGCCCTTAATCACTGGCGGCTTATCCAAACTGTAGTTATAGAATAACCGATATAACTATATAGTAATGGAATATCGTTGAATTGGACATGTAACCGCTTTAATTATAAAAACAAACTCAAAGAAGAACCAAGGTTTTTCCGTTCCATTTTTATATCTTACTAATTTGTCTTTTGGAAGGGATACCAAATAGAGATTTTTACTAACTTCCACATGTTCGATGGATGTAAAATTTGGTATACTGTTACTTCGGTGATATTTCCATGACATGGTAACCTTGACCTGATCCTTCAGCATTAAGTAGAACTTCTCAACAATAGAAAGTCGGGGGTTAGTTTATAATTTAATTGTAGGTTGTAAAGAACTTTGTATGTCATGTATTTTTTTTTCCAAAAATTCTATTTATAAAAGCAGATATAAGTTCATACTTTATTTATTCCCTGTGACCTCAATCAGAATATTTTATTGAATAAAATACATTCGAATATTTCTGTGAAAAGAAATGTTAACAAATACCCGTCGAAACGAAGTTACCTAGGCGTTTACTAGTAAACTTAATAAATCAACATTGACAGAAGAGCAAAAAGGTCTAAGGCAAGGATCGGCAACCTGCGGCTCGCGAGCCACACACAATACTTATATATGAATAAATATATTTTTTCTTATGAATAAATAGATTAGTTTTTTTTATCAAAAAACTTTATTTTTGCAAGTACTATTAATTATTGGCAAAAATTTTTTTGTGGCTCTTTAAAAACTTTAAAATTTTGTAAATTGTAATTTTTAATCTTTCCGACTGAAAAGGTTGCCGACCCCTGGTCTAAGGTAAATCATCTAAACTAAGTGCTTAGTTCGAAAATCAAAGTCGCAATAACGATTTCATTATTTGGAATTAATTCTTACGTATAAGTTAAAAGAAAGTAGAAATAAAATAAGTTATGGTTCAATGTTCATCATCTTCATTAAAACTCATCAGCTCAACCATAGGATGTCCACTGCTGGACATAGGCCTACCTGCTAACTGTACCTATCCACCGTCGACCCGCGGCCCTTAACAGGTCGTAGGTCAACCTTGTGGGTGGACATCCTGCCCTGTGCTTGTCCGTCCGTGGCTTCCCTTCGAGATCCTTCTGGCTACAGAAGCCGTCGGGTCTAAACTCTCACTGCCGCTTCAACTTACTGATCCACCGGGCTATGTCGATAACTTTCGTTTGTCTACGGATCTTCTTAGAATGTTAATATTAGGTTGATTTTCAGTAATATTAGGTTCAAATCGCGAACGAGTCTGGTACTGGAACTGGTATCCTACTGAAGATCGAACCTAATGAGTATCTTAATGTGAGAAGGGCCTTAGATCCACTCGACTTTATATTGTTAATTGCTATCTTCGGCTCTACTATAGCGACTTTATATAATTTCGCATAATTATATAAAGTTCGCTCAATAATTTCGCAATAGTTTGAATTGTTTGACGATATTACTAAATTTAGCTTCTAATTATGAACAGGCAGCCATTATTCCTATTCCATATTGCCTTTAACTACTTGCACTATTATCTATACTTGTACTATTATCGCTAATATTTCAGTAGCATCTTAATAAATCGCCAAGGGTAATATAGAAAATGACGGTGCTCTTTAAATTTATTTATCAATAGGGTACACTCAAAGATTTCTAACATATAGTTCAATGGGTACACTAATTGATTAGGTAACTTTTAAAATAACTCCTGCAAATTTTCTTGTAGCAATCAACAACGAGAAGACTTAATCAAACTCCATTCTGAAAAGGAAAAACAATTTTAAAAGTAGGTAAGAAGATTGATTTACAAACATGATTAGTTTTGGATAACAATAATAATTATTTTTATTAAAGAACTTGGAGTTTACGGGACTTGATACTCCAATGCAATAAATAGTCTTCTAGAAGAAGATGGTATATATATAAGAGCCAATGTAGTGGCTTTTTTTTATTAGAGATGGGTTTGCTCTTGGCCAACAACCAACTGTGTAGCAAGGATGAGGCCTATGATGAAGCGAGCTCACCCAGAAGATGCCTATTCATTTGAACTTAGAAAATATTTGGGTTATATGAGCTGCAGGGACGTCTGTCAGCATTTGGGCTATGGACTCAATAGATGTGCCAAAGTTGAGATTTGAACTCAACCTCATGCCATCATTGACGTATAGTACGGATGCACCTCGGAAGATTGGAGCCAAGTCAAAGGGGCTCCTTATTGCTGCGAACAAAAACACGCTTGCGTTTTGGCGTTAAAATTAACCAGGTCCCTGTCACCACATTGGGATACAAAACTCAAGGCTGATCGTTAAAGGAATCATGTGGGCGGAGAATGAAGTTAGCCTGAGAGCAGCGAGGAGTCCTTGCTGAACCATGCTGAACTGTAGCGTGGGTCGGACTTCTAACACGGGACCGTTGGTTTACTCGTATCCGAAATAAGCCTCTGTAATTTATTTGCCTTTGGAATACACTTGTTAACTGTTTGAACTCTGGAATTTGATTTGTCTAAGATCTACGCTATGAACCCTTCACCAGCAAAATTTGATGTCGGCAATGCTGTCGCTCAGCCATCCCTCTGACACGCGCCGAAACATTTTTTTTTGTTAGGTGATTATAATTAATATTTTATTTTATTTTATTTATATTAGGGAAACATACAATATCTCGCTACACATTATACATATACATACAAGAAGAACATAAATCAGCAAAGTTTCCACTAAATTACTAAAACATATAAATTACAAGTCATTACGAGCTAGGAGAAAACACAAAAAAAAGCAAGAAACAGTTAACAAATACCATATAACATACAAAAATAAACTGGCCATAACAAAAAGGATACTACACAACTATATTTTCGAGAGCTTGTTTAAGGTTACGTTTATAGGCTCCTATAGGACAACTGAAAATATCCAGATCTAGCAAGTGTTCGTTATAAAATTTGCAAGAGCGATACAAAAAGGTATTTGTATAAATTACTTGTATAAATTCCTTTTGCAGAACGGAATGTGTAACGAACACTTGCGGCGTGAATTTATTCGAGGGCAACTCAATCCAATATTGCTTAATAAGAACGGTGAATCAATATAATTATTCATAATCTTGTATAAAAACAGTTGATCTTTCTGAACACGTCTATCACCAAGGGATGCAAACGTAGGTACATTGTTAAATCTATATTGAAGATGTTTCAAGTACAAGTTAAACACTCTATCCAACCTCTTAATTTGAGTTTTATATTGCGGGTTCCAAACAATAGACCCGTACTCGAGTAGAGGTCTGACGTAGGAGTCGAATAAGAGAGAGAGGGTTGAGCCGGCTTTGAAATCTTTGCTGACTCTCATAACAAATCCGAGCATGCGGTAGGCCTTGGAGATTATGTAGTCAAGATGCTCGTCAAATGTCAATCTATTATCCAGTAGTACACCTAAGTCTTTTGAAACTATAACACGCGTTAAAGTAACATGGTCAAAATCGTATTCATATTTAATATGCTTAGGGTTTCTAGAGAAAGTAATTACATTGCATTTCTTAATAGTTTTTATATAATATAGTTTTTATATAATAATTATATCTTCATATTACCTACTGATGATAAATTAATATCCAATACCTATTCTTTCTTTAGGTTTTTTATTACCTCTTACTTTTTTTTTAATACCTAATATCTACTAATTGGAATTATAAACAAATATACATCGACACTCATTATAAATAACTAATTACACAAAAACCCTCGCAAGATTTACAGAAACGAGTCTACTTATAATGACTGTACTAACGATGTCGTATTTTTTTCGTATTTTGCCGACCGATCTTGGATTAACTTTAATTAAAGACATAAAAGCGACATAGTCTTTACAGGCCCCTCATCACCTTTAAAAACAGAAATTCGTTAGTTAATCTTGTATTTATATGAATCATTTCCTTTTTACAATTTTATATGATGTTATCTGTCCCGACAGACATTAATTATCCTTCTGTCAAAAGCTATTAGACTGTGGCAGCTGTTGATGTGTAACTAAACCAAAGTTTTTACGAGAAATTTATCCTATTTTTCTAATGCACGCTAATCTCAGAAACGGCTCAACCGATTTGAATGCGGCTTTCACTGATGTATTGTAGCAAGCTTCCCGTAACATTTAGTATTTGGTTCAAAAACAAAATAGTTATACAGAATACCGAAATAGCAAGCGTACAAGAAGATCTATACTAATATTATAAAGAGAAAAGATATGTATTTTTGTATTTAAAACTCAAACACCTGCACAGATTTTAAAAATTCTTCTAAACTTTCTATATTTCGTTGATAATATAGAAAACTACATTATCAGCGAGTAACAATAGGCCATATTTTATAAAGTTAAGCGGACGAAGTCGCGTGCAACAGTTAGTTTGACGTAAATAAAGTAGTAGGTAAAATTTACGAAAAATGAAAAGACGACCAGAGGACGCTGAAAGACAATCTCGCTCTACTAGAAAATCTATTATGAATTCTAGGTAATCCGATTAATTCTAGGTTCTAGGTATTCCGAATAATTATTGAATTAAAATTTATAATAATTTACAAAAGTTAGTTTGACGTAATGAGTATAAATAAATAGATTTAAAAAAAATCTCACTTCGCCAGCTATTACAGTTTTCGTACTCCATTTCGCAGTAATTGTTGAATGTTTTGAACTTTCCATCGTAATGACGAGCACAAATTTGAGTAGTCCTAAAATTAACATTTTTTATTTAATATAAAACATATTATTAATTTATAATAATTAAAATTATAAATTATAAATGTAGGTACATATTGTAGTCAATATTGAGAAATTTAAAAAGAAATAACACACTTACTTATACACTTTTGGACAATCCTTAATAAAGACTACGCAGCCATGGTCAATGAGATCTGCCTTCAAGAAAAGCGTATCTTTTGGATAATACCTCACTTTCCAAGGCTTTGAGTAATTGTGGTTCACGTAATCGCTTGCCATTAAGGCTTTTACAACTGGAAAAAAATATCCTAATGATCGCGTATTTTTCAAATGCAAAATACTAAGATGAAAAAGAGCAAGAGAAAAGTTTTTTTTATTTTTTTATTATCACCTACACGAATCGTTTTTTTTTTTATTATTGAATTTGACAGACAGATTGACGGTAGATGGTTTGATAACAGGCTTGACCATCATCGCCTATTACACAGGTATCGCCTCAAGTGCTATAAGTGGGTTGCAGACCATAATAGGACTAAGTATAAGTAAGATAGAGATAAGAATAAGATAGAGAGGCTCTGGAATTCCTTACTCACTCACCAAACCACAACACCACATATATATGCTTTCTTTACAGCAAAAAAAAAATTAATCACCAGAGAAAGTTTAAATGCTTCTTTAAAGTTTAACATTTTATAAAACACTAGCTGTTGCACGCGACTTCGTCGGCGTGACTTTATAAAATATAGAATATGTTACTCGCTGATAATATAGCTTCTCAACAGTGAAAGAATTTTTGAATCGGTTCAGTAGTTTCGGAGCCTATTCAATGCAAACAAACAAATAAACAAACAATCAAATAGAAGTGTAGACTAACAAGCGTGGTCGACGCTTCGCTGTGACAGTCTTAAGCGGTTATCACACTTTACAATTTGAAGGATTCCAATTTAGGAAATTGGAAAGCGTAATCGCAGTTAGAACAGATTGGATCCAATTTAGATTTTATCTATTTTCAATTCTATGTCTTCGATTTAGAAATCAATTTAGTGTAAGTGTGATCACTAGTTCACTACTGAGGTTCCTAAATTGGATTCCTTCAAATTGTAAAGTGTGATAACTGCTTTATATTAACTCGGCTGCCATAACAACGGCTAACTTCCACTTTAAGGCGCGATTTCACCATACTCTGTTAGTATTTAATTAACATCGCTGTTAAGTCATTTAGCGCTGTCACTTGCATACTGTAATCGTCTGTTAAATGATTTAACAGTGATGTCAAATATTACAGAGTACGGTGAAATCGCGCCTTAATGTGACAGCGGTTCTCGTTGGCGACGTAAAAAACATGATTCCATAATGTGTAAAAATCTCAAGTCAATCCGTCGGCTAGTTTTCGAGTTTTTGAGTAATACACAAACTAACACAAAATTTTTATATATCGTATATAGATTATATAACAAAAGAAAACTTACAAAATATTATAAATAATATTTTCATATTATTTCACTTTGACATTGCACTAACTGTAAAGACATTTTATCGTAACAGAAACTAACGTAATAAATAAAATGTAATAATAAAACCAATAACCATGATACGTTCGTCGAATATGAATATAATCGTACACATTGCTGAAATTCACCTGGTTGGAAACTTTGAATATTCCATATTACAATATTTCCAATTTCGTACATAGTCGTTACATGAGTAAGTATATTAAAGTATTTCATATTTCATATTTCTATAATCTGCAGCTAAAAATAAAAATTTATAGAAATTTTTACTAAGAAACTTTGCTACTTGTGCTGAATCTTTTTCTCGTGAAACAATCCATGCATTTAGATTGGATCGAAGGTTATATAGTAACTCTTATTTTATCCATGGTTATACTGGCTTTTTTGTGTTAAGGTCGATATTTTATGACGGACAGACTAGCTTTTTTATAGTAGGTGGCACTTGATGGTAGGTGACCGTCGCCTATAACACAAGGAAGTGGGCTCCCTTTACAACAAGTACGTACAATACGTGAACGTATTGTAGACGTGCTTAGAATTTTATGATTTCTTATATATACATACAATTTGATGATTTTTTATATATTTATACAAAACAAAATGCTTTTATTATGGTAAAGATTTGTGCTATTAGTGTTATCAGAGAGCTACTGGCGAATATTAGGGTTCGCAAAGTTGCATATCTAGGTCATGATCCTGAGGGGTGAAAAGTAGGGACATATACTCTTATACCTCTTATAATGCGGGGCAAAATTGAGAGGCCTCTTCGCCTCTCAATTTTGCCTCTGAGTCAGATGTCTTGGTTAAGAAACATCCGTCAATGGAGCAAACTTAGGTAAGAGGCTTGTGGGAGAGTTGAACCGAGTGGGGCGTAATGGAGAGGCCTTATCGAGGGCGATCGCCAACGTCTAGGAAACCTGATAATTCACTTAGAGAAAAACAAGAAAGAAATGTGTGAATATACCTCCATTACATAAGCAATGTTTGCGGATACAACAAATGTTTAGACTAAAATAATAACTATTGTATTGGTCGTAGTGCTTAACTGTCGTAACTTTAATTAAGTTTGTACTTAGAAACTAATTAAAGTTAGCGCTGGTAGTCTCAGTTCGTATTTGACAGAAACAACATCTGCTCCCCGATTTCAAGATAAACGCTTTTAAAGCTGAGTACTTTGACTCTTATCTAAACTTTTATAAAATCCTTTGCCCTGAATGACTATCAACCCACAGCCAAATCTATTAAGGCGATGCTACTTCTTCCACCATATCCCTGTCAAATAGTATAAAGCTAATTTTATAAACAAAATATTGTGCTATAATATTTATAACAGGCGTATCTCAACAAAAAATTCAGAAAGAATTACTAATTATCATTAATTTATTAAAATAAATATGTATTTGAACCTGCAGTAATTTTACTTGTTTTTTTTTTTAAATTATTTCAAGTAAAGAACATATGTTAACTTATGATAATGATGATATTAAACTCTTTTCAGACTACATTTAATTTAAATGAAATTAAAAAGAATTAATTAAATTAAACAATTAATAAGCAGAAAATTAATTGTGAATATTTCATTTTCAAAAAATATAAAATTAAATAAAATTTAATATTTAGAAGACTTGTTGTGGAGGTCGCTATAACCGATTTTCACTGTAATACACCAATTTATCAATGACAAATAAATTGCAGAAGATTGTTTAAAAAAATAACCAAAAAATAATTATCGAGGTATTTAGCTTCTCTAAATTTTGTCTTCATTTATTTTCAAGCCAAATTTATTCTGACAACTAAAACAAAATAAAATCTGTAATAGAAAAGATAAAATACTGCAGAATTGCAAAATTCTTATGACTTAGTCCAATACATGTACTTACATAACTTCCAGCCTTTCAATTTAGGACTAGGAGCAGCTGTGACGACACTAACACTAAAAATGAATGCCAAGCATAATATTATTTTCAGAATTTCATTTTATTTGATATTACATTTAACGTAACAGAAAGCAACTATCTACATACGAAATAGTTATCAGAATTGTGAATTATGTGAAATATACGACGTACATTTGAAATTAAAAATTAAATACAAAATGTAGGTAGGTACATATAAAATACCTATTTTTACCTTTGCAATTGAAATACTTTTTTTCTTCTATTTTTAACCTCCGACACCAAACGCAAAAACGGGGTGTTATAAGTTTGACATAATAATAGGTCTGCCTATATCTCCATCTGGGTATCCATCTGGGATTTACCGATTTTTCTTAACAGTCTTTTGGTTCTTAACAGTCGATTTTTCTTGGTTTGTGTCTACCAAATTAACATTTTTATATATAAAAAATAATTTAAAATTTAATTTAAATATTTAAATATAATAAATATTTTGACATATTTCTAATAATTATATATTTATAAATTTTTATATGGATACAATCATTGTTAGTAAAAATATTCATTAACAATGAATTCATACTTATAATGTCATATTAAATATTGTCTTAGGAGTATTTAATTATAGTATTCATTTTGCACTGTATTCTTTGTTATCTTAAAGGTCATTTTAATATAATATTTATATTGTTGGCTTTAATGACGAATGCAATGCTTGAATGTTTACATGTATAATATAATTTATAAACGGTTATCTGTACTATAGAGGGTCAAAGGGGTTAAGTTTTTAAAAGGAAATCCCCTTTTTCCATTGATGTAAACTCTGCTTTGTAATCTTTTATGTTTGGAAATAATGGTTTTTTTTTTTCAATTATTTTAAAAACTTTTTTAAAATTTATTTACTTATTTATTTACAGGAACATAATTCAGTTTATTAGCTATGAAATTATTTATTCGTAGCTATGAAAACACAAACTAAATCAATACTCTATAAAGATACTAGCAATGCCTCTCGGTTTCAGATAATATTAATATATTATTAGTTTGTTATATATATTGTATATATATTTATTAAAGCTCATTCAGATTCTAAACTTTTTAGACTTTTCTTAAGGATTGTCGTGAAGCGACGGTTTAATAAAATAAAATAAGCTTTTACTGGGAGATGTATATAATTATAAAAGATAGATCTGTAGATGTATTTACAAATAATTGGAAAAAAAAAGAAAATGGATGAATGAAAGTTGTGTAGTGTGTTATGAATGAAGTAAAGATGATTGAACAAAGATTAAAAGACAGCCGTCTGGGCAAGACCGCCCAGAGTCCAGTGGTGATTAGTGCGTCCGGAGTCTCTGCACAGACTCACGGACCGACACGACGTGAACGTGCAGTGGTGAAGTGCGTCCGGGGTCTCAGCACCGACTCCCGGAACGATACGATGCAGACGGGCAGCGGCGATGGGTGCGTCCCGGAGTCTCTGCACAGACTCACGGACCGACACGACGTGAACGTGCAGTGGTGAAGTGCGTCCGGGGTCTCAGCACCGACTCCCGGAACGACACGATGCAGACGGGAAGCGGCGATGGGTGCGTCCGGAGTCTCTGCACAGACTCACGGAACGACGCGAAGTGAACGTGCAGTAGTGGAGTGCGTCCGGAGTCTCAGCACCGACTTCCGGAATGACACGAAGCAGATAGAGGCAAGACAGGCCAAATTTCAATGTTGTATCCGAGAGAGGAGCGACAACACCCTCATTCATTTGTATCAGTCTAGCCGGCTGGAAAACCTTCGAAATCATATTTTAAAAATTAAATTTAGAAAATAATTAAGATATATGGCCAGGACATTTCGAATTTAGAGGTTGTATATAAAAAGGAATAAAAAATGAGCGAGAAAGCAACAATGTAGTGAGAAAGCATGATGTCAAAATATTATGGGAACTATGGCGACGAAATAAATAAACAAAGAGATTATGTCAAAAATATATAAATTTACGTTTTTGAAATTATATGAGGACTAAATGCATGTAAAACGTATGAGAAAATGTAGGAAAAAGTATAGCAGACATTCGGAAAACAGGCTGTCGGTAAGATAATAAGGAAACAAGGGAAAAATGTGATGTAAATGATACGTGAATGACATGTAGGCCGAAAAATATATAAAATACAGGGTCTGAGGCGTTATCCAGGTTAGTAGCGCATCCAGGAGTGATGTATGAAGTGTATAAACACGCTACAGGATAAATCTCTAGGAATTCACCGGGGCTATAACTTTTAAAAGATACTTTTAAAAAGCAATTCGCTTATTTCGACAAAAGATCTAAAATCAATAATAGTCCTGTACCTGACTGCAGTCCTTTGGGAAAGTTCGCGTATGGAGATTTTTTTTTAAGTTAGTAGGAGTCAGTATTATAAACTTAGGTGAATATCTGCCACCTGGTACATTTTCCAGTTATGACTTCATCAATAATTTAATATTAAATAAATTTTTTTTTTCTTCAGAAACCTACCAAGTGGGGTAACACAGTTTCCCACAATCAGGTCCCACATAAGAAAAGAAAAGTTTTTTTTTTGTTGCCATTATTGCTTAAATGTATTTTCTATTTCATAATTAATTTTGTCTGGCTGTCAGTCTTGAAGAGAAAAAAGTAATAATGGGCGTTTAGATGTTCTAATAACATCCACTAATAAGTGGAGTTAATTACATCAAAGAAGTCTGCGTATTGCGATCCTCAATCTCATTGCAAAATAAAAACTACGGCACCACCTACATATCTATGATACATTTTATCGTAGATACATTTATGAATTTTTATTATTTTATAAAAAAAATCACAAACGATCTATGGTTTTTAAGCAACTAGAGACCCACCTCTAGTTTTTGCGCGGGCATTTTTTTCTCACCCGGGTTCAAAATAAAAACTATCCTATCTTTTAAATTGGACCAAAATCACACATAGTTACAAAGTTTTATCAAAATCGGTTCAGTAGTTTAGGAGTTCATCCCGGAGACACCACGTGACACGTAATTTTTATATACAGGGTGGAAAGATAAGTCGGGCCTTGGAGGGAATCTACCTTAAATCCTTAAGTTAGCTCATTTTACATAAAGGAAACATTCTTTTATTTTTAAAAAGAAACAAAACTGCATTCGAAGATTTTCTAAAACTCGCTTGGCTCGCCCGGGACTCGAACCAACTAAAATTTAAAAAAAACAAACACACTATTTTATTATACTAATCGATAGGATTATTATTCAGGATAAAATTTCTTTTTATTGGGTTAACGACCGTAAAAGCACTCTCGTATTTTTTGTGTTTCAAAGAGGTTATACCAAAAAATTCTAATTTGGTCCTTTAATTTTTTAAAAAAATATGTAACATACGTTAAGTGTCGTACTTAACATAGATTTCGATTTTGTTGTCTTGAAAATTTAACAAATGGCTTAATTTTTTCGAGCTCTTAAGGGTATTTGTCTTGATTTCCTATTCCAAAAACGGAAAGGCGAATTTTCAATTGTTTTATAAATATATCTCTTTGATAGGGTTACTTTCAGAAAGGACTAAAGAAATTTTAGCATTTACCCTTTTGATAGGTATAGTCATAGTACAGAATAGACTCTTTTATCTCTTAAATATTTTGAGGCCCTTAAGACAATAAATACTCCCTTTCTTTCTAAAAAAGTAGCAGACGATGGTACTTAATAAAATAAAATGTGGTGTATATAAAATCTTAGTTTATTCTTAATAAATTATTAGTTACATAGCATAATTCTTCAATAAATTAATTAATTAATTCTGTAAGGCGGAGCATGGCACAATGAGCTTTATTTCTATTGTAGAGTTTCATCCTCTCGCAATGGAGGTAGCTTGGCCAACCACTTGAACTGCAGGACCAGCTTTGATGATGCCATTGCGAATATTTCTCCCAACTTTCTCCTGTGAAAAAAAAAATGCATTACTATAAAATAAACGTTAATATACAGTTCAGTAAGATGCATTAATAATAATACAGTATCATGTCTCAGAAATTATTATATTATTATTATTCCCATTTAAGAGAAGGGCTTAGCTGTAATAAATAAAATAATTTATGTGCAAATTAATATCTTCAAATGTTAAATCTATCGTCAACACAAAAAGCCCGACAAGTACCTACTTATGAAAAAAAAAAACTTTCTTGCAAAATATTTTTAAAAAAATCAGCTTGGGTTACTTAAGTTAAAATTAATTAATTTAAAATTTAAAAAGTAATTAAGTAACAATAACAGTTACCTAAGTGAAACTATTTAGTAAAAAAATATATCAAGAGTTTAAAATAAAGTAAAATAACTTTGTTACAGTTTTAGTTCATTATGAAGTGTAATAAATACTTACAAGTTTTTTAAACGGATTCCATCTGGGACTGGGCGCTGCTGAAATTGCCGTCAAAGACAAAATGCAAGCGAAGATTAAAAAGAAAATCTTTGTGAAATTCATTTTTGAAATACTGCTAAAAGACAATGTTACTGGTATCACGTTATGTTACAAGCGCAAGCCACAGTATGATGGGTTGTGTAGGATTTCATCTCAATAAATACTGAATAATGTTCAGGGAAAAGTTGCTTTAATTTTAAACTTTAATACCGCGGCGTAAGAACTACTTAATATTGTTTAATGGAGGTCGGACATTGAGTGATAACGGGTCAAAACAGTGCAGGGGAGTCCCGTGTAACTGAGATTGTGGTGAATAACCTTTGCCGTTGTATTGTATTGATATTTTGTATTACCGTGATTTCAGTTCGATGAATCATATTTGTTGTCTAACATTTAAAGCAAGTGTCTGGTTGCACAAAGATATTTTCTTAGATGATGTCAAAGATTTTTATAATATACTTACTTACCTACTTATATTCTTATATTTTTACTAGCTGGTGCCTCTGGTGAAAAATTTCACGATGGTCGGTTGAGTAGTTAAAGCGTGAAAAGGTAACAGACAGACAGACAGTTACTTTCACATTTATAATATTAGTAAAGTATGGACTAGTGTGAATAACTTAATACATGCTATTATTCTATTAAACTCAAAGCTTCTCTGCCGGCTTAACGGCTTAATCTCAGAAATAGCTTAACGGATTTGAATGAAATTTGGCACATACATAGTTTATTACCTCGATTATCATATGGGATCCTAGAAAAATCTTAGATTCCTGTAGGATTTTCATAAAACTAACTACAGCGTGTACGGAGCTCTTCCTATTTAGGAACAGCTTCGATTTGCTTGGTGCTGACTTGCTGAGTAGAGAATATCAGAGTTAAACCTCTGATAAGGTATTTGCTACCTATATGTACATAATATATGTAATGTATTAATAATACACACATTACATACTCGTATAGAGTTAGTACATTACATGTTTTGTGAGATAGTTTCTTTATGTCAAGACGTCATACATGCCGAACGGTCCACTTGATAGCAGTTGGCTACCGTCGCCGCAGGTGCTGCAAATGCACTGCCGAATCCCAGTGGGTTTAAGTAGGTAAAAAAATAAAATAACAGATTGTATTTATGTTATATGGAGAGAAATATTATTAAATTTTGCAGATAAATTAAATTTATATTTAATTTTTAAAAATAATTTAATGAAAAATTAAACTTATTGTAATCAGCATACACTACAGTACAGTTAAGTAGCCCTTAAAATAAAAAATATTTTTTTTTTTTGTTTTTTGCACTTGCTTGCTTTGTGTCTATATTGGCTTGCGTCAGTGTAATGCTAGCTCCTAAATGGAGACCTTTTAATGATTTGGTAAGTTTTTTCTATTCTGTTTATTAAGTAATTCTATACAAATATATTATTATTTTGTTTTTATTAATTTTTATTTATACCTACGCCAACTCTTAACTTTCCACCGGGGTAATACTTCCTTAGGTGTTCTAAGCACTCTTCCTTGGCGGCTAAAGGAGTAACAGCTTCATAATCACATACATAATTTTACTTAATAACAATATTTAAGTTAACTTTGCCTTAAAAAAATATTAACAGATGATGCCGGGTTTTTGAATTATTGGGTTTTGAATAATGAATGAAATCAATTATAAGAAGAAGTTAACAGAAAATGAATTATCGGTATACTTAGGTAACGTTTTCATTAAGAAGATCATTATATAGATGACATGTTGTTATTATGTACCTAATTATATGAATGCTTAGTGAAATGCTTTCTATAGTCATGTAAGTGTGATTCGAATTATAGTTATTTTTTATCAAATAAACGCTGTTCCCTCTTTAGCTAATAGTTTTTTTTTTTCAGGATAAAGTCGCAAAGACTTGTCATATAATAAATGCAAGTAATCAGGTATATTACCTGGTCCCAAGACGATAAATTCATGGAACTCATAACAGTAATAAATGCTTCCTATTTTTTATTGGCTTCGTGTCAGTATGATGACTCACTATTTTTTGCAACAGTTGATTGATTGGGTTTGACCGCACTCAAGTATCTGTTGCTAAGAGATTACAGTTTGCATTGGTTAACAGAATTTAATAATTGCAGAAATATTTTCTTATATTAAAGTAAAGAATAAAATAAATGCTAGGTATATTAAAATGTCAATAATGATTCTTTTCTCAGTCCAATCCACCTCGAAATGAGACATCTTCTCGTCCAAAAAAGTCTCAAAACAAGAGTTTTTGACAAACGCGTTTTACCACACTGTGTTTCGCAGTCATTTGGGCAGCCAGTAATCATCACCTTACAGAATACCACCGTGAAGTAACAGCATATGTGCTATTGTGTTTCGGTGAGTGAGTAAGGGATGCAAGAGCCCATTATCATTTTCCTAATATTCCCTTATCCTAATATTTCTAAGGTCGGCAGCTCACTTGCACCTATGACGTTGCTTGTGTTATAGGAGACAGTAGCCCACTACCATCAAGTGGACCGTCAGCCTGTTTAGCGACCTTAACATAAAAAAAGACATAAGCCGGCGGATCCATAAGTTAAAGTGACAGAAGGCAGGACACATAGTGTGATAGTACAGCGCCTTGGGCCGCTGGGGCCGGAAGGTTCTCCAGTGAGGCTACGGACAAGGTGACAAGACAAGACATCCACCCACAATATGGACTCATACTATGAAAAGATTAAAAAAGAAATGTAAATTAAAAATAAGTATTCTATATATTTTTTTTTGCAAACGTAATTTAACGCAATTTTATTTCATTTTATTTTATTTTATTAATCATAACAAACACTTACACCACATATAGTAAATTTGTGAAAAAAGATACATACATAAATAAAGGTAATAGTGTAATCAACAACATTTTCCACGAATTGGTAAACTAATTTTAAACAGAGAGAAACTTTATACATATTTATTTATATAAAAAAAGGGAGAAAAAAACAAGACCATAAAATTAAAACAATATTATTTTTATATTCATGTGAGCTAGTGGAAAATAGATCAACACGTGTAAATAAACAATTGTACTTGTGCATATAACACGATATAAAGGCGCACATTCACCAGCGTTAGTTTTGCAGTACTTCGGCATAAATAGTTTATGCGTTATAAGAATCTCGTATACGCTGCGAACTGCTTAGCAATCGATATATAATGTTATTCATAAGAAGTTACAGCCATAGCGGTTATGACAAACATTGTACAAGAACATATTGTACAAGAACATAGCATCCAGGAGCAATCGTCGCTGTTCTAAACTTGAATATATGTATAGTCCGGTCATTCTTTTTTCAAATTCCGACAACTTAGCAAAAACTAATATATACAAAAAAAGTGTCAAAGGCAATAATTATCCTCATTAAATTCTATACAAAATATGTTCTATACATTATTTTGATTAGCTTTAGGGTTTTCAAGTTATAGCTAGTTTTCAGACTTTGAAAGTTAGTTCGAAAACCAACAATAGCTTGAAAATCTGAATACCCAAAGGTATAACCCACACAAGTTTCAAAACTTTATTAATTTGTTTGTTTCCCACATACATTGCTTACATAGAATGTCTGTATTAATAAGATATATTTTGTAGTTTTATTTAGAGTTCAATACACTTTTCTATACTGTTTCTCTTTATTCGTGAATTTCAGAGGAGCGTTAACCGAGGTGCAGTTTTCAGAACGAAATTTACATAACTTAATCTTATCTACGCGTTCAAACGTTGAAAGACCTTTCAACGTGTACTAAATAATGATTTCTGTAAATAGAATGCAACGTAGTTGCAGCGAAAGTTTATTCCATCAAGACATACACGTAAAGGCAAGTGCATAAATATGTATCCAAAGAATCCATACTTAATATTATAAATGTGAAAGTAACTCTGTCTGTCTGTCCGTCTGTTACTCTGTCTGTCTCTCACGCCTTAACTACTCAACCGATCATGAAATTTGGCGTTCTTGTGTATGCATTTTGCAATGTAGCTTTTTATGGGTGAAAAATAAAATTAAAATCGGTCCAGTAATTTTTGCAGTTTATTCATTACAAACAAAATACAATTTTCTTTTTAATTATGTTAAGGTCGACAGACAGACAGACAGACGGTTTACTTGTTGATAGGTGGCTACCGTCACCTACAACACAATGGCAACGCCACAGGTTTAGGCAAAAATCAAACATGTTAACTCGCCGGTTCGGGCGGGATAAATTCCGGCGAGTAGTCTAGTAACTCGTTAATGATAAGGGATGGGGGGGGGGGGGGTTAATGGCCTCTGGCATCCCTTACTTGCTCACTAAAACACAACAGCACACGTGCTGTTAATTCACGGTTGTCTTCTATTATGGGGTGGTTACTGCCGCCAGACGGGCTGCCCAAGTGACTGCGAAACAGTATGCCCTGCTATTACTAAATACATAGAATAAAATGTATGTTCCGGAGATTATACTTCACATGTTTGCTTACACGAATCCGTTATCTCTGCCTTTTTTTATAAATAAACACAGATTTTATTAGTTAATTGTCTTGGCTAGATTATGTTGTTTACAATTTAATATTTTCTTAGTAATATTTAACTTTAACGGGGTTTATTTTAAACGCGTAATGCATGGAGGGACTCCCCGTTCACTACGCGTAAAATCGTCCCCTACGTATCTGTCGTTTGTATATAAACTCATGTACTGTAGTACTTTGTTATCAATCAAGCTTCACACTGTTAAGTGTAAACATCTCTTTGTAATTAATTTAATAATTAATAAAGTTTTAAATAATAAAATGGATTTCTCCAAGATCTTATTCTTCGTGTTCGCTTTAGTAATGGCTCTATCAGCTGTTTCTGGTTCACCAGCGCCAAGATGGAACCCTTTTAAGAAGATTGTAAGTGTTTTATTATATTCCTTCATACATTTTCATTCAAGATTATCTCAATTATTTTTTTCAAAAAGTCCTTTAAAGCCACCTTAAATATACTGTACAAAATAATACATACAAGGATACAAAATAATCAATAAATAAAATTAGAAATGTCTCTTTGTAATGGGTCAAAATAACTGCTTTTTACTTAAAGTAACATAACAAAAATACAATTTCTCAAATTTTTGTGTGTTTGTCTGCTTGTTCCGACTAAACTGATGATGATTATCTGATATTCACGAGGAATCATTTAAATATATTAAAAATCTAACGCCTGACAGAATAATATGAGCAAAAAGGGTCGAATAAATTATTGCTCATATATTTGTTTTCAGCATATCTTGATGTTTTCTTTTGTGATTAATTACAGGAAAAAGTTGGCAGAAATATTCGAGATGGCATCATTAAGGCTGGACCGGCTGTTCAAACGGTTGGCCAAGCGGCTACCATTTACAAATCTGGATGATTCTCAATAATTTAGAGAAATAACTATTTATTTACCGATTTAGTATTAAGTTAGTGATTTTTGTGTGTCATTATATATACAGATAACTCAATGTAAATAACGTGCCATAAGATAAAAATATAAATTTTAAGACCATTACTTTGTTTTTTTTTTAACGTCTCCGGAATTAGATAAAACCGTGGAGCAATTTTATTGTTTATGGTCGTACATAAAGAAGAAGAAATTTTCAGCTGTATGAACTTGCCACAATGGCAATTTATGTAATATATTAAATATGGGATACTCTGCGGCAATAAGTCCTTAAGGATTTCATACATGTTCATACATGTTTCACACAAGAGTTACTCTGAAGTAGATATATCTATTTTGAAAAATATTTCTTTATCATTGAAGTAGATGGTGGAATGAAAAATAAGCATGAAATCGTTCTTCGAAAAGCTGTAGACTATTCCCCAATAAGTATCACTTTTTTGAACATTACTGTACTTTTATATCAAGTTTCCTAAAAAAAAATGTGTGTGAAATGACTACTAAAAATATAATTTTAATTTAAAGTTGTCTTTTCGCACATTTCATACGAAATAAAATCGTGCGAGACGACTACTAAACCATGTAGAAAACAAATATATTGTTGAAGCATCTAACAAGTTGACAATAGAACACTTATAGTTATCTAAGTTCGTTCAAAAGACTAAAGTTTCAGTCTCGTGAAAATTTTTTAGAAGTCATTTTGAAATTGGAAAAGTTAATTTTACTTCTATCATACGCTTTAATTAAAATTAAACAAATATAGATTTTCTTAATTAGACGAAAACTAGAAATCTAATCGATATCAATATATATAGTCAAGTGGGGTAAGTGGGTCACCGGGGGAAGAGGGTCTAGGGACCGTAACTACTAAACTAAAGCATTTATCACTACGAGTTTTTCGTTGGTAAAACAGGCAAGACGAATTAGTTTAAACAGTTTTCAATAGATGTTGCTACGACACTCTGAGCCAGAGAAAAATGAAGAAGTGTTCGGCAGTTGTGAATTCGACCAGTACAAAGTAGACGCGTTATTTTGCAAACCAATAATTTCATAAAAAAGAGAGCTGGGAATAATTTTAATGCAAAAACACACGGAAAGCAAAGGTCTAAATTGACAGAAGCTCTTCTACCGAGAACGTTAACCATCATTATAGACGAACATTTAAATTTAAACATGACTGTCCCTCTTACCCCATGGTTATGGGGGAAGAGAAACGTTCATACAATCTGGACGTTTACGCAAATATTGTCGTAAGAACTTTTATTAGCGTAAGGCGACTTAGTCCATGGGAAGCTAATACACATAGGCATGTTTTGCATGTTTTAAAGATCTTGTAAGACTTTAGCTTTTCTTCCTAGCACTCAAAATATTTTACTGTAAATAAAGTATGTTCCTCTTACCCCACCTGACCTTACATATATATATGTGTGTGTGTTGTGTTGTGTTAGACTAAGCTATATCAGCTCTGGAAAAAATAAGATAAAAATCAAAGTAAAGAAGTCAATATTTTGGAATGGGCAAAAACGCCACCCTGGACGATAATTTTTAAGTTTTTTTTTTTGTGGGATCCTTCATAAAACAGAAGCTTGTCTGTGGACCTTAACATAAAAATAAAAAATAAAAAAAAGTTAAGTTCAAAAAAGAACGTTTAATGGAACCATAAAATTAACATTTTTTTCTAGCCAACTTCGTCTTTTTTTTTAAAGGGAATATAAATTTGGCAGTAATGTATCAGCAATAATGTATAAGTGAACAATCACCTATCTATCTACTTGAATCACATTCACAAAGGAAATCACAAATAAAATAAATAAAGCACAATTTCTAATTTTATATAGGCAGGTTTCACTCACAGTAATCTTTATAATAAATATTTGTTTCGTGAAATAATAATAATAAAATTTATGCTATCAACTTGATTATACGTGGTATATATAAAACGGCTATTTTTTTATATATAACCAATTTTAAATGCTTATAATTAACTTTGGATTCTATGGAAAAAAACTTGCTTTATGAGTAAAATTAGCTGTCGTATACTATGGTATGGACCACATGTCTGAAATAAAAACTTACTAAGTACATATTATTAGTATGTATTATTCATATTTATTTTCTTTCTTAATCCTAAATATTTTTACAAAATAATTATACAAAAACAATAAATATTATCATTATTATATCTTTAACCCAAGACATTGCTACAGTATTACTTTTTTTTTAATTTAAAATTAAAGTTAACTCAACTAATAAAGTAGCATATTGTGCTGAATCTACTTATTACTTTGCGAATGTAAGGTTTTGCGAATATAGGTAATATTTTGAGAATATAATAATTTACGAATATTAAGCTTCGTCCGCCTTGAAATATGAAAAAAAATGTTTGTTGTTGTTTGTGTCCACAAAACTCGAAAAATAGTACATGGATTGACTTGAAATATTGACACAACATTTCATTTTAAAAGAAAGGTGTTTTTATATATATCTTTTATTACGAATTCCAACAAAAATGGGGGAAATTAAGTAAGTTTACTATGTACACAGGATAAAATCCGCACGAATGAAATTTCGAGCATCATTTAGAATGATAATTCGAGAATGATAAAACAAGTTTACTTTTAAATATAATCGGTTTGTTTATTATCATGAAATGATGATTTTTTTTTTTAATAAATTAGTTAATGGTATCTTACATGTATAAATTTTTATTTACAAATCAATAATTAAGTAGACGATCTTCTTAAGTTCTTAAGAAATTACTTTAAATTTCTCTTTGAACTGACGCAACCAATCAAATCAACCTTTGGTGATAGAGGCAGCTTGAC
Organism: Synanthedon andrenaeformis; assembly: GCA_936446665.2. Lineage (NCBI taxonomy): Eukaryota > Metazoa > Arthropoda > Insecta > Lepidoptera > Sesiidae > Synanthedon > Synanthedon andrenaeformis. Next base: position 2,278,525 of record OW387801.2, read on the forward strand.
CCACGACTGCTACGGCTGGACCTGCTTTGATGATGCCATCCCGAATATTCTGTCCAACTCTCTCCTGCAAAATAAAGTTTTGATAAACATCTTCCGTTTTTTTATGGTTACGACGGTTTTTTAAATTTAAATTTAAAATAACGTTACCAATATTAATAATTTAAATAAAATCTAACCCTAAAAATGAAATGCACCAAGACCATATGAAAAGAAATCTTACCCATTGTAATTATGTCTTTAGTTGGTAAGCCTTATCAAAAAAATAAATAAATAAATAACTTAAATAAATTCCTATTTTCAAACTGAGAGGTACTAAGTCTATATAAAAAAAAATCTTACCAATTTCTTAAATGGATTCCATCTCGGAGCTGGCGATGCATTTACGCCGGCCAACGCCACAATGCAAGCGAATGCGAAGAACAAAATAACTTTGAAATTCATTTTGAAATTGTAATGGCTATTTCACTGTGCGAAGACAAGAAAGTGCAATGCAGTACTGTGCTGTTTGCTATCGTTTGGGCCTTTTATACGCTGCATTGACTTGGTGTTAGGGTCTCTTTGTTCGTCTGGTAAAAGGGGATCCCCTGTACAGTCCGTTACTAGAAAGTGTGTCATCGAACTTATGTCGATATTAATATGTTCAACAGATTAAATATGTAGGTTTTACCTATAATGTAATTTAATTACATAACCTAATTGTACATAATTTTACATAACCTATTTGTTGTATTCTTTATCATATAATATTAAATTTCATTACTAGCGACCCGCTCCCGGCTTCGCATGGGTGCAATTTTTTTCTGCAAATTATATATATAAAATCCTTCCTCGTTCAATGCTCATTCCATTAGTGAATTAAGCGCTTTAAGCGTACGCATACAGAGGGACAACGACAGACGACAGACGTCGGAACGATACTTTATGCAGTTAAGCAGATTCGAATGTCGATACAGCTAGCGTATTACTTCCACAGTATAATGTCTTATGGGATTCTTCTTTGGGGTAGCGCTGCGGACATAAATACTATTTTCATTTTACAAAAAAGGGCCATTAGAGCCATCTATCAACTAGATCCGCAGTCTTCTCTCAGAGAAAAGTTCAAAGAAATAAAGATTTTAACTGTTACATGTCACTATATTTATGAAAATTTAATTTAAAAATGTGATGTACACAATATAAATACTAGGTTTTAAAATGATTTAGATTTACATAAGATGCGACTCCACAAGGTAAGTAATTATTTTATAGGTTAATGTATACGGTTTTATAATAAACTACCTGAGATGATAAGAGCCTTATCTATAAATAAATTTAAAGGTGTCATTAAAACCAAACTCCTCTCGAAAGGTCACTGATTATTTAAGCGACAATGAAACCTGGATTTAAAGCTTGGATTGTGAGCTCATACTATGTTTAGTATTGTATATGGACTTTGATTTGGTTTGTATTAAGTGTAGGTACCTAATTGTTGTAATTTTATATTTTAAAGATGACAAAAAGAATAGTATCCTGAGTTTCTTTCGCGATTTTTTCTCAGGATCGTCATCTTGGCTTTTTTCCGAAACCCTGGTAAATTTAAATTTATAATGACGATCGTAAGAGTTTCTTGGTGTAACCTTATTGATAAATAAATATTTTGATTTTGATTTTATACTAAGTATGTAAAGATACTTATTATATAACTAGCTGGTGCCCACGACTTCGTCCGCGTTGAAAAACATTAAGTAGCCTATCCTGTGTCCCGTACGTCCAAATGTTTATCTACCAAGTTTCATGAAAATCAGTTAATTCGTTTAAGAGTTATGGAGGAACATACATACATACATACATACATACATACATACATACATACATACAATACCTACACTTACAGATTTATTATTAGTATTGATTAAGTTTTCCATGGAACGATACTCTATGTAAGCTGATATAGGCATCATTAGTAACAATAGTGAATTAACAAACAGTTTAAAATGTCTTTGGAAAATAAGTATAGCGTTTTAATTAAGCATTTCAATTAGTGTGGTTCCATAATTTCTTTTTTAATAATAATCATGTAAAAATAAACAACTTGGTTACATTTTGCTTCAAACTATGACTCATCTTTGTTATAAGAGAATACCTACTTAAAGTTAGGTCTTATTCCAATTTAAAAAATATAACTAGAATAAAATTTCAGAAAGTCTTACCTTATTAGTAAATTGTGGAGAGAGTGGGTAAAGTTTACTGTTTAAATTGGCAGGCTGACGCAGAAGTCCTGGGTTTCATTTACCGCAGGGACTTCTGGCGGCGGGGAATTGGATGTAGAGAACTTTGCGATCTACAATTAATGTCATTGGAGCAATGCTGTACAGCAAGAAATGCACACGGTAGTTGGCGCTGAAGTCCCAAAAAAAGTGTTTTTCCACTTTTTCGCCCTGTAAATATTTTTTTAATGCAAAAATGTAAATCGAAAAGTTGTTCCTTTGAATGTTATTAACAACTTTTATTTAAACATTTTTTTTAATAAAAGTCCGTCAGTTGTTTGTAGTCCTTTGTATTGTAGGTTACAAATATCTATTTTGTAATATAGGAATAACATAGAATATTCGTCAGATAGCGTACGAAGACTACATACAGAAGTAAACGCTACTCGCCACGTCAGAGAACATCACGACACAACAACACATCTAATATAATATTATAAAGAGGAAAGATTTGATTGTTTGTTTGTTTGCATTGTTATTCAATGCAAACACTGCTCCGAAACTACTGGACCGATTTGAAAAATTTTTCACTGTTGGGAAGCTATATTATCAGCGAGTAACATAGACTATATTTTATGAAGTTGCGCGGGCGGAGCCGCGTGCAACAGCTAGTACAAAATAAAACCACCTTTATTCCTTTAATATTTGTGTTTCTCATCTTTTCATTGAACAAGAGGCATATTTATAAAATATGCAAAACATCTTATTACTTATAACTCTTGTTACAACGGAAATTGCAGGACCGTTTATTTATCTTTCATTCGCCATCTAATGAGTACTCGCCATCTAATTAACCAAATTTTCCAAGCAAAATTCATCCTTCCATTTCTGATGCTTGCGACCCTTGCTGTTCTAATTTTAGTTGATATGTTTTAGGTTAAATACATTTTAACTGTTATTTTTATTTATTTTCATTTTTATGAATATCTTTTTATAAAAAAAAAACTGAAAATATGTAGTTTGTCTATGGTAGCGGGGCAAGGCCAGCCACACCACAAATAGCTTTGGAAGCTGTTATCTGTATCTGTCCTTTCATCCAGCCATCTAACGAAAACCTCTTCGGCCATAAAACCGTTCGACGAGACCAAAATCGGACTATGATTATTATATTGTTATTATCATACCCTTTTTTAACGTTGGAAAATCCTCTTGGTTACCCGACAGTGTAGGATTCGTACCGGCTAAAACCCAACGACTTTCTAGCGCGGCCGTTGATGGGCGCGGTCGTGGAGACGTTATGACACGACATCGGTGCCCCGCCACGGCAACGATCTAGCGCGGAAAGGGCTACTTCGGGCGGCAGTCTCCCCCAAGACCAGTTTTTTTTTTCACACATTCCACACTTCATCATTCAGTTCCACAGTAAGCAACTAATGCTTGTATTATGGAAACCAGACAGTTAATATACTACATTGATTACTTTTTGTTTGTAAATACGAGTACATATACATATAATAAATACAAAACATCCATGACAAAGGTAAAAGGTTAACACACAAACATTTGCCCCTAGCGGGATTCGAACCCGCGACCGTTTGGTTAACAGCTAGGGTTACTAGCCACTCGACCAAACGTGTCGTCAAGTCTACGTTATAATAATTAATTAGTGGCAGAAGCATTGGGTTCTGCAGTCTTAATTTGGGCAACCAATAGGCGTCTGAAACATCCATCCTAACAAAAAACCAGGCTGTTGCATTTCGAAAGTAAGGGATACAAAAATTTTCTTACCCTCAATAACTATTATGCCTTATCCTTTGTCTTGCCATGGTTGAGGGGCATTTTCATCCTTCTTGTGTCACGTTTTATTTCACCATTTTTCCTATAAGAGGACAGTTAATAAACCTGGCTATGGGCACCAGACTAATTCAAGGTTGCAGTCGCCGGACGGGATGAGAATTGTACTTTTAACAGCTGGATGAATAGTTCAGAGTATCCTCCCACGTCAAATTGTCATCAAGTACCTGATATATTGTTACCATAGAAGTATGTTTTGTTATCATAGAAAAATGTTCACATTATTACTATGGCATTTTTTTTTTAATAGATACTAAAATAATACCATGCGTTCTCAAGTAATATTTATGTTTAGATAATGTCTCTTTAAAAATAACTTGAATATAAAAGGAAGTTATTTGCACTGTTTAGTAAGTCAACCCATAGATAGTCAGGCAACCCATTTAGTATAGTCAAACAATTATAAAATATTTAGTTATGAATTTTTCAAGAGTACTTTTCTTCGTATTTGTTTGCTTTGTGGGTTTAAACTCAGTTGCCACTGTTCCTTGGAATCCGTTTAAAAAAATTGTAAGTACTTGTTTTTTTTTTTTTTCACCTAACATAAAAAGTCAAAGTAAGCATTTTACAGACCTATATATAATTATTTACAGGTTTGTGATATATTTATGGAAGTTAATAATTATGTTATTAAAAATAAATGTAAAAACTCAATGAATTAATGAGCTAAATGGGTATTTTCCTTTTCCCTTTAACTGCCTTTTGACGATAAGTGTGTAATGAACGACAAGTTGTAATGTAAGGAATGTATAATTTTAAATTTCTTTCAATTTTTACTTCACTTAAGTCTCTTTTTTCATTCAAACTTTTCATATTGAAAAATATATGTATCAATACTAATAATAAATCTGTAAGGGTCGGTCATGGAGTAAGTTACTTTGTTTTCAGAGATATCGTGTTTATAGGCTCTATACATGATACTGAAACTAAATTGACGATTTTTAGAATTTTTTCTGTATGTATGTATGTTCCTCCATAACTCTGAAACGAATTAACTGATTTTCATGAAACTTGGTAGATAAACATTTGGACGTACGGGACACAGGATAGGCTACTTAATATTTTTCAACGCGGACGAAGTCGTGGGCACCAGCTAGTATATATATAAATGTATTTTACAGGAAAAAGCTGTACGCAATATACGTGATGGAATCGTCAAAGCTGGACCCGCAGTCGCTGTTGTTGGCCAAGTTTCTGAAATAAGTAAAGGCTAATGAAATTCTATATTATCAAGGAATTTCAAGAACCAACAACCCATCAAATGTTTCTTTCTATATTATGGCTACCATAATAATTTATAACCTTCGTTTATTGTTTTTACACACGTGTTTAAATAAATTAGAGCATACATAAAATTTTAGGAACCAAAAAATTGGCCCAGCATTTTGAGTTTGATATAAAAACAAATTGAAAATAAATGTCTTTCTTAATCATGTTAAATATTTGTTATAATAATAAAGTTGAATTAAATTTTGTTAAATATTTAGTTTTGTTATAAATATGTAATAAAACAATCTTGCACTTTCATTTTTGCCAGTCGAGTCTCTAAACCTGTAATGTGTATAAATCTTTTTGACATATGTCCGGTCAAATTAGACTAAAAAATGAGAGTGAAGCTACATAAATTCCCAAAAGCTGAAAATGAGTAATATTGTTCAAAACATAATTAAAAACAAGATTTCAAAATTCCCCATCGTTCCCGTAGGTGGTAAAAAATTTACTCAAGGTCAAAGGTCAAAAAATGGGTTTTTTACGATTTTCACGGAAACGGTAAGTTTTATCATAAAATTACCTCAGACAAAAACTATAAATCATAAAATTATCTGTAAAAAAGGTATTAATACTTTTTTCCTAGGAGCCACCGTTTCTGAGATATAACGATTCATAAAGTTGTAATCGTCATAATATGCATAAGTACGCCACGTATATACCATCTTTGTAGCTATAATAAAGTAAAAATATTTTTTCTATTGGTGATTGTAACTTACACTTAAATTATAAAATATACATAAGTATAACTATGAGAATATTAGGTGAAATGAAACCCAGTCCCTGGCTGTGATACGACGTCTGCATTTTACAGGAGGGGTCTTTAAAATGTTTGAAAAACAAGATTTAGTTTAATGTGCTGAAGTTTTTAAAAAAAGTGATTCAACTCCACAAGAAATTATCACTAACGGAATTCGCTTTCTTCTTTCTATGTACGGAGCTCCTAAAAAAATTACCTGCTTAGATAAGTATCGATATGCATGTTTCGTTAAAAACACTCGAAATAAAAAACAAGTGCAATTAGCTTGTCTTCCTCCAACTTCAGATGCTGCTCATCAACATCTTTTTCGGGTATATTACCAAGTTCGAGTGTGGCTTGGTTATCAGCTAGACCCAAAAGACTGGGGTTGGAAGTTGGTCGATAATACATTAGAACCAATTCAGACTTTACTCCCGCCTGCGCCGGAAAAACTGCTAAACACTATTTTTCGCAACTGTAAAAAGGGGTGCAGTGCTAAAAGCGGTTGTAAAAAAGCTGGGCTGTTTTGTTCTCAGGCATGTACAAGTTGACAAGGCCAGTCATGTTCTAATGTTGAATCACCAACAATAGAGGATTCATTTGATACCAACGAGGACACATGCGATACATCGCTATTGATGCAATTCACTTGCACCCAGGACGAAGAAGAAGAAGAAGATCAAGAAGAAGAAGAACAACCCTAAGACGAAGTATTCGAATATTATGAATCAGACGAAAAAATTTCTCTATTTTTTAATTTCCATTGCTTTTATCAACCCTTATTCAACACTTGCTAATATCTATTATGTAATAGTGTCAAATTGAAAAGAACCACAACAGACCTGTGGAATAGGCCTACTGGGGAAACCACGTTAAAAAAACGCGCTAAGTACACTACCTCAGTGGTGGCGTGGAAACGTGTGCATATTATAACGATTACAACTTTATGAATCGTTATATCTCAGAAACAGTGGCTCCTAGAAAAAAGTATTCATATCTTTTTTATAGATAATTTTATGATTTACAATTTTTGTCTAAGGTAATTTTATGGTAAAACTTACCGTTTCGGTGAAAATCGTAAAAAACCCATTTTTTTGACCTTTGACCTTGAGTAAATTTTTTTCCACGTACGGGAACGATGGGGAATTTTGAAATTTTGTTTTTAATTATGTTTTGAACAATATTACTCATTTTCAGCTTGTTGGGAATTTATGTAACCTTGAATATCTAAATTTACCGGACTAATTCATAGGAAAACATTTATTCACAGCAAACTTCTGCAACAATAATATTTAGCTATCTGCTATTTCAATTATTGTAATCTTATATCAAAATCTGCCTAAGGCACCTCCCCAGAAATAATATATTGAATCTAGATGCGCTGTTTTCTTAGGATCATTTGATTTTTTTTTCATGTTAAGGTAGACAGATAGGCTGAAGGTCCACACTTGGTGGTAGGTGGCAGTTCTTGGAAAGAAAAAAAAAATTTTTTTTACTTTTAATAAAAATTTCAGTCGGATCAGTGTAAAAAATACAAATATACATCAAATATCAAAATTTGAATACTAGAAGAATTAAATGACATCAATGTCTATATACAAATTATATGAAAATATATATTATAAAATGCTTAATCTTCGTTGCTGTCGAAGGAATGATATATGGAAGCAGCTTGACCTAGAACTTCTACTGCTGGACGCGCTTTAATGATTGCATCACGAACATTTTGGCCAACCCGTTCCTGAAATGGGGGATATTATTTTATATATTATTTATTACATTATAATTATTAATTATAATTTTTATTATAATACTAGCTGGTGCCCAAGACTTCGTCCGCGTTGAAAAATATTAAGTAGCCTATCCTGTGTCCCATACGTCCAAATGTTTATCTACCAAGTTTCATGAAAATCAGTTAATTCGTTTCAGAGTTATGGAGGAACATACATACATACAAAAAAAATTCTAAAAATCGTCAATTTAGTTTCAGTATCATGTTTAGAGCCTATAAACACGATATATCTGAAAACAAAATATCTTACTCCATGACCGACCCTTACAGATTTATTATTAGTATTGATTAGGGATATTATAATACCCAAGGTAAGGGACAAAGTGAGGTTAGGAGAATGAACTTAGGCATTTCGTACTCCAGCACCAAATCTCAACAGCAAAACAATCAACTCAAATCAGCAAATCATATCAACTCGAATAAATTCAAATCTAAACAGTTGTTCTTTCAGCGTTCTTCTGCAAAAGAGTGGTAACTGTCGCCAGACTGGTTGCCAGAGTATTAGATATAAAATAAATATTATACATATAATAATTTGTATGTATTTAATTTTGTACAATAATACAAAAATACCCAATTTGTTTGTGTTGTAGTCAAATTACAGTCCGAAGCATTTTCAATTCCAATTTCAATTTTCGAAATATAAAATTCACATATCAAAAATATTATGTATTTCTCATTTTACAGTAGAAAAGACATACAATTACTCACCAAATCGTGCCCTAAGTCCTCCAAATCCCAAGGCTTTGGCGACGCAGATACTGTCGTAGTTAGAGCCATGATGCAGGCGAAAATAAGAGAAAAAATCTTAAAGAAATTCATTGTGTCTGACACTCGGTTACCTTTGGCTGGTTTGGTTCGCTAATGAAGTATATTTGAAAAATATACGCTTTATATTGTGTTCCAAACGATGATAACATTCACTTGCATATGCAAAAAACATTTAACCACATTTGAAGTATTATCAATATATAGGTAGGTACCCCTGCGGGTCACACGGGAAGACCCTAATCGGGGCTTTTATTCGCTTACGGAGCAAGTTTGACACCTGCACGAACATTTAAAGTTATAATATTTCTAATAAATTTTTAAGGAAAATTCTAACTTTGATTTGATTGTTAAGTGCTCGTCACATCGCAAGCTAAGCTTAGCTTAGCTAATATCAAGTTTGCTGCGAAGCTTGAGTCGCAGCTATAAATTAATAACCACCTCCTTATAACAAGCTACCACAAAATAACAGCACGTGTGCTGTTGAATTTCGGTGAGTGAGTAAGGGATGCCAGATACCATTTTATCCCTAATCCCTTATTAGATCAAGGTCATCAGGTTTTTTTTTGACTAGTAGTTTCCTTTTGCTATTTTTTTAACTAAATGTTTTTAGTTAATGGAAAATGTTAAGTAACATAAAAAAGCTAAGACCGCTGAGCTTTTTTAACATTAATTTATCGAAATTTTAATTGAATTGAAGTACCTAATATTCCAATAGTCTTCCGTGTTTAATGTTTAATGAAATAAAGGGCCTCAAAGTGTTTCAAAAGAGACCATAAAAACTTTGAAAAGGGTGCCTCTTTAATAGATCGTAAATATGTTTGCCTTAAAATCATTTTATGGTAATGAAAACAAAGTTTTTATGTGTAAACTTTCATCATTTACAAAATATACAACAACTTTTAAAAGATTATTATTGCTTAAGAAAATTCTACCCCATTCTAAATGGGACGTCTAAATGCTTGCAACAAATTACAAATGAAAGAACAATATAAAAGGTTATTTATGTTCCAGGACCTGACTGCAGTTCTGGAAAGTTCAGTATGGAGATATATATTTCTTTATTTTTTATTATTATTTTAGACTTGGGTGGATATCCGCCATCATGTACATTTTCTAGTTATGACGTCATAATTTTTTTATTTTAATTTTTTTTTTTTTTCAGAAACCTATCGAGTATTAATTGAAAAGGCTCCTTGAGCTGATTCCAAAAAATACTAAACCATTACATTTCAGCCACTTGTTTCGGAAAATATTAATTTTTGTATCTAATGTTGTCATTTTACATCTAAAACAACTCCCCTATAAGAATCAATGTTTACTGTCCAATAAGTACCTATTTTTTATTTTCACACATGGCATTCAAATGACTTGACTAGGATTCGAACCTGCATCTTCCATTTCGACAACCGCACATTCGTCACATTGAGCTATGACGAGCTGCAATAAATGCATAGCTACTTACGATACGATTAATTAACTTATTATAACTTCCAATTTAAATTACGATAAGGAAAACTATGTCGACTCGCCTAATGACATAATTCTCAACATCGTAACGTACGTAATAACAATAATTATAATTAAATTGCCCATTAACAAGTAAGTGGGTACTTAACCTGATTTATCACAATGTAAACATTTTAAAACTACTGAAGGGGAACAACCTACTGTATCAAGAGTTTGCTTTGTTTAACTTGCAAGGTTACACGATACAGTAAAATGACGTTATAATTTCTTTGTTTTCAGAAGGCAGTGCCTGCTTTGGAAATAATTTTTAAAAAGTTATTTTTAGTCTTTTAAGCAGTGACAGGGCACACTGCGTTTATCACTGCGAAGATCACTGTCAAATAACAGCAGGTTTTCCGTTGTGTTTTGGTGAGTTGGTTTGATACCAAAAACTGTAGCATTACAGAGAATACCTATCGATTTAACGGCGGGTGAAACCACGAGGCGCAGCTACTATAAAATATATCACTGCCGGACACAGGCGTCTATCATACGAGCAGCGCATTATTGAATCTTCATATGTCGTCGCAGACTACACAGGCATATGTTTCCTTGTACCCTTCTTACCCTTCGTACCGGCGTACCCTTCAGTCACAGTAATGCAGCTGGGTAAACAAAGTGTCAGTTCAGTAAATGAAAGCTAAGATAGTAGCCTCAATATTACCTACCCAAAATTCAACTCACGTGCAATAGTCCCTCTTCTAACTTACAGAGCCGCAACACTGCAGCAGAATTTCAATTTATCCTCCAAAAGTGTTCCGTACTAAAATTGGAATATATGAAATACTAGCTGGTGCCCACGACTTCGTCCGCGTTGAAAAATATTAAGTAGCCTATCCTGTGTCCCGTACGTCCAAATGTTTATCTACCAAGTTTCATGAAAATCAGTTAATTCGTTTCAGAGTTATGGAGGAACATACATACATACAGAAAAAAATTCTAAAAATCGTCAATTTAGTTTCAGTATCATGTATAGAGCCTATAAACACGATATCTCTGAAAACAAAGTAACTTACTCCATGACCGACCCTTACAGATTTATTATTAGTATTGATAATATAAAAATCCGTTGAATAATTTAGAAGAACGTTAAAATATGGATTCAGATAGCGACTAACTGAAGGTACAGTTTTCATTATGATAAGTAGTTAACGCCTAGTCAATTTATTCATAGCAAATTGTTTTAAGAACAAATAAAGTATACAAAAACTGCAAGGTGCTACTTAAAAAATTGACATTTTTTTCTCTCGTTACTGGGTTCGTGTATTAATAAAAGTATAAGTGTCGCAACGGTTTATGAGCGCTCGGCAAAACTGGCGGGGATGTCTGCGCAGGTGTACACTCTACTCCCGCCAAACAGATCCAAAAAATGAATACTGCGCATTCAAGGTCAGCGCTCATAAACCACTGCGACACTTATACTCATATTGGTTTATCAGTACGTAGAAAGTAACCGACATTTGCTCGACACGATGGACTGTTTAAATCAATTGCAGAGCAAAGTAATTGCATGTCTGTGTTCGTTGTACCCTGACAAAGTTTGTCATCAAAACGCTCTGTTGAACACATCGCTATAGCGTTCAACTCATAGAGTTTATATAAGCAAGCAAGCTAGTTCAACTGAACTTATATTATATAGAACTAATATTACCCACGACTTCGTCCGCGTTGAAAAATATTAAGTAGCCTATCCTGTGTCCAGTACGTCCAAATGTTTATCTACCAAGTTTCATGAAAATCCGTTAATTCGTTTCAGAGTTATGGAGGAACATACATACATACATACAGAAAAAAATTCTAAAAATCGTCAATTTAGTTTCAGTATCATGTATAGAGCCTATAAACACGATATCTCTGAAAACACGATATATCTGAAACTCACGATATATAGTATTGTATACAGAAAAAACACGATATATAGTATTGTGTACAGAGTAGAAATCACCACTATAAACAATGTTGACAATGTTCTGGCATTTTAAACTTACATTACCTACATTAGTCTTAACTACTTAGGATTTTATGTTACTGTTCTTGTGACTGTAATTGGTCCTTTTTTTTAACGTTGGAAAATCCTCTTTGATACGCGGCAGTCTAGGGGAAACTGCGGGATTATGCCGGATTCGGTGTCCCGCCTGTAATGGGTACTACGCGTGTCAGCGGAAATACGCTGTAATTCATTATATTATAAACTAGCTGGTGCCCGCGACTTCGTCCACGTTGAAAAATATTAAGTAGCCTATCCTGTGTCCCGTAAGTCCAAATGTTTATCTACCAAGTTTCATGAAAATCAGTTAATTCGTTTCAGAGTTATGGAGGAACATACATACCTACATACATACAGAAAAAAATTCTAAAAATCGTCAATTTAGTTTCAGTATCGTGTATAGAGCCTATAAACACGATATCTCTGAAAACAAAGTAACTTAATCCATGACCGACCCTTACAGATTTATTATTAGTATTAATGATATAAGCTCACACATAAGAATTTCCTATTTTACAGTTTTTAAATGATGAGATTATTAGATGATATATATTATTTTTTTCCAATATTTTCGGTAGCTCGATCGTAAAAAAAAAATGCTAAATAGTGTTTATCTAACCCTCAGAATTTGTTAGGATACTTTGAAATTTTTAACGCAGTAACGAGGCGAACAAAATTAACACTTCAAAATCCTCATTATTTTACGGGTATAAAAATATTTAATAACGCGTTCTCAAGTCTTATGAGGCATTTTGATGAAACCATAAACGTTTTATGTCGTGTTTCAAACATTCCTTGCCTTAATTTCCCTTCGTGTGTTCAAGGGTTTATAGACTGAAGTTTGACTACAGTCGCCCTTGAATGTTGGTCAGTTCTGAATGAAATTGTTCATAATTACTTTCATTTGGCTTACTATTATAATTGCCGAGATTGACCAATTGCTAAATAATTGTTTTATCCTTATTAACGTAATAATCCTAAAAGAATTTATAAAAAAAAATTACACTGTACCAAATTTGGATTATTTTGATACAGAGATAAGAACATATTTTTTACCACCTTTTATTAAAGATTAAAATTAAGTTTATGTTAGATGAAAGAATGTTAGATGAAAAATACGAAAATATAAATCTTCTCTCTAATTCTCTATAGCATAGATTAGGAGGCTCAATTTTACTCAACACTCAATGAAAAGAGCCATTCTCTTGACCTTTCGAGACACATATTTAATGAGAACTAAAAACCAAAATGGAGACCTGTACTTAAGCCATTGAAAAGATTCCTACGGAAGATCGGGCTAACTGCTTTTCACAATTGTTTCCATGAATGCAAATTTCTATAAATTACCAGTGAACTTAATTAAAAAACAACAATATCTACATCATAAATACAGAAGATGTGGACTTCTTTACCAGAATTCGGAAACTATCAGTATGTAGTATAATAATAAACTTTCATTTTCTTACGAACCCATTACAAATCGTCTGAACTGCGGAGCAGAAAATAAGTAGAAACCAATTTTTATAACGTGTGATAGATACGGTAGGGAGGGTCCAAAGATTGTACAGTGATGATGATGATGACAACTATATAATAAAATAATAGGGTGATAGTGAAATTTATGATACATTTTACACGGTTCCGAACACTGCTTTCTACAATAAAAAAAAATGTATATTATAACCATATGTCTTGCTCGTAGTAGTGATGGGATTCGCTGAATAACATAATATATTCAGTAACGTCGCAGCTTATCTATACTATCCATACTTAATATTATAAATGTGAAAGTAACTGTCTGTCTGTCTGTAACCTTTTCACGCCTTAACTTCTCAAACCGATCAAATTTTGCATATACGTTGTCAGGGATACCGGAAAGGACATAGGGTACCTTTCATCCAGATAGAAAGTACTGTTCACAAGGGATCATGTAAAATTAAGAAAACTAACGCCTGGGAAAAGTGTAATAGCAGCAAGAGGTCGAGGGTTATATTGCTTATACAATATATATTTTTATTTTTCCAGTTATTACTAATATAATACATATGGAGAGTTTGATTGTTTGTTTGATTTAAAGCATTAAACTCTAGAGCTTCCAGTCAAATTTTTAATATTATTTTTGCATGTATTAGACCAATTTTTTAGGAATGTTATAAGTTAAGGGTGCTCAAGTCGTACCCCCTAAGGAAATGACACTATAATATTAGGGGTTAAAGTATGAAATTGCCGATTTGTAGTGAAAAATAAAAATTCTTTTTTTTTTTTAATTTAACATATTTATTTAATCAAAATAATTACCATTATTATCTATACATTGCTGCCATCTAATAGGAAGCTCATTTATGACTTTGCGATAGAACTCTGGTGATCTAGATTCGACAAACTGTGTGAAAGCATTTTGCACTGCCTCCTGAGAAGAAAACTTTTTATCACGCAGAAAATTGTCCAAATCACGAAAAAAATGGTAGTCCGTTGGAGCAAGGTCTGGCGAATACGGAGGGTGACGAATGGTTTCTAATTGCAGTTCCTGTAGAGTCTGCAGATCAGTCAAATCATGAGGCACCCATTTTTCATATTTTTTTATTTTATTGATTTGACGCAAATGAGTCAATATTGTTGGTAAGGTAACGTTAAACCATGCCGCTAATTCCTGGGTAGTTTGGCTCGGATCGGCTTCCACCATCTCTTTCAAATCATTGTTATTCACCTGTGTGGGCGGTCTTCCACGTGGTTCGTTCTTCAAATCGAAGTTTCCATCACGAAAGCGTTTAAACCAAAATCGCACAGTGCGTTCATTAGCAGTCCCCTCTCCAAACGCAACATTAATATTGCGAGCTGTTTCTGCCGCGTTAGTTCCGCGTCGGAACTCGTATTCAAAAATCACACGAATTTTCGAAGTATCCATCTTTATTGTCTGAGCTGAATAAAAAAAACAACTGAAAGTTGATAATCGAATGTTGCACATTTTTTAAAAGAAGAACTACATAGGTACCGTATGAAAAAAGTTTCACTCAAAAATCTCAAACCATGAAGGTTCTATGTCAATTCGAAGTACCTATTACAATAAAACGGCAATTTCATACTTTAACCCCTATTATTTACTGCAATTAAAATAAAACAAAATCTTTAACAATTACTAAATCTTTATTTAATTGGTTTTCAATTAACAATTATAAAAACTTTAAATTCTTTAATGAAAATAGGTATTTTATTGTTTTTATTGATTAAGGCACCTAGTCGCCTAATTCGTACCACCTATAGCCTTAGTCGTACTTAGAAAACAAATGTTAGTAAACATATTAAAAACTATAAAGAAAAACACTTAATAATCAGAGATCACATGAACAACTAAAAACTACAAACAATTTAGTCTGAGATCAATTTTTATAAGTATCAGACGAGATATTGCTCCAGTACGACTTACGCAACCTTACCTTATACGCTAGGTTTATCAACACGCTATGATCCTTTAGTAGTCGAGGAGGGTGAAACCGCGGCATAAAGCTAGTTACTAATAAAAAATCTTGAAAACTTGAAAAATATATGTAAATATAAGGTATAATTAGAACATGCCAATCAAAAATATTCAATCTTAAATCCAAGATCCAAGTTTATTCTAGGAAAAGCAATATAAAATCCAATTATGGAATTGATTGAGCTTAATTATTTGCGGGTTGCCTCTATTTTACTTTAGTTTTGTGTGTGTGTGTTTTCTTGCCAATAAGAATATTGGCGTTTATCGATAAAGGGCTTTTCCCAACACTATTTAGTATGACATAGAAGCAAGTAAGTAAGTAATGATTAGTGGCAAGACAATAATTTTGAGGAAGACTCGCCGAAGCATATCGATACATTCGCAACAGTTGTTTGATACCGATATTTCGTATAAACCGCGTTCCAAAGTTGAACCTTGTTGTTTAACTTGACAAACTTATAGTTAGATCTATTTACTTATTTTTTCCGTGTATTAAATTCCATAGTATTCTGAAGTTTGCTATTGTGATCAATTTGAAAAATAATTTGAATATTTAAGAGGTTTTTTTTTAACAGTTAATGTGAAAAGACGAGATTAATAAGTGTAAACTCTTGGTTTTTATTGTGTCATCATCTAAATGGTAAGTAAAAATTATTTATTTACTAGTGGCCCGCTCCCGGCTTCTCACGGGTGCAGTTATTTATTCAATCCAGCCGATAAATTACCTTACACCGCCATCTGTTAGATTCTTATGGAACTCACATATAATTGTAACATAATTGCTGGATTGAGTAAGTATCCAACAGATGGCGCTATATTAATAATATAATATAATTTTTAAAAAATTGAGATATAAACTATCCTATCTTTTAAGTTGGACCAAATTACACATAGTTACGAAGTTTTATCAAAATCGGTTCAGTAGATTAAGAGTTCATCGAGGACACACAACGTGACATGTAATTTTTATATATATAAAGATTTATTTGAAAAGGTTTACCAACTAAAGACATACTTAATCACAATATACAACACTCACAGGAAGGAACATCACAAGTATGAATTTAAATTATAGGAAAGCACAACATTATTGGAGATTAAATGAGACCCACATAATGTATGTAAAAGCTTTTTTAATCTCTAATGTATAGTAATTTTCTGTTACGATACTATTACTCTATAAAGCATATCATCATCAATCATCAATACCTACATATGAGTTATTTTCAAAAAAAATGTACATGTGACTAACATGATCAAAATTGTGACTAAACTGTTTCGTGATATACATGTATTTTTCTTTGACGTAAGTCACATTTATTATAAGGAAGAGTGTACATGAATAAGTTAAATAAACGAAACCATTATTAATAAGGTTTAATTAAACGCAAAATAACATTCTTACATAATATCTACTTATTTCTTTTTTGGCGATACACCGTTCTTTTTCAATGCTTTCCCATGTCTTATTTCAATTCCGCTTTTCGGTGGAGTTTTATTTTTTTGTTCTGTCATCTTTGTCTTATTTCTTCTTTTTTCGTTAGCCTCTCGCCATTGCTGTCTTCTTTTATTTTGCTCCGATGTCGTTAGCTGACCAATGACTTCTTTTATTTTTCATATATATAGCACGTTTTCTTTTAATTTCTTCATATTTATTAGGGTCCTGGGTTTTAAGTTTTTCTCTACGCTTCCGTTGATGTTCAGCTGCATTCATCGCCATCTTTCTGAAAATATGGCGATGGCCATCTTTCTGAAAATATACCTACTTATACACTATAATGTTCACTAATTATGCACAACAAAAACCATTTTGTACTAAATAATTGAGAAATTGTGGTGCAAAAATGATCGTTAATATTTTAAAAACTTTTTGTTAGTGTAAACATATCTTTGCTTTACATGTACATGTGAGTCACGTCATGTGAGTCACGAAATGTGACTAACATGTAAGCGCTTTTTTGTGAAAACCTAACCTCACTAAGTTACCATATCAAAATACCTTGCAATAGAGGTAAACGGACCACTTATTATTTGTTGTATGTGCTAGGTCTATGCAATGAAAGCAAAAGAAATAAATACACAGCTTACCTTGTTTATTATATTGCACTGTGACTCACATGATATTTTTTCCAAAAATTTTGCGGCCAATGTGCAAACAACATCCGAACTCTCACTAAGCAAAATAGCGGAGGTTTGATAGAAATCTTCTGACGTACAGTGTTGCCATTTATGAAAACTGAGATGAAAGTGGTAGGATTACTACGAAAAACCGTGACAATGTCCGTGACATCCTCTGAGTGACTCATATGTTAATAATCTCGGACAAACATACAGTTTGTTTTTTTTGTTAGAAATATATCACCTAGATTAATATTGTTTTGAATAAACTAAAGGAAATTAATTTACTTTGATAGATAGAAACAGAAAAGTTCCAAAAAATAATACGTTGGAACCACATAATGATTTGATTCTGGTAAAGTGTAAAAAGGACATTTCTATTTATATAGGGACTTGAAAGGTCATAAAAATTTAAAAATGTTTTACATTAGTATCAATTTAATATTGTGCCATATTTTCTATGAGGGACTAAAGAGAAAGGTTCATATTTATAGAGAAACTAGACAAAACTTTAAAAAATGCGATGTTTCCTCCGTATTTTATAATTAAGTATGTCGGACATAATTTTTTTAATAATGTACATTATTTTTGAAAATGACTCATATAATAAAATAGTAAAGGAGCCGTGTCTGTACATTAAATATTAAAAAAACACATAAGTACAAAGTTACCGAGGTGAAAAAAAAGTTTTTTAGAATTTTTGTCTGTTTGTCTGTACATTGCACGCTAATATCAGAAACTAAGTTTTAGAACTTAATTTATATTCTAGCGTTAATACGATAAAATGTAATAAAGTAGGTACTGCTAAATTACAAAATAGGGAATCACGGAGAAATTTCTCTTTGTAACTATAGAATTAATTGAATGACCTAGGCTCTATTTTTAGAAGATTAATTACAAAGGTACGTTAAGATCGTAGCGTGATTCTTCGCAATTTCAAGTTAAAATATAAAATGAATTTTCAACATTATCTAACCATTATTTATTAAAAATGATTCAAGTTCGCTGATTATGTCACATTATTTGCAAATGAATTTTTTTTTTCGGCGCAAGCGCTTCAAAACATACTTTAAGAATGCGCACTGCCAAGGTTTGGAACTTCCTGTCTATGTCTGTGTATAACCCTATAATATATTCAAAATCTTTTCAAAGTTCGAGTGAATAGGCATCTTCTGGGTGAGCTCGCTCCATCATAAGCCTCATCTTCGCTAATAAAATGAGGTATCGTCTGGCTACTCAATAGAAACTAATTATTTATTTTATCATTTGAGATTTCCCTGTATTTTGATACTTATCATTATATAAAGGTCGTCAAACATGCAGACGGTCTTCTTGATTGTAGGTGGCTACCGTCGCCAAGCACATTAACACAAGCAACACCACAGTTTAAAGGGGAAGACAACCATAAATAATTATTAAAATAAAAGATTTTTGTAGATCGATAAAGGCCACTAAATAATAAACTAACAACCGACATTTTATTGAGAACATTCTAATAAGTTGTTGAGGAGTTGGGTATTACGAAAACTATTTGACACTGCATCATCAGTAGGTACCTCTTAGTATGAAGAGTTTATAGTAATGACCGCAGTCGCTAGCGAGAGCGTAAAATATGGAAAATTATAAATTATAGTTCATAGTTAAAATTACTACCAAAATTCTTAAATAATTGCAAAATTAGATGTAATTTTTTTTTTACAAATTTCGTAAAATTACAAGTTTTACTTTGACAAGCCCATTGGGGTCAAGAGTTTGATTTTTGGCAGGGACTTCTCCATTTTCGGGTACGCCGAGGTTCTGACAGGGAGCGTAGCCCTCCCCGCGCTAGATAGCTGTGGCGGGGCACCGATGTCGTGTCATAACGTCCCCGCGACCCGCCCATCAACGGCCGCGCTAGAAAGTCGTTGGGTTTTAGCTGGTACGAATTCGGCATAACCCCGCAGCGTCCCCTGCACTGCCGAGTATCCGAAAAGATTTCCCAACGTTAAAAAAATGCTCAACTTTGGAAATTTACTTTTCAATGTTAGCTCTGGGGCCCTAGCCAAGATGTAAACGCAGTGCTTTCTACAGTCGTAAACGCTACGCTACGCTGGGACAAAGCTTTGTGATTGGTCAAAATTTTATAAGGGCGTTACAACAACCAATCACCGGGCTTTATTTTGTTCGCTTCGTAAAGTTCGCTAGGGAGCGTTTTCTTTAATGTACATCTTGGCTAGGCCCCCTGGTCTGTACCTGGCAAGTGTAACGGATCAATACTTGCGAGTGAAATTAGAATAAAGTAATTAAATAGGTTTCCTGTGTATTTTATTTTAATGCGTCATTAGAAGCTGATGCGAGAATTATACAAGATTAGGTAAACAAATATAACCCAGAGTTTGGATTTTGTTTGAAGCCAACGTGTGAAAGCAAAAATGTGTTCATTCTCACGTAAAGTTTAAAAACAAAGAAACAAAGAAATTCAGGTAAACTTAGAAAAAAATTGTTATTCATATTTGTCTCAGTGATGGCCACATGCCGGTGGTATAATAGAAAAAAAAGGAGAAAACAATACAATTTATGGGGAGTCGTTTCTTTATGTAGCAATCGGACGTTGTTTGGCTTTATTGGTGTTGACATTGTCAATAGAACCAATAAAACCATTGTTATGCAGAGTTATGTTGTTACCATAAGCCAGGAGCATTGTTTTGCATTTACACAAACAGGGAAACGTGACAATAGTGTCGGCATTAGCAAAGGAACATTTCGACAGTTGGCAAACAGATGTGGCCATCTTCTTTGTGCTCTTAATATTAATGCGTGGGAATGGTTTTGGGGTGTGCGGGGAGAGACAGGGGGTGGCTTCGCAAGTGGGAATAAAAAGGTTGGCAAGGGAGAATGCGGGGTCACTTGATTTTGTTTTTCTGCTTGAACGTTTGCCTCGAGATTTCGCAAGTAGTACTTGTTAATTATACACTTCTACATTACATTACATTACATTAGAGTTTCGCGTCGCGAGTGTAGGGGGGCGTGAGTGCTGCAAGACGAGTTCAGCTGAAAGAGTAGCGGTAAGATAGCTGTTGTTAAGGTAAGTGAGCATGAATTATAAGTCATAGAGCCAGATTTTATTACGTTTTCAATATCAATTCATTTATTATAATTTCAATAAGTTAATTTACTTAGTAATTTTATTCTGAATTTCTTTTAATTTTGTGTTTTACAGGTGCTTTAATTTATTTTGTGTGTGGTTTTACAGCAATTTAGATTAAATTGACTGAGTTAATTTAGTAATCAATGGACTAGGTTTATTACATTTTGAGTTATTAAGTTATTTAATTTCTGTTCATCAAATCTTTGTTTAATTACGGTAGAGATTAGTAGAGTTAATTTACATAGCCTAACTTTAATTTTTTATTTCTCTTTTACTTGTGCATTATTTTGTTTTGTGTGCGTATTTTAACGGCAATTTAGGTTCATTTGACCTAATTAATTAAATTAGTAAACAATTATTTAGCGAAGGGTTATTTTGTGTTACATGTTAAATTAGGCTGATATAGTCAATATAGACAGGACTAACGCTTTGGTTTCATCATATCGCGATGTTTGGGAACATAGGTTACAATTTGGGATAGGAATTAATTACTTTAGTGGTTCTTTTTAATGCTTAATGTTGAGAGGTTAGGTATTTATTTAATTCATAAACTCTGAATCGGTTATTGCTATTAGAATATACTATAATAACTATTTAAATAATTAGGGACCATTACTCAATGTATGTAGAAGCAACGCCAATGTTAGAAAGTGATAAAGAGTAGGAAATGTTATGCCATATAGGTTAGAAAGGGTAATAGTAGGTAGACAGAAAAGGGAATGGGAGTAAATATAAATACAAGATAATATAGTCATGAATGCGCGACGTATGCAAGATAGGATATTTCTTATAATGTAAATTTATTTTAACACAAGCAACGTATTTTATACGAATTTTATATCTTATAAAAGTCATAAATGCAGGTATCAACCAGTACGTACGAGTGAGGAAAGTAGGTATTATATTAGGATGTAAAATAGAGTAACGCCGCTGTTGGCTTGAGTAGAGGAAGGAAGTAGGTATAGTTAGTAGTTAGTATAGTAGATGGTTAATAGAAGGGTCTATAAAGAGAAAAGTTAAGATTTTATTTAGGTTAATAGGTTTCTACGATTGTGCAGTGCATATTAGTAGGGATAAAGCAATTTAGGCAACAGCATTACAATGAGTGAGGCAACCCTTTCTCTTACTCATAAGAAGTAGCGGAAAGTCTTCAAATTGTGTGAAAATTCAATGGTGGGTGGTGTTTTGTGTTGTGACAGATATAAACCCGTGATGATATTATTTATATGGATATTGTAGCTCAAACTCTACATCTTCATTTATATAAGGTTAAATTGAGATTTTATATAAATATTAGCTTAAACTGAACTTTAATAGCTAGTCATACAATTTTATAAATAGTAGACAACTAGCCATTATAATGAAATAACACACAATGGGTTTGTTTTGTCCTTTAAATGACTCAATAATCTTTGCAGTAATCGCTCATATATATTGAATATTCATTGTATATTTACTGAAACTATATGCAATAATAACATGGATTCCTAATATTTAATATTGTTCGCCATCTGGTTGTAATTCAGCAGTCTGCATATTTTAAAATTAACATTATTAAAATCTAAGTTCTTTTGAGGGATTGTGGCAAAGCTGTACTAAGTGAGCTACGAGGAGATAATTATTAGTAATTATCTTTTCCGCTTCCACTGTATTTAAGATGTGAACCTAGTGGTCTCCCATCAGATATTTTGGGCCCAGTCCAGTCTAATGACTGCGTCATGGAGTCCAAGGAGATCATTAGTATTCTTAGTACGTGTGTGGCAACCTCGCTAGTACTGAATTGTTTCAGTATTCTCAAAGTGACTTTTCATTAAACTAATTTATTTGGGCTACTGCCATATCATTTTATTGTATAATATTCACAAGCAAGACTAGTTAAATAGACAGTCTTGTTAATTAAATATAATAACACATTTGAGTAAAATCTAAGTTCTTTTGAGGGATTGTGGCAAAGCTGTACTAAGTGAGCTACGAGGAGATAATTATTAGTAATTATCTTTTCCGCTTCCCAGTGGAAGCGGAAATTTAAGATGTGAACCTAGTGTTCTCCCATCATGCCTATTGGGCCCAGTCCAGTCTAATGACTGCGTCATGGAGTCCAAGGAGATCATTAGTATTCTTAGTACGTGTTTGGCAACCTCGCTAGTACTGAATTGTTTCAGTATTCTCAAAGTGACTTTTCATTAAACTAATTTATTTGGGCTACTGCCATATCATTTTATTGTAGAATATTCACAAGCAAGACTAGTCAGATAGACAGTCTTGTTAATTATTAATTAAATATAATAACACCTTTTGAGTAAAATCTAAGTTCTTTTGAGGGATTGTGGCAAAGCTGTACTAAGTGAGCTACGAGGAGATAATTATTAGTAATTATCTTTTCCGCTTCCACTGTATTTAAGATGTGAACCTAGTGTTCTCCCATCATGCCTATTGGGCCCAGTCCAGTCTAATGTCTGCGTCATGGAGTCCAAGGAGATCATTAGTATTTTTAGTACGTGTGTGGCAACCTCGCTAGTACTGAATTGTTTCAGTATTCTCAAAGTGACTTTTCATTAAACTGATTTATTTGGGCTACTGCCATATCATTTTATTGTATAATATTCACAAGCAAGACTAGTCAGATAGACAGTCTTGTTAATTATTAATTAAATATAATAACACCTTTGAGTAAAATCTAAGTTCTTTTGAGGGATTGTGGCAAAGCTGTACTAAGTGAGCTACGAGGAGATAATTATTAGTAATTATCTTTTCCGCTTCCACTGTATTTAAGATGTGAACCTAGTGTTCTCCCATCATGCCTATTGGGCCCAGTCCAGTCTAATGTCTGCGTCATGGAGTCCAAGGAGATCATTAGTATTCTTAGTACGTGTGTGGCAACCTCACAAGTACTGAATTGTTGCGGTGTTCTCAAAGTGACATTATCCTACTTATGGAACCTACCTACTGTGAGTTTACTCACCACACCACTCCAATCTCAATATTGAATTGGAATTAATTTATTATTTGATTACATCACAAGGAGAAGCTCGTGGTCAGCTAACACGACCATCTGGTGGTCCTCACCCAACAACACTATATTACTGAATAAAAATATCGTCCTTTCGAGTGACTGTAAGCAGGCGAGTTCTTCTTCAGCTGCATTGTCTCAAGTATGGCGTAATTCGAGAGGTGGTACCCACATAATTGGGGCACTTTGGATTAGATATTAAATTGCTGACGATCTCAGCGGCAGGACAAACCGCGGGGGAAGTGTTTAATAGTCGAAGCCATTGTAGCCCCGTACCACAAATCGTTGTTAAAAAGAGCGTGCTAGCAATCTTAATTACAAGACCTGCTACAAATCATTCAAAGCGACAACCATGTTCCTGAAACCTTAACATCATGATGATGGTGTTAATTGACCTAGAGATGCTCTCTGGTAAATGCTAAACAACAACTATATGGGATTGGAGGATTCCTTACATCCTACCATTTATCGTCTTTATGACGCAACGATATTCCTCCTGTCAACGGGGAAAGGAAACTGTGGTTGACTTTCACGACTTGAGGGCGAATGGTTGGGGCTCGCAAGATTCCTTTAACCCTTTCGTTAAAGAATGGGTACCTAAATCCCTTTAGCCTTATGGCTTACAGATTCACTAGTCATTATAGTGAAACCTAACCCAAGTTAATTTCAGTCCTTATACCTAATCCAAGTTAATTTAATATCATACCATTAACTGATTTACTATATATGTTTCATTACTTCCTTAATATTTAGAGAATCCATGTTAGGTGATGTATCTATTTAATTATTAAACAGCTTAGCACAAAGTATTACGTACCTCTATAAAGAATTAAAGGGTTACTATTAAACACAGCGTAGGACACTGCCACTTTTGGACGATCACAATGCCAATAAAATATATATAATACTGTATTACAAAATGAGTACATATTCTTATATGTAATTGTTATAGTATGAAAGTATGTGTGTGTGAGGAAAGGATAGTGTTATGGCGGGGTTTACATATTTATCAGTATATCGACATATGCGTTTCGTAGTACTGTAGACTCGTAGCACAGTTGATGTATTGAAAATATATGTACCAGTCAATTTATTTCCGAACGAAAAATTTAAAAAGGGGGGGGTCGTTACACAAGTAGTGGCAAGACTCTATGCGTTCCTCAGTTATAAAGCCCCTTTGGCGGCAGTAACCTTAAGGTTAAAGTCTCAGCAGTAACCTTAGTTTTTTAGGTTGGCAGCGCATTTACAATGGATGCGCCATTAAAGAAGACGATAGAAATACTGAATAACAGGGTCCAGTCATCGGTTAGAAAGGACATTATGTAATATGGTAATATCGCGACTGAAATTCTTGGTCCAATTTCATTTTGACGGCACCATTATTGAGTTAATAACGCCATAAAACTGATAAACTGTCTTCTATATCGGTGCAATATATCTCTTGTAAGGATTAATGGCTAAAATCTGTTTTGGGTGGATTTGAGCGATCGTTCTCTCACATGTAGGTATAACTTCTTTGGCGCGACCTTTTAAGGGCGATTTTATGGCCGAATTCATCACCCAGTTCCTTTGAGACAATCGATACCGAAAAAATATAGATTACATCTAAATTTGTGGTAGCTGTTTTTGTTTAAATTCGTTTCAGTTTTATTTATAACTAGCGACCCGATTTCGGCTTTGCACAAATCTTTCTCGAACAATGAGCTATCCGCTTCTGTCTGTTTCTCCGCTAACTTCTTCTAAAGCACATAACGGATTTTGATACGGTTTTTACCAATCGAAGGAGCAATAAACGAGGAAGTTCGGCGTTAATAATTTGAAGAAAAAAGGACAGGTCGCTAGCATATGTATGTATGTTTTTGTTTATCTTTAGAGCGCTTGTAGACGTCCGTTTTTTTCACCGGATAACGGACCGTGTTTTTTGCCGGATTCGCGGTGGTGTATGAATTATAATGAATGTGTGTACATGCACCGGACATCGGTCCGGCGAACAATTTACGCCGGATGCACCACCCCTTCCCCTCGGCGCGACGGACACCGGTCCGGTGTAAGAATTGGCGGTCATCCACGCCAGTGTATTGGTGCGTGTTGACGCTGCCGGACTTATTGCCTGTTTTCTGTTAATTGAGTGCCGTCTACCTGCGTTCTTTTAAAAATGGGTGATATTGACATGGAATTGTTAATAAGTTTGGTTGAAAATAGGCCTGTACTGTGGGACAAAATCCAAGAGTGCTATAAAAATAGACAGTCGAGTTTTGCCGCTTGGAGAGAAATTTGTCTTGCGTTAAATGAAGGTTTTGAAACGATGTCCGAGAAAGAAAAAAATGATTTTGGTAAGTAACATTTTATTTTCATTATTTTTATGCATGTTGATTTTGCCATGGTACACGCCCTACTGGTGACATGAAATACTCTGCATATTTGTTACGAATCATATTTGCTGTTACATTACCTCGTGTTGAATGGGAACGAGGCAAATGGCATAGAGTAGACACCATGTGTGAACTAGCAGTGTCAGTAGCATTATTAGCAATACTCTCTACTTTATGAATTATGTTTTGTAATAAGCAGCATATTTTTACAATGTTAACAGCAGTATCTGTTGAAACATTTAATGGTCTATGCAAAATCCTCCATTTATTGGATAAAATACCAAATGCGCATTCGACGTAGCGTCGCGCTCTTGTGAGACGATAATTGAAAATTTTTTTTATTGAGTCAAGTTGATGCCCACCGTAAGGACGAAGTACGTGTTGATGTAAAGCGAAAGCTTCATCAGCAACAAATACATAAGGTAACTCACTGCCTGCACCTGGCAACTGCTTAGGTCGAGGAATATTTAATTTATCGCCTACTATTCTTTTCCAAAATTCTGTTTCTTTAAATACTGCTGAATCGCATTCTTTGCCGTAGGCTCCAACATCAATAAAAACAAAATTATAGTTTGTGTCTACCACAGCCATTAATACTATTGAGAAATAGTGCTTGTAGTTGAAAAACATTGATCCACTTTCTTCTGGCTTGATGATTCTAATATGTTTGCCGTCAATGGCTCCCAAGCAATGAGGAAAATTTGCATTCGTCTCGAAATTTTTTGCTATTGTTAACCATTCGTCTTCCGATGGTAGTTTCATATAAATTGGAGAAAGGGTTTCCCACAATGCTTCAAATACTTCTTGTACAATACAGCTGATAGTTTTTATACCCATTCTGAAACTGTAGTGTAGATCACTAAATGTGTTCCCTGCAGCTAAATATCTGTAACAATTTTTTCTTTTTTAGGCAAAGATATCATAAAAAAATGGAACAATGCAAGAGATAACTGGATGAAATATCACAAAAAAGTTAAGGAATGTAAATCCGGCTCTGGTGCAAAAAGTCTACGAAAATATAAATTCTACGATCAAATGCTCTTTTTGTGTAAAATTGTGACTCGCCGAACAACGGAAGCAAGTATTACATCAGAAAAAAACATCACACAATCTCACAACAAAGAAACTGACTCACAAACCAATAATGACCCTACCGCACCAGCCAATACTACCGATTTAACAAAAACAAGCAAGAAGAGAAAGACAGACTGTAGCGAAGTTGATCGACAAATGCTTACTTTAATTAAATCAGTTGAAGATGAAGACAAGAGTAAGAGTATGTATTTTTTCAAAGGTATTGCTCCGATTGTAGACAAGTATAGTGATGACGATTATGTTGAATTCCAATATGAAGTCATTAAAGTTATGAGAAATTTAACTCGGAGAAATCAAGCGTCCATGCAGCAGCAAAATTACAATTACAATATTAATCGAGGCTACACTACGGCTACACCCGACTACAGGATACACGAATATCAACCAACACAACCCATTCCATCGACATCCAGGATGCCCTATGAATATCAGCCAACACAACTCATTCCATCCACATCCAGGATGCCTCAAGAACTCATGCAGCAAGATGATTCCCAATCTTCAATTACTGAATTAAGTTCAATCACATCGCCTGATTACGATTTCGATTTTTCTAAAACTCCTTAATTTATTTTTTGAGTACTTATAATAAAACAATTACTACCTACTAAATTTTGTTTTAATTAATACAGGTAATCAATCCCCTTTTCTATAATTTGAAATTGAACATCTCTTTAACATACCTTATCGTAACGGCTAATCTCTCTGCCGGAGAAATAGATTTACGCATGTCAGTATCCTCGTGTCTTATTTTATCATATATGGCTGTTAATAATAGTTGAAAGGTTTCTTTCTTCATCCGAAAATAATTGTAAAATTTAGTTTCATCTTCTTCCAACTGCGTAAAAAGAGTTTGAAATGCACCATATTTTTCCCTTTCCAATAATATAGGATGCACCCACGATGACCTTTTACGTTTTTCTATTTCTTTTTGTTTCTTCTTGTACAAATAGTAGGCCAATACGAGTTTTTTTTTCTTATTATTCGACATTTCACACGTGTGTAATCTCTGACTACAGTTCAAAACTCACGCATATAGACGGCAGTCCATCCATCCGGTAAAAAAAATATGTATACAAGGATAGCCGTTTATTGACGGTCCGTTATCCGGTGAAAAAAACGGACGTCTACAAGCGCTCTTACAAAGTATAAAATAATGTCGCTTCCAGCCCTCTGTGTGTACGCTAAGATTTTTTAAACTATGCAACGGATATTGCAACGGGAATAAATTACAGTAATATATATTACTAACAATAATATATATATATATATATATATATATATATATATATATATATATATATATATATATATATATATATTATTAGAATTTGGTCGTCGTCGTTTTCTCGTCCGGAAAATCGTACGGTTTGGGGCGTTTGTCTATCGAATTCCGATTTGTTATTCTTTTTGTAATTCAAAAATTAACTTGAATATTCAGTTGCTATTTCAGTGGAGTTGCGAATCGAGACCAGAAAAATATAAATTGAGCCGGCATCTTGTGTTTTGTTTTCTCTAGGATTAAGATCGTGTATATACTTTTTTGACCGCCATACTTTGTGACTGCTTGAAGATATAAACTAGCTGGTGCCCGCGTCTTCATCCGCTTTCTGATATTTTTATCGCAGTGACAGCGATGGCGCCTTCGAGGCGAGAGTGGCACTATTTTTTAAATATTTTTAGACGATTCCTCGCGAACCTAACATCGTACCAGGGTATAAAGTATCCTATGTTATTCGAGGTAATAAACTATGTATGTGCCAAATTTCATCCAAATCCGTTTTCCAAATAGTTTTTACGTGAAAGAGTAACAAACATACTTACATCCATCCATCCTTAAAAACTTTCGCATTTATAATATTTAGTACGATTCGTTCATATATTTCTTAAAATTTTCTTCAATGATACTTACAGTGGCGCCGACTTTTTTATAATTTTAGACGATTGGGAATGTAATAAAATAATATATTGAATGAATTTTGAAAAATAAAATATATAACACCTTAGAAAAATATCTGACAGCGATAAGCTGTGAAGGACGGTGACGCTCATTTTTTTATATTTTTATAGGATATAAAAAAATGGAACATTTTTTCAGGACATAATGTTCCTATATGTTAATCGAGGTATTACACTATGTGTGTGCCAAATTTCATCCAAATCCGATCAGCGAGTTTTTGCGTGATAAAGTATCAAACATCGACACATAGAAGTCCAAGGAAACATACAAATTTTTGCATTTGTAATATTAATAGGATTCCTTGAAATACATCTCATCTCGACAATCCTTAAGATCTTTTAGAATCTTGAGATACTTGAGTTGACGTCTATTAGTCTATACATTGTAATATAAATAAAATCTTACAAAGTGAATGTACAACTCCATTTAGTAAAAGCTTTTTACTGGTAAAGAGGACATCGAAAAATCGTTTGGTTTTCCGTTGTTATTTTGCTTTTTTTAAAGCCTGATTGCATTCACGATCCGGTGTTTGAATTTTAGCTCTTTCCTAGTACATTTATCTCGTGTGTTTTTTCATTGGTTTTTTAAATGAGCAAACAGCACATTTATTTGAGAGCAGGTGTTTCGAAGTATCAGGAACGGAAACAAAATGTAGAACAATATTTATTCCTGTTCTTTTGTGACCCTTTTAAATGTGTATTTAATTGATGTAAAAAAAACTAAATTAGTCTTAAAACAGCCTAATATATATATAGCTTAATTAGCTTGTTCTAGCGTGTTCGTCAGCGTTGAAAAATAATATATATTAAGCAACATACATTGTATTTATGTTTCCGGGGTCAAAAAAATAGTTTTTAGAATTTTTGTCTGTTTGTCTGTACTTCTGTGCTCGCTAATCTCAGAAGCAGCTTAACGTTTGGATTTGAACTCAGATATTTGATGACATTTGTTAAACAGATAGTTGGATACTTTTAATCCTGAAAGAATTTTAGGTTCCCTAGGGAAAGTATGAAACTTTCAGATTGCCTCATGGACATTTTTTGCAAAAATAATAATCGACAGTTTGGGTTGTCCCGACTTAACCCCACTACTCCCCAGCCAGGTCTGTAGTTCTTTGTT
Source organism: Synanthedon andrenaeformis (assembly GCA_936446665.2). NCBI lineage: Eukaryota > Metazoa > Arthropoda > Insecta > Lepidoptera > Sesiidae > Synanthedon > Synanthedon andrenaeformis. The sequence continues at coordinate 2,308,905 of OW387801.2, forward strand.
GGGGTATTATGAAAGAGTTATAGGACAAATTTTCAGCTTGCCTCAAATTTTCATTTTTCAGCGAGTACAAAGTCGCGGGAACAGCTAGTATATTATAATTTTCTGATAAGTATGTATCTACAAATATATTAAGCTTGCCAATAGAAAACGACTCTTAAATAAACATTATATTTTCAAAGTATTCTCAAAGAATTTCAAAGGATTCAATTCAAATTCAGTCGGGTGCTCAATCGTAACCAGCAATCCCACCGACTTAATAAAATTTTTGGAAAATGGAATTCCAAGAAAATTTCGCTTTTAGAGAAGTTTCCGGCATGGTGCTTTACAAATTTTTCCCACTATATTCAGACTTTTAATTTGATTCAGACTAAAATTTTGACTTTTTTTGTAATTAATAAAACAAAATGTTCAACGTTTGTATACTTATTTTAAAGCTATTGCTTAGGGCTTTCTGGAATTTAAAACAAAAATTATTTTAAGGTAGTAGTTTTTGTGCCAGACACTTTTGACTACGAGCGTCCTGAGTCGATTTTCTTGTTCGCGATAATATTTACTGGCTATGTGAAGGTATAATATAAGGCTTTGTATTTGCACCAATGAATGTTACAATGAATGTTATTTCAAAGATATTCCTCTTAAACTTCATCTCAACTGTCAAAACATGTCTCAGAAACATAAATATAATATTCATCTCCTTAATCACTCTAGACAGTTGGAAATTTAATAGATCCTTCTTGATGAATTGTAACAATAAGTAATTTCTATATAATCCTTGTAACTATATTAAAGCGTTCAGTTTGATGAAAAAAAAAAAGAACATATTCTATTTTATATATATATTAGGTTCCTGTGGGATTTACAAAAAAAAAAAACTACAGCACGTTAGAAGTTGCGGCTACCAGCTAGTTTAATAAATATATAATATGTAGAATATCATTTTACAATAACAAAAAATGTCGAGAACAGTTGAAATAATCCATTAATGTAAAGAATTAGAAATATATACGTTTTTGAAAGTTTAAGAAAATAAAAAAGAACCCAAGCTTTTCGGATTATCGAAATGTCAAATTGTCGTATATAGGGACTTTACTTAGAAGGATTTATATTTAAATAAAATCCACCTCGATATGGCAGTTAATAGTTTAATAAGTTTAATAAAACTTCTAACCTCACACATCCATAAACACACGTGAATGTAAAACTATTTCATTTGAACTGCTTTGAAATGTTTGACGTTCATCAATAGTTTGGTCTAAGTCAAGAAATATTAACTGGTTTCAAGATAAGACTTTCTTTATCTACTCAATAAGAGTTTTCTTGATTTTCAAAATAATATTCATTATATTCCGATGCATGCTGTCTGAACGAACTATAATATTGAACGAACTGAGCGAACAGTCACTGCCCTTGAGCGCCTCCGACGATGGATACCTAAAAATTGTGATGGGGACGAAAGACACTATAGTGTAGATAAATAATGAGGAGGGGACCAACCCTCGGGGACGAAGTGGAATAATCTGTTTTTCTGGGAGACATAGTCACACGGTGTTGAATTACAATAACTTGAACTCATTCGACGTAACCGGACCTTTTATGGCTTAGATAAGACTGATGACTTGGAAAATCTATGGAACTGCGCCGAATGTTTGAGTTGTTTTAATTTTCATTGGAATGTGTTCTTTAGGTAATCCCACTTCTAATCTCGGGTTTCCCCTTGCGATACAGGTATCATCATGTATAACCGAAAACACGAAATAAGACTTGATACTTGTAGTACTCGAATGTATATTCCAATAATAAAATCAACGTAAAATTTGAACGATTAAACAGACGCAAATGGACTCATTGTGAGTATATAGTGTTCTGTGCAAATGGATTTAACTGGAAACAAGTCATGATTTATAGTTGTCATCTATCAGTGTCAAAGCAGTGACAACTTTAGTTGTCCTTCAGTGTAAAAGTGGTTAATTTGTGACGTCGACTGAGTATGAAGAAAGAACTGTGAATATATTTTGAAACTCACAAACTTTTCTTATTCATTTAATAGTTCATTTAAATAATAATTCTGGTATATTATTTATAAAATAAAATCTCCAGAGCTTGTGACTTACGTCAACTCCTTAACTTTCAATTTTGCACAAAGAATAAGCATTGAGATGCAGCACGACGTCATTCCAACATTCTAAATCGAATGCTTTTAATGAATATTGTCAGGGTTGTACCACGGTGGTACAAAAAGGTAGGAAACTTCATAAATACCATGTCACCCAATGATGTCACCCTACTTAATTTATGAGGTCGAAAGACAGGGTGACGGTCCACTTGATGGTAGGTGATGGCTACCGTCGCCTATAACACAAGCAACGCCATATGTGCTGCAAGTGAGCGGCCGACCATAGAAGGATTAAAGATAAGGGATGAAAAGTTAATTTCCAAAGTTGACCACGCCGGTAATAGAACCTTATTAGGGACCTTATTATGAAAATCGAATTATTTGTATAATACTTTAAAAACTCCAGCTATGATTCAATGAAAATCAAGTGAAATTGATCAAATCAGTAACCAAAACATGTAGAAATGTGTGTTATACCAATTTGAGGTTTGATGGTAACACGACGCGTGACCTGTATTACGAAAGTCAAGTATGACGACTCTTTCACTTTCACATGCTACTGATATCGTCGAACAATTTTATTAACAAAAACCAACTCAAGAGGACCCGCTTTGTAAAGTAGCATCATATTACCTTTCCAATATAAGTTGGGCATTTAATCTATTTTACGAATTGAATAAAGGAATTATTAAAATATAAAAAAATCCTTATAAACCTAACAGTAAGGAAATATTTCATTGGAATTCTAATACCGATTTTTGGTAATACCACATAATACTGCGTTCTCATAGCCGGTGGATATAGTATATAGCCGGTGTAATAATATTGCTTAATTAAAGCATGTTTCATATGCATTCTTAGAAATTAGACATATAATAGAACATGCGTAACGATATTTCAAATAAAATACTGAGAAAGCAAATTTAAAAATTTCAATGTAAAAATTAACTTCATGGTAAGAAGCTCCATTTCTCCTTTGTTAACCGTGGTACCATTATATAGTTCCATTAATGGAACTAAAGCAAATATTTTTTGCCGTAGTCCCATTACTTTTTTTACTACCCATAGTTTTTTAAAACATTATACTGAATCTATAGCTTCTATACATATTATAAAATAGAGTAGCTCTCCGCATCTTTCCGTTGCTAACTTCTTCTAAACCACCCATCGGATTTTGATACTGTTTTCAAAAATGGATAGAGCGATCAATGAGGAAGATTTGTGTGTGAAAATACTCGTATAAGATAAAAATATGTTCATAAAACATCTTGATACAAAACTATGAACACTTTCGCTGCTAAATCATTCATTAGTACACAATTGGTGAAATAAAACCAGTGTAAGTCTTGAATGTAATAAATATTCCATTATGCTGTCGATAAAATTTTAAAGGATCTTATAATAAAACATTTATTATAATGTTATAGTTTCATATTTATATATATCTAATAAATAAAATTCTCATGTTGCGGTGTTTGTTGCCAAACTCCTCCCAAACGGCTGGATCGATTTTGATGAAATTTTGTGTGCTTATCGGGTATGTCTGAGAATCGGCCAACATCTATTTTCCATACCCCTAAGTGATATTTTTTTTGTATGGCAAAACAACGTTTACCGGGTCAGCTAGTTTATATATATAAATTACGTGTCACGTTGTTTGTCGCCAATGAACTCCTAGACTACTGAACCGATTTTGGTAAAACTTCGTAACTAGGTATGTGTATGGTCCAACATAAAAGATAGGATAGTTTTTATTTTGAACCCGGGCGAAGCCGGGAGCGGGCCACTAGTATAATATATATTACAAATAGGTGTTTATATAAATATTACAGACTTTAACAGTATTGATACAAGGAGCAGCCAATTTTATTCGTGACTAGCTGGTTGCCCACGACTTCGTCCGCGTTGAAAAATATTAAGTAGCCTATCATGTGTCCCGTACGTCCAAATGTTTATCTACCAAGTTTCATGAAAATCCGTTAATTCGTTTCAGAGTTATGGAGGAACATACATACATACAGAAAAAAATTCTAAAAATCGTCAATTTAGTTTCAGTATCATGTATAGAGCCTATAAACACGATATCTCTGAAAACAAAGTAACTTACTCCATGACCGACCCTTACAGGTTTATTATTAGTATTGATGAAGATGGTGATCGTCCGATGGTCGTGCTAATATTAAAAATGACTTTCCGGAGATAGTCGTTAAGAGTTTGTGAAATGTGTGACCTCCATTCCTTTGTGCATCGCGGTGAAAGTTGAATGACCGGTCCGTGTTGATAAATTAAAAATTTATATTGCTTTTGCATTTCGTTGAGAACTAACAAGTAAACCAGGACACACTTTGGACTAAGAACAAGTTCATATTCTCAAATAATCTAAGCGCTAATGGTTAGGTTTTAGAAATTGAAGCGTGAGAAGTATTTTGAGAAAACATTTTTAAAAGATACATTTTTTTTAAATATATAAATCAATAGATAGTGCAAGCTTATCTCAAAAACGGCTTAACTGATTTGAATGCGGTTTTCACAGAAGTATTGTAGCAAGCTTCCCGTTACACTAACTTAGTGTTTGTTACATTCCAATCAAATCAAATCAAAATATTGAGTTTGTAAATTGAGTTACAATGGGTTTATAACAGACTTTATCCCGGCATTTCAATTAAACAATAACATAGCTCCCTTATTATCTCAATGAAGCCATCAAACTTACCACAAAATTGTTTATTGAACAAACACAAACAATAGTAGAAAGACGAATATTGGGTAATATCAAATTAACTGAAACGTTTATTAATTAAACTAACATTCTGTGAGACTACAGCGAACACGAAGAGCGAAAATTCGAAAAGAATTTTCGTTTAATGGTAGAAGCATTATATAATAAATTTTTGAAAATATTTTTATCAAAACCTATAAGTGGGTATGGGATAAAAACCAAATTACAACTATATCGCTGATTGATTAATAAAAAAAATCGTTAAAAGAATAATGAAATTCCATAAAAGATTGAATTAGATAGGTAACGAATTCGATAAGTCTTTGTAATGTAAATAAAGAAAAAATTATGAATTTCTTATGACTTTCGGATTGACAATATTATGACTTTAATGTTTTTAATGTAACTCTATAATTAGGTGATTAAATAGGTATCAGAGGGCCTAGTGCGAGTTTTGCTCGATAAAACGGGTAAACGTCAATTTGTATGGCAATGAAGCAGCGCCACCTAGTGGCTAACGGCCTTCATACCTTTACAATAACATACTATACTATGGGACTCTTTCACCAACTACAAGTAAAGTGTTAATTAGTTAGTTTTCAAGTAACGCTAATTGGCGAGTAAATGTTACGAGTATCTTGAGTAATGCTATTCGAAGATGGTGAAACTCGTACTCTTTCTTACCGGTGACTTTAAATGGCGGTTAGCCTACTTGACACTTTACTCAACTTATAATTTGACATTTAAAAGTGTTTCATTATAATAAATGTTTCACTAAATAAAAATAATTAAACAATTTACGTAATTTCGAAAAGAAAATTCATAATAAACCACGTGGTATTGAAACTAATTAATTGAAACAAAAGGTATTTCCAGAAATTCATTATTATTTCATTTCCTGGATGTACCAAGAAAATTCTTACTCAGATATAGATATTGATTTTAGTTTGAATATGCAGTTGATATAATATTTTGATTGAACATAATATTAATGTTTCCATTTTCTTGGGGTGCCTAAGTTTTCCTAATAGGACGAAAAATAAAAACTATATGATTATGTTATAGTATGACTATTGACAGGAACTATACAGGTACAGATTAAAATCAACAAATGAGTCCTAAACATTTTAATTTTAAAATTGATCATTGTATAATTGAATAAATAGATCTATTCCCACTAGTCCAATTAGGAGTTCAATTGATTGAACTCAATTACATTAATTAATTGAATACACTCCTTTTAATTGGTATATTATGTGTTTGATAAAGTATTATTACAACCCAATTGTAGGCGTGAAAGGTTCAAATGTTGGTTTAATGTATGTATGTATGTAACAATTTCGATTTAATGTATGGATTAATGTATGGGTCACAAACGACCTACTGGGGTGAGTCCTAGGGGAGACTACCGCCCGTCATGCGGTCCCCTGAGCGGCCAGCGTACCTCCACTCTCGGGTACGCCGAGTTTCCGATAGGGAGCGTAACCCTCCCCGCGATGAACAGCCGTGGCGGAGCACCTATATCGTGTCATAACCTCCCCGTGACCTTGCCCATCTACGGCCACGCTAGGAAGTCGTTGGGTTTTAGCCAATGGGAGTCCGTAATAACCCCGCAGTATCCATCCGGGTAATCCATCCGGATATGTATCCATCCGGATGGGTAATCCACCCAGATAGATAATCCATCCGGATAGATAATCCACCCGGATAGGTAATCCATCCGGATAGGTAATCTATCCGGATACGTAATCCATCCGGATAGGTAATCTATCAGGAAAAGTAGTCCATCCGGGTACGTAATCAATCCGGATAGTTAATCCATCCGGATAGGTAATCCATCAGGATAAGTAGTCCATCCGGGTACGTAATCAATCCGGATAGGTAATCCATCCGGATACGTAATCCATCCGGATATATTATCCATCCGGATAAGTAATCTATCCGGATAGGTAATCCATCCGGGTAGATAATAAATCCGGGAAATCAGTGAGGATATCCCAACGTTAAACAAAAAGAAGGTGGCTACCGTCGCCATAAATGGTGTAAGTGCGTTGCCGACCTTAGTGAGATTTAGGAAATGATAGGGAATAGGGCTCTGCATCCCTTACTCATTCACAAAAACACAACATCGCACACGCTGTCATTTTGCAATGACCTTCTTCCAGAAATGGTTACTGCCACCAGACGGGCTGCTCCTGCCACTACTAACATTATATTTGTATAATAAAACTTATAACATTACAAGTCGCAAACTTAATTATCTTAAAATATAGCACAAACATTGTTACAGCTCGCTTTATTTACCTCAATTATTTTTCATTTCCTCATAAAAAGGTGCATTTTATTTCAGCCGCGCTCATTTGAGCAGAAAATGTTATGTAGTGCGATTCCTGGCGTACTTTACGTTGTATTAAAAAAAAGTTGTAAAAAAGCCCCCATGTTTTTTAAATGAACTGCAAGCAGCTTTTGCTTCGGTCACGTGGAAACTGAAGCGCATTAAGATGATTCAAACTGAACTTTTTCTTCCATACATACAGATTATAACTGATTTCTAGAGTTAGGTTTAGTACTTAATGTTAGTAATTGAATCGAACAGTGTTATTTCATCCCAGACTTTATATTACTAAGCCCAAAAACGCTAGATTTGGTCCCATAACATCAGTTTCAAAGTTATATTTTATATAACATTTTGACAGCCTGTCTGGCGGGAGTAACCACCGTGAAATATCAGCATATGTGCTGTTGTGTTTCGGTGTGTGAGTAAGGGATGCCAGAACCCATTACCCCTTCCTTATTTCTTATCCTTAATCCTTATATGGTTGGCAACGCACTTGCAGCTGTGGCGTTTGTTTGTGTTATAGGCGACGGTAGCCATCAAGTGACCATCAAGTGGACTGTCAGCCTGTCTGTCTTATAGGTAGACATAAAAAATATATAGAAAGTATGAGACTATTACTTAATTTTGACAGTCTACTGAGGAGTGAGTTTCAACAATTACTTTTAAAATCTTGATAAATCTGCTGTTATCACATAAATATATTTAAAAAGTTTACTTTCATTTTGTTTCAACACAATAAATTCTTTTAAAAACCAGATCCGAGCAGAATTCAAATACGAACGAATGAGTTTCACCGCGGCGCTGCTGATATGGGCTGTTATTGCCTAAGATTTGTGTCAATAGTTTTAATAATGTTATAAAGTTACCTTTCTACCTATCCACTAATCGAGTGATAATAAACCTTATATCGTCGGCCTACTCCATTAAACGAAACATTACAATTTTTTCATATACATATATTTTTTAACCCCCCGACGCCCGACGCAAAAACGGAGTGTTATAAAATTGACACACGTAGGTACCTACTAATAAAAACGATACTAGCTTCAGTTTATTGCATTATTGCTTTTTCCCTCTCTTCTTAGTCTTAAAAATAACTTAATCCCAATGGCTAATGATCCTTTTTACTTTAAGTCAACATACATTGGATCGATATGGATTTTTGTATTTTGAATATAATTGTCTTCGCCAAGTACAGTCGAGTTTATATTATACAAGTTAGTAATGTGTCAAATCACATTAAATTATATATACTGGCATTACAGACCACCTGAAAGGCTACGTGGTTGTTTGTTACGTGACAATAGTTTGTTTAGCAATACCTAGTTTATTTTCTCGTAAATTACTTACCTATTTATAAAAAGTATAGCCAAATCTTTAAAAAAAATGCACAACGAATACACACAACTATCACTAATTCGAACTA